>CM070548.1:23552928-23928829 GCA_036346405.1 Phyllostachys edulis | reverse complement strand
TCTTTGGGAGGCGGGGAGATCTTTGAGGCACGCTGGGAGTGCGATCACGTGGCCATCATGTAGTCCACCACCGCCTTGCGGTTGCTCTCCACCATTGATTTGCAATTAAGCATCAAGCCCCCAGAGCTGTGGATGGCCTCGAGCTTCAAAGAACATTTGGGCCTCTTGCCTTGGGCCGCATTAACCGTGTCGGGCTTGGTGCAATGGAGGCGGATGCACGGCAGCCAAATGAATGCGCAGGACGTTGTTCGCATCAGGGATGAATAGCTCCGTCTCCGAAGATAACCCATGCCTTGGGCTTCTTCGGAACGGATCGATGCCGTCATGGGCCCCTATGCTCAAGCGAGAGGAGGCCTCGCAGACTTGGAGTACTTCTTGGTAGGAGCCATAGCCTTCGCTGATCACCACGCCCCCACTCTGGACGCGCCAATGTTGATGGTGGAAAACCAAACACAAGTAAGAAGGATCGGACGATGGCCGCATACTCTGCCTTCGATCCCACGAGAGCTTAACGTAACACGAGGATTTATCACAGTTCGAGGGTCCGAGAGGACCGTATTACTCTGTTGGCGGCCTCACGGGGTTCAAGGATCCTCCCGAAGGCTCACCCGTGGTGACTTGCTTGTATGTATTGCTCAAGAGTCCTCCTTAAGAGGAGGGATACATGGGGTATTTATAGGCTCCCAAGCCTGTATAAATGACCAAAATACCCTTGAGGGTTGACTACTCTAAGCATACAATTGAGGGGCATTACGATATTTTCTGAGGTGCAAGCTTAGGATCTGAGATGGTCTTTGCCAAGTGATTATATTTTCATACTCGATGAGCCGGTGTTTACCCCTGCGGAGCGGGTCCCACTAGCAAAGGGGATAGAATATTCCTCCAACAGATATATTATCTATGGCCCTAGGAAACAAGGAGCACCCGGGTCGCATGCAAGGCCTTGGGGTTAACGTACCTTGGAGTCATGGATTCATGAACAACCATCGCACGATAGGAGTAGGAAGAGATCCAAGGCCGAGCGCGAGGACAGGTTGAGTACAGATGATTACTAAAAATTTGAAGGAAAGCTAGCAGATTGCGAGATCAAATGAATCAACTCCCTGAGCTAGTCGCAAGTCCGCCTCGTTAATTTGGGAGCCAGTCCTACTCGACATCTTGAGTAGCGTCGTGTCCACGCATAATTCTGAACATGACGACGTCCAATTACCGATAGACGACATCAAGGTAATGTATATCTATGGAATGCACCAAAGATAGACCTATAGGACGCCTTAGCTAATTGCGTATCGTTTTGTAGGGGCCGACGCCCTGCAAACTCCGAGTGAGGATGGTTGGGTCTATTTCTATTGAGGCTAGGCGAGGGATGGTGTACCCATACCAGAAGAAGGCGGTGCAAATAACGGTGCTTGGTGGCCGACGAGGTTACACCAGGTCCAGTGGATATGGTACATGACAATTTCATGGCATGTCCCACTGGAGATTCACAATTAACGAAGACATCGAGAACACTAGGGATGCCGTGCACACTTTTATCCAATGAGCCCAAGAAGGACATCATACTGGACCCAAAGAATCTGCGATCTCAACATGACCATTCCTCTCCAACGGGAACCTCGATGACTCTACCTCATATTTCACCTCTGAAGGCCACCTCATCGGTTCTCGTGGAGAAGACGCCGAAGGAACAAGAAAAGCGTGCCACCGTATCGGTTCCCAAGTTGTCTCGCAGGAAGATGCTGCCAGTCATTAAGGCCAAATCGAAATCAATGAACATTAAGGCGCCTCCTAAGTCCGGGAAGTCCGGGAATTACTCCATCGAAAAATCAAGCAGTTCCGACACGCAAGATATTCATATACCGATATGCTTGTCAAGCTTTGCATGCCTAGTACATGAAGAAGATGAAAAAGAAGGTGTGATATCGAATCACCGTCAGATACAAGGATGAGCATTTCTTCAACAAGGGTAACTTCGCCGTGGGCTTCAACGACTTATATGACTTATTCAACCTCGTTGGCCTCGATGCCTCGCTTCTACGATGGTGGACACTGTAAGTATGTACAATCAAGTTCTACATTCACGTAATACCGATATAATACCGATAAATATCAAAACTCATTGCATATGTATAGATACATGATGAAAAATGTGCAGACATGGCAAGAACTTGTGGGTTTCCTCGACCCACACATGGTATTTATGCAAACCATCGAAACAGACTTGTCCTTCATCGAGGAATACATAACGGCGACATTGCTTCATCAGCAGAAGAAGAAGTACATAGTGGTGCCCTACCACCAGGGCTAAGTGTCACTACTTGCTATACAAATTTTATTTGTACTTTATACGCAGCACGAACTTAGGTTTAATGACTATAGCGACATACATGAGTAGGTACCACTAGATCCTTTTAGTCATTATACCAAAGAGGAACCATGTGATATACCTTGATTCCCTAGTCCGCAACAACCCCAACTTCAGCGTTCTGCAAGGAATACTCGAGAGGTATGCTCATTTCCTCTATACATAACTCTATTGTAGTCTTCATTCGTTTGAAATGGACGAGGATAACTTTTTGGAATCATGTAGGTCGTTCATCGCCTATGTTGCCAACGAAGGATTATACAATGGATCGAGCGCTGAACTAACACACAGGATGCAATTTTCGGTACGCGCTACAACACAATAATTCTATATCATACTTCATAATAATGCATCTCAAACTGACTATACCTATATATGTAGTTCTATTTTTGCAGTGCCACCAACAAAAAAATGATGAGCTATGTGCAATCTACGTTTGCCATCATATGCAGCAAATCATTAGTGCTAGAAAGAAGGATCCCAAGGTTTGTCAATCTCAAAATAATTATTTCCTAATTATAAATTTAAATATGTATGCTTACCATTTTACTCTTGCTAGTGACAGGACTTGATAATAGATTTAGATGGACTCGCTATGATGAGATCAAGGACATTCGAGGGAAGCTCAGGCCTTTATCATATCGATATCATTAGGACAAGGGAGAATTTCACTCCGCCGCCAACCTGAGTTTCACCCAACGACACCTCTCAAACCATCTGCAAACAATTGACTATACCTATATGTAGTTCTATATATATATATATATATATATATATATATATATATATATATATATATATATATATATATATATATATATATATATATATATATATATATGTATGTATATATATATATATATATGTATATATATATATATATATATATATATGTATATATATATATATATATATGTATATATATATATATATATATATATATATATATATATATATATATATATATGTATGTATGTATGTATGTATGTATGTATGTATGTATGTATGTATGTATGTATGTATGTATGTATGTATGTATATACATAGTTCATAGCCTTTGTTAATTAGCTAACTCGAGGCTCGATCAATTCAGCTTAGCTAGCTGTTCCTTGGCGATCATCCTAAACGCTCAGTGAAACACACCATTGTCGATCTCGACAAACTGAGTAGTAGGCTTTGCTTCATACCTTGGCATGAAGCAAATGGTACACTCAAAGGTGTCGTGTTCAATGAAGAGACAAACACACTTACTGTTTGTGATGAAGCAAACCGTACACTCCAAAGGTGTCGGGTTCGATGAAGTAGACAAACACGGCTACCTAATGAGCCGATCGACACCGGAGTGTCGGTTGGCTTCATACCAAGGCATGAAGCAAATCGTACCTCAAAGCAGTGTCAGATCGATAAGTAGGCCGTGGTTCACCTACACATTTAGGATGAACGGCTACAAGTGAGCTAGCTAGCCAATTCTGCATCGAAGTTAGCTAACAAGGACTACGAACTAATATATATATATATATATATATATATATATATATATATATAGACACACACACACACACACACACGCCGCTGGCGGTTTTAAAGGCAAAAGCAACTAATCGCTAGAGATTTTGTAGAGAAGAGGCTATCTCAGACAGTTCCAAATACCAACCGTCTGTGAAGAGGCTATCATAGACGGTTCCAAATACCAACTGTCTGTGAAGAGGATATCACAGATGGTTCCAAATACCAACTGTCTGTGAAACTTAAGCTATCACAGACGGTTTTATATACGAACTGTTTGTGATAAGAATCTCTGACGGTTCCATAATAGAACCGTCTGTGATATGTCTTTATAAGGAGGAGCTCGCTAGGGTTTGCGCCCTAACTCACGTCGTCACTCCCCAGCGCCCTTACTCTCGTCCATTCCCCTCCCTACCCGAGTGCCACAACTACGGCAACGCTGTCCTCTTCCTCCTCCCCTCGGTGTGCGTGACCCCGGCTACCTCTCCACCGGCGATGTCGAGGTAAGAAAGATCTATCACCTATTGGTTTGTGCTGTTGGTATTCATGTGAACCGAGCTCCTCCTCCCTCTTGCCACCAGCTCCTGCACCTCCGGATCAAGCTCCCTTCTCCATGCGCCGCCGGATCAAGCTCCTGGATCCTCCTCACACTGGCCGGCCAGCTCCTCCTCCTCTCGGCCGGGCTCACAAGGCCACTCCTGACCCCTTCCTCACGCCCAACCTCTCTGGCTCTCTCCCACTAACACATAAGTCCCCGTCTTGTCTTCTTGATGTTGTCTGGTTGTTGGTTGATGCCGATGGTGATGGCCATTGGCCAAAGCCCAGATGCTAAATGTGTAATACATACATACATGAAGAGAAGTCCATCATTACAGAGAAGTGTAAATGTGTAATACATACATATAGAGAGAAGTAGAGAAATCATAAATATAAATGAATGCAATGATCCATGCAGATGCTTGTTCTTATGCTGTTGGTATGTATGGGCTGTTGTTTGTTGATATGTTATATTGTCAAGTGTCGTCTCTTCTATTGACATGTATGGGTTGTTGATATGTTATGACTTATTGGGTTGTTGATATGTATGGGTTGTTGATATGTTATATTGTTAATTATGAGTTATGACTTATTCAGAAGTGTCAAGAATTGTCTGCTATTGATAGTGGAAACTTGCTTGGTGAACCATGGGCTGTTGATATGTATGCTGATTGATGATTTGCAAAAATAGATGTATAAAATGTGTGATATGTGTATGTTATGTCTTATTGTTGATTTTTCATTTTGTCAAGATGTCATCCATTGCTTCTCACCATTCATTTCACCTTTATTTGCATGACCTGTGTTCATGTTTGGTCGAAGTTCTCCTACCTTGCGTCGCAGTACGCCCTACCATTCCATTCCTAATCTCTTCTCTATAAAGTTTCAGTTAATGGTCGCTTGTGTGTTTAAACCAGATATATATATATATATATATATATATATATATATATATATATATATAGTTCTTAGTCCCTCAGTCACTTTCAGTGTCGTTGCGGAGTGATGAGGATACATGACCGTACGAGCAATGGCCCAGCCACGCAACTTTCAACATATAAGAAAGTGACGGGACGACGGCATTCGATCGAAGTGGAATCATGTATGAGCAAACTGTAATTGGATGTCCTAACGCCTTCCTAGCATTGCACATCTTAAACTTGCATGGGCTCGATGAAGGCACATGGCTACCGCCTCATCCTTCTCATGTCAGTGGATGACCCCGAAAGTGGTTGAGGGACTATAACTATATATATATATATATATATATATATATATATATATATATATATATATATATATATATATATATATATATAATGCCGCTTTAAAGGCACAAGCACCCACCGCTGGAGGCTTTATAGAGAAAAATCATCACGCACGTTTTACCACAAACCATCTGGTGATATATCGAGTCATCATGCACGGTTTCATCTAAAACCGCTCAGGATACATAAGTCATCACAGGCGGTTTCAGCCACAAACATGTCTGTGATATATTGATTATCACTGAGGCGGTTTCATTTAAAAACCGCTTGTGATAGTTGCCTATCACAAACGATTTCGCTAATAACCGTCAGGATAAGATGCATCATGCATTTATTTGAAAACCATCTGTGATAATCTCATGTCATCACTGACCCATAAACTCAGACGGCTCATGAAACTGTCTGTGATGACGTTTTTGAACCGTCTGTAAAGACCTTTTCTGTAGTAGTGTTAACATGCCCCCACTATATTGACAATACAATAATAACAACAATAGTAACAACAATTGTCAATCTAGTTGTGGTTTGATAGCAAACCCACTCCAAATTAGTAAGCCAAGCCTTCACCATTAACCCAGCATGTGGTTGCAAGGGTGACTTGGTTCAACACCACACAGACCGGTCCTTAAACACCCAGACGGGGCTACAAAAATTTTGGAATAATCACTCATCATCACAATACCACCCGTCCAAGTCAAAAACATAAAACCCATGCCCAACATGTCCACACTAACTAGATCCAAGATGTTAATATAATCCTCAATTCCAACATAATTCAATTCAATCTCGCCCGATGAACTAACTCCATCAACCACTTTCGACTATATCTACTAGTATGGCTAAGCATCGTTCTAAAAAATCATCAAACAACCCCATATAACATATAACCGTAAGTATCAATGGAAACCAGGTAATCAACTTTCAATGGAATGGGAATGCAACAAGTAGGACATAACTAAATCTACCTATTTGACATACAAGTATTTGAATTTAAAGCAATGCATAGAATACTTAAAATCAACATAAATAGTTTTCAAATTAATAGAAGAAATATGATCAAAAGGAGGGGGTTGCTTTCCATTGTTGGTACTACTCTTATTTACCCTCAGATGGAACTCACAATACGTCGGAATCGTCAAAAACCTAACGAAAAGACGATATTGCAATAAAATCCAAATAAAGCCAACAATAACAAATCATTAAAAATTGCAATAAATTCACAGAGTAGGTAGATTTAAGATTTTAGGTGAATTTAGATGAAAATTTTAATTTAAAAGGATCTCATATGAATTTTCTACACATTTTACATTTACAAAGTTAAAGTCATTAATGTACAAATCAAACAAGTATCAAAATTTTCTATACAGAAACATGTCTCAAAATTATTCCAATTTAAATTAAAGCAAGAAATAAAACTAACAAAATTAATTTCACTCATTTTGGAGTTATAGTGAAATACTTATGAATTTTTGAAGTTAAATCAATTTCTAATGTAAAAACAATTCGTTAAAGACATTAACTTACCTTCCGAATTTTTATGGAATAGAAACATACTTAAAACCTATTCCATTTAAAATTACATTAAAAATTAAAACCAACAAAATTGGTTTCATTCAAATTGGAATTAAATTGAATTAGTTATGAATTTTTCAAGTTAATTGAATTTTTAGTGCAAGTTTAAATCGTTTCGGAATTTCTAAAAGAATTAAATACATTTTTCACTCACCCTCAGCTAGCCAAAGAGAATGACAAGTGGGGCCCAAAATGAGGGCTGACCAGGTCAACTTTGACCCGGTCACAACCGAACATGATGCCGAAGGCGTATTCAAATGAATACGTCTTCTAATTACAAATGCATACTTTTGGTTTAAGCGTATAAGAAATATATTTTCCTTAATAGAAAATGCACTACACAACTTTACTCGATCACTTAACTGGCCATACGGGCCCACATGTCATAGGCTTAAAGATTCAAAAAGGATTTAATTAAATTTCTAATTGCGGTTATTTCCGGTGGGACCTACAAGACATACGTACATAACAAACCTTGATTAGCGCTAATGGTAAATCATTACCTAAATCCGCCGGCGGTTAAAGGGGGTTTCCCGTGCACAGTGAACGCGACGAGGAAGGCTAACGGTGGAGCAGAGAAGCTCCGGGCTCACGATCAACACCACCAGATGCGCAGCAACGTTGTGAACTCGCTCGAGGTGGTGCGGAGACAAGAGGTTGATGGCGACAAGCTCCCGACGGTCGGAGGTGGAGCCGAAGGGGTGGCTCACGTGGAGACGATCCTCTGGGTGTCGAGGAGATTCAGGAAAACGCTCATCAGAATCACTGTGATACCAGGAACACAGTGTCCTCAACATCGATGACAGAGGAGGTTAGAGTCAACCGGAACACAGACGGTGGCGGTTCACCGTGCTTGGAGAAGAAGGGTCCAATCTCCATCGGGATGGCACCAAAACCAAATTATTACCTCGCTAGAATACTCCATGGGAAGTTGTGATCACAAAGGACATGGCTACGTTGAGGATAACTCGCCGGAACTTCGGCAAGCTTCGGGGCCATGGCCGCCAGAGGCGAGAACGAAGAGGTAGGTCCCAACGATTCCATGGATGAAACGAGCTCGGACAAGCAAAAATGGACACGGCGTCGCGAATGGAGTCCAACGGTGGGCTTTGGGGCTCATGTGAGGCTTCAACGAGACCGCTTCCTTCGTCTACTTCCACGGCCAAACAAAGAAAAGAGCCGAGAGGACGAGAGAGTGTGGGAGGGGATAAATGGATAGGCTTTGAAGGATCAGGGAAGCCAAACGATGCTTCAAGGTGGTTGCACGAGCCTGAGGTGGCGAGAGCGAGCTGCGTGGCACGCATGTGTTGTGCCAGCGCGCTCGGCCGGGCGAGCGCACCAAGGAAGATGATGCCCTGGCAGGTGGGGCCCGCCCATTAGTGGTGCGAAGGAAAGCAAGGGTTGGGTGTGAGAAAAGTGGCATGGTCCAGCCAAGACGGTCGGCTCGGTCGCTATAGTACAGTTGGGCTCGGTCGGTTTGAAAGTTGAGTTAGGGTTTAGATTTAGTTTTGACTGAAAAACAAAATGTTTGACTGAGCAATTAAAAATAGAAGATAAATTCTAAAAATTCTAAATTTTTTGAGAGTATTCTGAGAATCAAATAGGACTTAGGAAAAATGGTTGAAGGTATTGTTCATACTCAAATCGTCAGAATAAAAATCATTTTCAAAACTGCATTAGTGAAATGGTTTGGATTTTGAAGAAATCAAAATAACTTCTAAAAATTTGTAAAAAATTATATTAATTCATGATAAATAATCTAGTTATTTAATAAAGTACTTACAACCACTTTTAAACAAACAATTGTTTTGGATTCATATGAAAGCTTAAATTCAAGTTAAACATTTGACATTTCAAGACAAACTTTATTACAACAACAAAAGTTTTACATTGATCCATAATTTACACACATAAACATGATATGCTTAGCTAATCCATCTTAAAGATTTTTGGGACGTTACATGTCCATGCATGCATTAACTCTGTTATAGGTGTAACTTATGGAACACGGTTGTTTGTGCTCACCCTTGCTTAATAAAATGTTGTTCAGAAGAGAAGAACTTTGCTACCGGTGTGGATCCCGATGACTAGACCGCTTCTCCAGTCGATTGCCTGTGGCAGATTAGCTGGGATCTACTACTACTTCTTCGTCTTCCACTGTGTCCTTTATTGTTATCTTGTAAGCCTTTCTTGCAATTAAACTCTGCTATTTATTAATAAAGTTGCGCGATTTATAGATGTTACCATATTTGTTTACTATGTGAACTAGCTACTAATCATGAGACTAGTTCAGAAATACACAGATAATTTGTTGGTGTTACTCCCAGGTCCGACAATTGGCATTTCCAAGTTTTTCGTTCCACTGCAACTGTTTATTTGTTTGTTTAGCCTTGCATGGCAAGTTAAGTAAACATTGACCATCAGGTCTAGTTATTCTTACTATGTGTTATTTAGTTATATTTTTAGTTAAATCGATAAATAGATGGTATTTCACCAATGTTTCCCTGTGTGAGCTAACTACTGATCTGAGACTAGTTTAGAATACACAAAGGGTTTTGGATGTGTAAATCTGGGTCCAGACAACAGCTCTTGGACAGATTTCTTGATGTCAATCTATAGCTTGTTTTTCATGAAATGCTAGCTTTTATACTTGATATGTCTTATGTAGTAGTAGATGCTTCTTCTTCATATTGGGTAATCTTCAAAGCTTCATGCCCTTCAAATATGAAAATCCAAATATGTAGCCACTTCATTGCATTTCATCCATGCTCTTTGTTATGTTTCTTCTCTGCATCTCTTAAATCTGGAGAGAATAGGTGATAGAGAAGCGTGATTCCTTGATGACTCCATTGTCGAAGGGAGAGAGATATTGTCAAAGGGGGAGAGAATGTTGCAAAAATGCTTGAACAAGGGCTAAGCTTGTAAACAGGGGGAGAAAATGTCAAAAGTGGTAGATCTTAGTGAGGGGGGATTTCTTGTGCTCTAATGTTCTTTTATTGGTTTAAATGTCAAAATCCATCAAAATTGCCTTCTCACTATGTTCTAAGATCAAACTAAAAATTGCTCTTTCATATGGACCATGAGTGAGTTTTTGAAGCCATCTTTTGGAATTGAAGCTTTTATGCCCTTTTTTGCCTCTTCTAGGTTGCCTCTTCATTCCTCAAGCTAATTTGGTAATTTTCATGGCTTTCCCTTTCTTAAGGACCAAGTTGACCTTCTTTGCAAAACCGGGCTTGTATTTTCAAAACAAACTCCAAATTACATTTTTGGGTACAATGCCAATGTCTTCATCATGGGAAGATTGTAGTGACCATGTGGTTTGGACTTAGATTAGGTGATGAATAATTGACATCGTTGTCGAGGAGTTTGAGTTAGTTTTCAGTTTTACAAAGTTGAATTTCATTATGGATTGTGGTGGTCTGATCGGCACTATGAGTGGCAGGGAAAACAATTGCGTTTTGAAAAAAAAATCGGAGGGTAGCGAAACGAACAAAATTACCAAAGTTTTGGAATTTTGGTTCAAAATTTCGATGGGTTTTCGAACTGGACAAAATTTGAATAAAATACAATTTAGGATGTAATTTGTCCAAATTCAAATATTTTCAAAATTTTTGAACGAATTAGAAATATTTCAGAGGAGGGAAAAATCACCGAAATTTTCAAAATTTTGGTGAAATTTCGCCAAAATTATTTTCCTAATGACGATCTAACCCACCATTGTCGTGATCCGATTCGCCACGATCGGCGTCAAAACAACAATGTAAGCCTTTAGAAAATGGACACCAAACACTTGTGTAGACTTGTTTTGGTATGTATTTGTAATAGGTGTCATTGAAAATAGAAACTAGACCTTAAACTAGATAGACTTTCGCTGAAATTCCAGAGATGATGTTTTCTGGTGAAGTTAACTGGTTTGATGGCCGCACCATTGCTTGTCGGATCGGCTGGCGGCCAAACTAGATCGATTGTGGTGTTCAGTACAGAGTGAGTGTGGTTTTGAACTGAAACTTTAGAGTTGGTCCTAGGAGCTTGGAATTGGTGCATATGGATTGCAAGATGCATGTTTTGGCTAACATGGGTCAAGTTACGAGGAACTTGTGCCAGAATTGATTTCTTGGTCTATTGTTTGTGCAGGGAAGCTTGGAGTCAACTACCATCAACGGTGAGGATGATTGGAACTTGGTTTGGTGAAATCTAGGTCAAGAATGATCAACGATGCTGGGTAAAGTGGTTGGTCTCAAACAAGACACAAGTGGACAAGAACAAGAAGTTTGGTGTAACGGGTTCCATCAAGTGGCTTGAGCCGGTGCAAGTGTTGAGGCAGTCTAGTGGGAGCCAGATGGGATAGAGTTGCCAGCATGAGGGAAGCCATTGGTGAATCTATGTGTGGCGAAGCATGTAATTGCTTCATAAGATTGGACTCGGTCAAGGATGGAAGGATCGAGAAGGGATACTTTGATAACTTCACCAAAATAACGGGTAGGTGACCTTGGATAAACCGCGGTGCATGGTGGAACAAAGAAGAAGCGGTTTAGGTCATGAAGAGGACAAGATCGTGAAAAGACGGATTCAGGAGCGTCGGATCATCATATGCTTTGAGAACCGTGCATGAGTAAGACTCGTTTGTGTGTGAGCTTAATAGGTACCCGTTAGGGTTTCTCTCTTAGCTCCTAACCTCCACTATATAAGTGTTGGTGTAGGATTGCAACAACCAAGCCTTGAAACCCTAATTTGGAAAATTTGGGTAAGTGGGATGAAGAGGAGGCTAGGGCTTGAGAGATGTATTGAGAGAAAATTTGTGGGATTGATTGCTCATGAGTGAGCTTATGTCCTCCATATTGGAGTGGTTGTAAACCCTCAATCCTTAATTACCAATCCAATCAATTTCATGGAAAAATGAATTCTCTCTTGTTTGATATCTTGGGTTCTTATGTTCTAGGGGACTAGCTTTGATTTCTTGCTATGATCTAGCTTGCTAGGACATATTGTCGGGCCCCCAGATATGCAACTCCAGGACCCTCTGTGTATTCTGAACTAGTCCCATGGTCAGTAACTAGCTCACACAGTTATAAAATCGATGAAATCATATCCACACAACAAAGTAGCTAAGAAGAAGATAAATTAATATTACTTAGTAGCAAAAGGACCTTATGGTCAAGTTTTACAAAGTTTGCCACGCAGGGCTAAAGATAACAGAGTAAACTGCAGCGGAATAAAATAACTTGTGGTAGCCATCCAACATGCCCACAAGCAATTGAGTGGAGAACGCGGCCTAGTTCACATAATCTTCAAGGTATTCCTCATCATAAATCTCTGTATTCCCTAATTCTTCCTCTGTGACTGTTCAACAATGGCGCAAAGTCGTGAATACTTTAAAGTACTGAGTAAGTCATAGGGAAAGGTATGCAAATAGTATTGATGCAAGGCTTGACTAGGATAGCTTTATGGCTATTTTGCAGAAAGCAGTATTGACAGTAAATACAATAATAGATTGAAAAGCGTAATTTAAAATATTAATACGTAAGTAAACGAGTTTCTTTGAAACAACTAGTAAACACCCTGTTCACTTCCCAACCAACAAGCAGTGAATACTCGTTCACTTCTCAACCATTCCAACCAAACCATTCCAACACTTTTAAGAAACTCTACCCCTCGTGTGAAATCACCACGCATTGTCCATAACCGGGGACACGGTTATTCGAATAGTTTTACACTCTGCAGAGATTGTACATCTTTACCCACATAACATGACTTCTCTAGTTTGTTTGGCATCCGTTGATACCACCGCTCACTACCTTAGGTAAGCAGTCTAGAGCACGTATCAAGGCCTTTACAAAGTTCTGTTTTCACCCGGTTCTGCTCGCTAAGGATTCGCCGTCCTGGCCCCCACTTGCGCCACTTATCAACCCAAACAGAGCCGACTCAAAGCATTACTAATTAGTTGTCCAGGTCTATCCCAGTCTAGACACGTGGTGGTACGGTAAGGCCCAGCTCAATGGCGCACAAAGTTAAGTCCTTAGTGACTACTCAAGCGAGGCAACCACATCCCAAAATTCTCCCCCTTTACTGCACGATCACTCGCCTGAGTATAAATCATTTGTGGCTTAACCTGACCAAATGGCAACCCTTGCTGTGGCACAACAAATTTTAACAGCAGTGGTCGCAATTCCATATTTCATAAAGTCAAGTTTAATCATTCTTTGAGTATGTGATCATGAATCCCAACATACAATTATAGCATGGCTAAGCATATTACGCACCCATGTTGGCACTAAAATATGACCGACTAATATTAACCAAACCTATGGTGTCCAATGGTACATGTCATTCAAAATTATTCAAGGAGGCATAATGACAATTAGGCATTTAACTATTCCCAAAAGCATTTATTATAAAACTAGCAATGCATGTTGATATAAAACAACATAATTTTATAAAATGGGTTCAATATGATCAAAGGTCTATGACTTGCGTCCGTTGAATACTTTAGATGCTTCGGCAGACGGTTCCAAGAATTCCTCAGAAACACTGGAATCTACACGCGAAAAGAGCCAAGTAAATGCAACAAATCCAAATAAAATCCAAAAATTAAAAAATTAGTAGCGATAGAAAGAGGATAAATTTGGATGAATTTAGAAATAAGAATCGACAGAATCAGAGTTCGTATGAAGGAGAACAAAAATCTGGAAGTTTGTGCTCACATGAAATATAGAAAATCAGCTAGGCATGAACAGTGCAGGCTCGGACAAAAATGATGGTGTCAGTGAGAGAAAGGGAGGGGTGGTCAGCGAACTACCAAAATGCAATTCCAGGAGCGAGACGGACCCAATGGTGGTAGTCGCGTCGCCAACGGAAGTCCGACGCAGTGGCGACGTGCAAAACAGTGTCGGGGCTCAAGGAAGCGACGGTGCTCTAGCGAAGGCAAATGGAGCACAGCGTAGAACATCATGAGGCGAAGCTAACGGCAGTGACGGCGCCGTCAGGGAATCATCGACGGCGGCGGAACACGAGGAAGAAGATGCTTGTAAGATCCGGGATTAACACTCCCGAATCCTCTGTGCATTTCTGAACTAGTCCCATGATCAGTAGCTAGTTCACACATTAAACAAATATGGTAACCAAATCATATCTCAACTTTATTAATAAATAACAACAGAGTAGATTACAAAGGAGGCTTACAGGCCAACAATAAAATAAACACAGCGGAAGACGAAGAAGATGTAGTAGAGTCCAGTTAATCTGCCACAGGCAATCGACTGGGGAAGCGGCCTAGTCGCCGAGATCCACACCGGTAGCAAAGTCCTTCTCCTCTGAAATTATTTGCATTAAGCAAGGATGAGCACAACTACCGTGCTCGCAAGTTACACCCGTCAAGTAACAGAATGACATGCATATATGGATATCTCAAAGGAAAGCTTAATATGGTTGAATTTGCATAAAACAAGATTTTCGTAAATACTTGTACTAAGTTCCAAAGCGGTTATTCTATAACTAAAATTCATTTTATAAATCAATTTTATAGTCAGATAACATTCACACATGAATGGTGCAGGATGCCCTCCTATCACAATGGCTAACCGCCCAAATCCCATTTGGATGAACCAGTTGATAAAGTCTTTTGAAATCAAAATCCAAGTCTAACTTTGAGTGGCTTTGCTAGCATGTCCATGACCGTGGACACGGCTATTCGAATAGTTTTACACTCTGCAGAGGTTGTACACTTTACCCACATGACACGAATTCTCTAGTTTGCTTGGCATCCGTCGATACCACCGCCACTACCTTAGGTAAGGATCTAGAGCACGTGCCAAGGCTTTTACAATGCGCCATTCCACCGCAGTTTCCCCTCGCTAAGGTTTCGCCCCCTTTGGAATAGAAATCCGCAGAGTTCCTAGCCCCCTCTTGCGCCAGGTGGGAACAATAGTCATAAAAGACTTTGTCAAAAGAAAAGGCCATGAAAGACCGCCCACGTACAAACAGGGTCAACCGCGATGGAACTTTACAAATTAATTAGCCAGGTCCCCTACCCATACTCAGGACATGTGGTTGCACGGTGAGGCATAGCCCATTATAGGCATAGCAAAGGAACGCTCAGAGGCCGGTCCTCAATTGACTTGGGCGACTTTCCACAAAACCCATGGGCCTCAACCCTATCCAGATTGAGCCCGTGCATTGACATGCACCATCCAAACAACCATTTCGCCCAAGTACAAACCATAATTTTATTTTATTTTTCTCAAATTCATTTACAACAAAACTTCCATGACAAACCAATGCCATGGATTCTTAAACAATATTTGATTTTTGGTTGAAAGTTTCCCAAATCAAACATTTTTGGGTCTAAGCATTGCTAAGCATAATCTTTCTCAAAATGTTCTAGTTCATACTATTGTATCAACTAGATTTTATCTAGGTGAGGGTTAAATGTCCAAGACTTGTCAAGAACGAGATCAAGATGTAAACCATCAAGATTGTGATAATCCAATCTTGACAATCTAATATCCATTAGTCCAATCTACACCATATAGGTCTATTCCTATGATCCAACTTCAATTGATCCAAATATTTAACTATACTCAAATTTTATAATCCGATAACTATCAATCCAATGACTATGTAATCCTATAATCAAATTTTTAGATAATCGATATCCAATGACAATCTATTTCTAGAATCCAACATCAACAATTCAAGATTTGACTATAGTATCTATCTATCATCCAATCTTTATTAATCCAATATCAACAACAATCTACCTCTAAAATCCAATAATTATTTATTTCTACAATCCAACCATAATAATCATGTATTTCTAATAATCCAACATCATTCATTCCAATATCCAATAATCCAATGATAATCTATATCTATGATTGACATCTAATATCCAACAATCATATAACTCTAATAATACCACAATCCGATCCTTAATAATCTATTTCCATAATCCAATACCAATAATCACCTATTTCTCGTAATTCAACATTCATTATCCATTAACAATTTTCCTCTATCTTCACACATCCATTCACAATCTTCTTTTATTATCCAAACTCCAAAATATATTGCATTCGATAATAGACTCCATACCACCTCTCTTGGCAATTATTGGACATACAAAGGCATTGGGAATAACTATAAAGCTTAAAACAGAATTTAAATTACTTGAATACAAATACGCATGCAATAATAATTTAAAACAGAATTTAAATAATTTTAAATACTAGGATTTAAATATGATCAAGAATGTAACTTGCCTTGCTTGGTGATGTTGTTTTCCTTAACAGTCACCTAGTACTCACAAACACTCTCTCCAAAGTTGCTTGTGTACAACCACGATGATCATACATCAAACTCAATCCTCTTATATGGTCTCCAACTACGTTGAAAACCGACTCTCAAGTCGTTAAATCTATCTGAAAAACGATCCAAATTCAAACGAAATTCAAATAACAAATCAAAAGGCAATTCAAATTAACTCAAAACTAAATAATTCTATTTTATTTAGCTAGATAATAATTTTATAAAATTTTATAAATTTGAAACACTCAAATTGGAGTTGGGATTTAAAAGATATGAATTTTACAAGTTTTAATCCTAAATCAAATTTAAATGAATTTCTAAATACAAACAAGATTCAAATGAAGTACAATTTAAATACTTTTGGTTTAGTTAGCTAGATCTTCAATTTATATGAATTTAGAAATTCTAAACACTTAATTTGGAATTAGGAATCAAAAGATATGAATTTTACAAATTTAAATCCTAAAGTTGTAGTTTAAATCATTTCAAATTCAAACAGATAGTTTAAACTTAAAAAAAATCAAATAATTATATTTTATTTAGTTAGACAATAATTTTCTAAGATTTTAGCAATTTGAATCATCTAATTTGGAGCTAAGATGTAAAAGTTATGAATTTTAGAAGTTTAAACCCTAAATTAACCCCAAATCGATTTTAAAAGAATTTCCTGATTTAATTTTCTAAAGGAAAACTTGAATTATGATGTCAGCCCTGAGATTATTGAATTTCCGGCGAATTTTCTTTAAACCTAAAATTTTTGAGACATCGACATGTGGGCCCGGTCCATAGGCAAGGTCCACGAATCGCTCATTGGTCCACGGTGGACCGGGCATGAGCCGGTGTGGTTCCGCCACATAGCGCCACGTGGCTCGCCACATGGCAGCCACGCACGCAACATCTGTTGAGGTGGCGCCGGGTGGAGCCACGTCGGCACATGGCCGCAACGATGAGCTCAGCTCGCCGTGGCTGGGCGCCACTACGAGCACGGCATGAGGGCGGCAAGAGGAGAGGGAAGTGCGGGGAGTTGAAGGCGCCCATTTTGGTCACCGAGAACGTAAGCGGTGGCCGTGGCGAGGAATTGTTGGCGGTGTCGGGCTGCTGGCGACGAGGTGCTCCGTCGGTCTCCAGCGAGGTGGTAGTGCGCACAGGTGTCGCGGTGATGCGGCGATTCCGTAGACGTGGACGACGGGCCGGAGCGGCTTGACCTCGCCGGAATCGAAGAAATACCTCGCCGCGGTGGCCGGCGAAGAAGCTTAAAATTCAGCGAATAGAGAGGAGGAGAGGAGGGGCGAGCGAGGGCTCGGGGTCGGCAAGAGAAGGCGGAGCCGGGGCGCTCTTTTATAGGGTAAGGGGAGGACGCGGGAGGGAGATCAAGGGCGGCGTTAATGGCGGCGGCGTTTGGAGAATCCAGCGATAGTGGGTGTAATGGAGGGGATAACGGGCGGAGAGGGAGGCGGCGGAGTAAAGGGTTTAAATGCGCACGAACGCCCATAAAGATGGGAAGAGGAAGCGGGTGGAGAGGAGCTCAAGCGAGGCGTCCATGGCGGCGGTTGAGATGCAGCGCGCTGAGGAAGAAGGGGATGGGGAAGAGAAAGCCGGGGCCGTTCGATGTCCATCCGAGGGTGCAAAATGACCAAGCGACGTGTGCGTGTGTGGACCGTTGGATTGAAATCCAACGGTGCCGTGAAGAAGAAGGCGCGCATGGAGAGCGGGCCGGCTTGGGTTTCGGCCCAAAAACTATGTACAGATTTCTTTTGATTTTCTAATTTAAATAATCCGATTAATTCCTTTTAAACTTAGAAAATAGCAAAATAAACTCAAAAATTCTAGACAAATTCTCATAAATTCTCAGAGGTATTTTAGACTTAATAAAATTATTCCCAACTTAAAGTTGGCTTTTAATTTTGCAAATAAATTATTTTGGCTTTAAAATATTTAGGAAAAAGTTTTAAAATTTCATAAAATTCTCAAAATTATTTTAGTTTTTATTTTTCAACTTTAACTCAATAAAACTTTAAAACTTTTATTTTTGACTTTTAAGACTTCAAAATTCAAATAAAGCAAATAAACTCTCTCAAATTTTGAGCATCCAATAAAAATAATAACTTTAATAAATTTAAATTGGTAACAGAACTTTGGGCTGTTACAAAACTACCCCCCTTAAAAGGAATCTCGTCCCCGAGATTCGGAGTGGCTAGAAAGAAAGCTAGGGATACTAGGTTTTCAACTGGAGTTGTCGTCGTCTGCATTCTGCTTCTCCTTGGGCAGGGCCTGAGCTGTGACGTTGTACAGACGTCCTTTTCCAGAATTCTGTGGCTTCCTGTTTGCTTGCATGGTGTTGACCTTTGGAACTTCAGTGTTGGTTGGGTTAGCTGTCTGCTGCCTCTTTGGACATTTATTGGCATAATGTCCCATATCCTGACAATTGAAGCATTGTATTCTTGCCCTTGAAGTTTTGTTCTGCTGAGATTGGCCACCATTGTTGTCGAGGGTTATCTGCGTTGGTGGAAGTGGTGTTGATCCTAAAGTTATGAGTGCGGTCGGCATTGGTACATGGTTGGGTTGAGATTGAATCACACGAGCCTTGAAGTTTCTTGCAACATTCTGCTCTTGATTTTCTAACTTCCTTTTGTGAAGATTGTCCATCTTGTTTTTGAATTGGCCTGAATCCCGTTTGTTAGACTCTTGAGTTTCTTCATCTTGACTTGGTTCACTTGACCTTTTATGATGGGCTAAGATATCTTTCTTGCTTCTTTGTGTCATCAAGGATTCTTCATTTCCATCCTCCGATCTTTGAGGTTGCTTGTGCCAAGAATGCTTGAAAGGGCATTGCTTGACAAAGTGTCCTTTCTTGCCACAATGGTTCTGAGACTTGATATGGATCACCTTCCTCTTGGGACACTTGGTGAAATCATGTCCAATGCTATGGCGCTAACACAATGGACTTCTTGTCTTGGCTTTCCCTTTTGAGGGCATCTGTAGGCGAAGTGTCCTGTTTCCCCACATCTATAACAGATAACAAACTTCCATGGATGGTGACTTTCAGAAAGAAAGTGGCTCACGTCGTCATTATGTGATACTTCTGGTGGCTTGATCTTTTGTAATCCATCGTAGGAGCACTGTTCATGTGCTGAAGGAGCAGTGGTTGTGGGAATATTGTTGTTGTTGTTCATTTGTTGCATTATCTGCTGCATTAGCTGAGCCTGGGTGACGAAAAAAAAACTGGTTCAAATTCCGAAGGGTTTCTGTCGTCAGCGATTGGTTGGCTTCATTACTGGCATTTCCAGGGATATTGTTGTCTTGGTTGGTTCCACTTCCCGAGTGACGAGTGTTCACCATCTGTCGGTTATTCCAGAGTTTTTAGGAAAGGAGACAAAGGATAGGGAGGAGACAAATAAGAAGGACTAAGGGGATAGAGCGAAACAACACTCCCCAAACAAAAGAACCAACTCAAAAGCTTCAAGAAAACTTTAATAGCTTTATACAACATTTTATCAATCGAGACTCGTAATCTGGGAAATAACTCAATACACGTAATGAGTCTTGGCAAACTTAGACTATATGGCTTGGTGACACAACGATCTTGAGAAGTCTGTCCGTCTTCCTTAGATGGTGAAGACGATGATACTTTGTCGATGGCTCCATGTCTTGTGGTCTTGAACGTAAGGGTTAATAACGTGTTGACCATCTATAGAAGTTTTCCAAGGAAAAGAGGATCCATTTAACATTATAAAATGGTGAAAAAGAATTAGATAAGAAAGAAGATAGATGACCAAGATGAGGAGAGAACAATTTCTTTTTCTTGTTATATAAAATAAGTTTTGAAGTTTTCAACTAACGGCCATTCTAACTAGGTCACGACTCACAATGATATGGCTCGATACCACTTTGTAAGACCCGGATTAACACTCCCGAATCCTCGTGCATTTCGAACTAGTCCCATGATCAAGTAGCTAGTTCACACAAAGAAACAAATATGGTAACCAAATCATATCTCAACTTTATTAATAAATAACAACGAGTAGATTACAAAGGAGGCTTACAGCCAACAATAAAATAAACACAATGGAAGACGAAGAAGATGTAGTAGAGTCCATTAATCGCCACGAGCAATCGATGGGAAGCTGCCTAGTCGCCGAGATCCACACCGTAGCAAAGTCCTTCTCCTCTGAAATTATTTGCATTAAGCAAGGATGAGCACAACTACTAGTGCTCGCAAGTTACACCCGCCAAGCAATGTAATGACATGCATATATGGATATCTCAAAGGAAAGCTTAATATGGTTGAATTTGCATAAAACAAAGATTTTTCGTAAATACTTGTACTAAGTTCCAAAGCAGTTATTCTATAACTAAAATTCATTTTATAAATCAATTTTATAGTCAGATAACATTCACACATGAATGGTGCAGGATGCCCTCCTATCACAATGGCTAACCGCCCAAATCCCATTTGGATGAACCAGTTGATAAAGTCTTTTGAAATCAAAATCCAAGTCTAACTTTGAGTGGCTTTGCTAGCATGTCCATGACCGTGGACACGGCTATTCGAATAGTTTTACACTCTGCAGAGGTTGTACACTTTACCCACATGACACGAATTCTCTAGTTTGCTTGGCATCCGTCGATACCACCGCTCACTACCTTAGGTAAGCAGTCTAGAGCACGTGCCAAGGCTTTTACAATGCGCCATTCCACCGCAGTTTCCCCTCGCTAAGGTTTCGCCCCCTTTGGAATAGAAATCCGCAGAGTTCCTAGCCCCCTCTTGCGCCAGGTGGGAACAATAGTCATAAAAGACTTTGTCAAAAGAAAAGGCCATGAAAGACCGCCCACGTACAAACAGGGTCAACCGCGATGGAACTTTACAAATTAATTAGCCAGGTCCCCTACCCATACTCAGGACATGTGGTTGCACGGTGAGGCATAGCCCATTATAGGCATAGCAAAGGAACGCTCAGAGGCCGGTCCTCAATTGACTTGGGCGACTTTCCACAAAACCCATGGGCCTCAACCCTATCCAGATTGAGCCCGTGCATTGACATGCACCATCCAAACAACCATTTCGCCCAAGTACAAACCATAATTTTATTTTATTTTTCTCAAATTCATTTACAACAAAACTTCCATGACAAACCAATGCCATGGATTCTTAAACAATATTTGATTTTTGGTTGAAAGTTTCCCAAATCAAACATTTTTGGGTCTAAGCATTGCTAAGCATAATCTTTCTCAAAATGTTCTAGTTCATACTATTGTATCAACTAGATTTTATCTAGGGTGAGGGTTAAATGTCCAAGACTTGTCAAGAACGAGATCAGTATGTAAACCATCAGTATTGTGATAATCCAATCTTCAGCAATCTAATATCCATTAGTCCAATCTACACCATATAGGTCTATTCCTATGATCCAACTTCAATTGATCCAAATATTTAACTATACTCAAATTTTATAATCCGATAACTATCAATCCAATGACTATGTAATCCTATAATCAAATTTTTAGATAATCTGATATCCAATGACAATCTATTTCTAGAATCCAACATCAACAATTCAGTATTTGACTATAGTATCTATCTATCATCCAATCTTTATTAATCCAATATCAACAACAATCTACCTCTAAAATCCAATAATTATTTATTTCTACAATCCAACCATAATAATCATGTATTTCTAATAATCCAACATCATTCATTCCAATATCCAATAATCCAATGATAATCTATATCTATGATTGACATCTAATATCCAACAATCATATAACTCTAATAATACCACAATCCGATCCTTAATAATCTATTTCCATAATCCAATACCAATAATCACCTATTTCTGTAATTCAACATTCATTATCCATTAACAATTTTCCTCTATCTTCACACATCCATTCACAATCTTCTTTTATTATCCAAACTCCAAAATATATTGCATTCGATAATAGACTCCATACCACCTCTCTTGGCAATTATTGGACATACAAAGGCATTGGGAATAACTATAAAGCTTAAAACAGGAATTTAAATTACTTGAATACAAATACGCATGCAATAATAATTTAAAACAGAATTTAAATAATTTTAAATACTAGGATTTAAATATGATCAAGAATGTAACTTGCCTTGCTTGGTGATGTTGTTTTCCTTAACAGGTCACCTAGTACTCACAAACACTCTCTCCAGGTTGCTTGTGTACAACCACGATGATCATACAGTCAAACTCAATCCTCTTATATGGTCTCCAACTACGTTGAAAACCGACTCTCAAAGTATTAATTAAAATCTATCTAAAAACGATCCAAATTCAAACGAAATTCAAATAACAAATCAAAAGGCAATTCAAATTAACTCAAAACTAAATAATTCTATTTTATTTAGCTAGATAATAATTTTATAAAATTTTATAAATTTGAAACACTCAAATTGGAGTTGGGATTTAAAAGATATGAATTTTACAAGTTTTAATCCTAAATCTGAAATTTAAATGAATTTCTAAATACAAACAAGATTCAAATGAAGTACAATTTAAATACTTTTGGTTTAGTTAGCTAGATCTTCAATTTATATGAATTTAGAAATTCTAAACACTTAATTTGGAATTAGGAATCAAAAGATATGAATTTTACAAATTTAAATCCTAAAGTTGTAGTTTAAATCATTTCAAATTCAAGCAGACAGTTTAAACTTAAACAAAAATCAAATAATTATATTTTATTTAGTTAGACAATAATTTTCTAAGATTTTAGCAATTTGAATCATCTAATTTGGAGCTAAGATGTAAAAGTTATGAATTTTAGAAGTTTAAACCTAAATTAACCCCAAATCGATTTTAAAAGAATTTCCTGATTTAATTTTCTAAAGGAAAACTTGAATTATGACGTCAGCCCTGAGATTATTGAATTTCCGGCGAATTTTCTTTAAACCTAAAATTTTGAGACATCGACATGTGGGCGGGTCCATAGACGGGTCCACGACACGCTCATTGGTCCACGGTGGACGGGGCATGAGCCGGTGTGTTCGCCACGCAAGCGCCACGTGGCTCGCCACATGGCAGCCACGCACGCAACATACTGTTGAGGTGGCGACGGGTGGAGCCACGTTACAGACATGGCTTTAACGATGAGCTCAGGCTCGGCGGGCGCCACGGCGCAGCACCATGAGGGCGGCAAGAGGAGAGAAGTCTGAGGGGAGTTGAAGGCGCCCATTTTGGTCACCGAGAACGTAGCGGTGGCCGTGGCGGCGAGGTCTTGTGGCATGGTGTCGGGCTCATGGCGACGAGGGTGCTCCCGTCGGTCTCCAGCAAGGTGGTAGTGCGCACAGGTGTCGCGGTGATGCGGCGATTCCGTAGATGTGGACGACGGGGCCGGAGCGGCTTGACCTCACCGGAATCGAAGAAATACCTCGCCATGATGGCCGTGAAGCTTAAAATTCAGCGAATAGAGAGGAGGAGAGGAGGCGAGCGAGGGCTCGGGTCAAGAAGAGAAGGCGGAGCCGGGGCGCTCTTTTATAGGGTAAGGGGAGGACGCGGGAGGGAGATCAAGGGCGGCGTTAATGGCGGCGGCGTTTGGAGAATCCAGCGATAGTGGGTGTAATGGAGGGATAGCAGGAGGAGAGAGAGGCGGAGTAAAGGGTTTAAATCGCATTTAACGCCCATAAAGATGGGAAGAGGAAGCGGGTGGAGAGTAGCTCAAGCGAGGCGTCCATGGCGGCAGTTGAGATGCACTACACGAGGAAGAAGGGATGGGGAAGAGAAAGCGGGCCATTCGATGTCCATCCGAGGTGCAAAATGACCAAGCGACGTGTGCAGTGTGTGGACCGTTGGATTGAAATCCAACGGTGCCGTGAAGAAGAAGGCGCAAGATGGAGACCGGGCGGCTTGGGTTTCGCCCAAAAAGCGTGTCTGATTTCTTTTGATTTTCTAATTTAAATAATCGATTAATTCCTTTTAAACTTAGAAAATAGCAAAATAAACTCAAAAATTCTAGACAAATTCTCATAAATTCTCAGAGGTATTTTAGACTTAATAAAATTATTCCCAACTTAAAGTTGGCTTTTAATTTTGCAAATAAATTATTTTGGCTTTAAAATATTTAGGAAAAAGTTTTTAAAATTTCATAAAATTCTCAAAATTATTTTAGTTTTTATTTTTCAACTTTAACTCAATAAAACTTTAAAACTTTTATTTTTGACTTTTAAGACTTCAAAAATTCAAATAAAGCAAATAAACTCTCTCAAATTTCAGAGCATCCAATAAAAATAATAACTTTAATAAATTTAAATTGGTAATGTAACTTTGGGTACATTACAATGCTTATTGCCACAGAAAAACTTCGATTACGGAGAAAAGAGAGCGAGAGAGAGGGGCGAATTCCGGGGATAGGAAGAGGAGACCGAGAGGCTCGCCGTGACGCGGTTGGTTCAGTGAAGCGATCACTAGAGAGGGAGAATGGAGGAGGTGGAGCTCACGGTTGGAGGGGAGAACAAAATGAAGCTCATCAGTGGGGGCTTGGTGCAAAAAGAAACGAAGGGGAGGATAGGGGAGGGGAAGGAGGAAGGGGAAGAGGACGGAGGGGATTGGGCTGCTCGGTTTTTAAAGAAGAAGAAAGGGGAAGGAGGGAGCAGCAAGGGATGGGAGCATGCAGCCTGCAATGGAGAAGAGGGAGAGAGCTTGCTGCTAGTTTTAAATAGAAGGGAGGAGGAGTAGCACGGTTTGAAGAAGAAAAGGAAATGAGCTCACAGCAGTGCTAGGTAGCTTCGGTTTAGAAGAAAGAAAGGGGAGGAGAGGAAGCGACGCATGGGGGAGCTGTGTGAGGACCCCGGCTTATTAGGCTTGTAATACTTAGTCATCCATTGACCCTAGCATCACAAACATAATAATCCGTGTCTTCGAGATATGTATACTTCCCAGAATGCAGTATACACACCCCTTTACAAAATCATGCATCAATTCCATTCAAGACATAGAACCAAGCACGAACTAGAATAAAAGACATACATATAATAGAGTTATTACAAAAGGGGCCGACCGGCCAAATACAACTAATAAAGATAACACAGCGGAAGCAAAAGCCATAAGATGGCGATAAACAAAAGAGAGCCACAAGGTTTGCCTTTAGCCCACAAGGCAACCAACCAAGCCGCCTAGCTAGATTCCCAACCGCAGCACATCTCACAAAAGTAAAGCCCTTTGGGCTCTACCTCCTCTGCAACAAAGTTATTAAGCAAAGCAAATGAGTACAAATAATGTACTCGCAAGACTGACGTGTAGTATAACAGAACTATAAATAGCTACATGCGAGCTTTATTTAAGTGGATGAGGCTTTGGACTCATTTTAGCATAAAGTAAGCTTTCATTTGCAATAATGTAATAGATTGAAAGCAATTTTGACAAAGCATTTTCAAATGTTGAAGTAACAACGAGATAATAACATAATAACAACAACAAGAACAACCTAGAAGTGACTAACCCAAGTCACCACAACAATAGCATGAATTACCCAATTCATACCACCCATCAAGTTTTAATTAAGTGTTTAGTCTAGTTCTTGCACGACCTTACCAAGCATGTCCATAACCTAGGACGAGGCTATTCGAATAGTTTTAACCCTGCAGGGGTGTACCAATGTACCCACACATCAGACGCCTTTTCGCCACATGATTTAGCACACTTCCTTTGGTATGCCTAAGCACGGCTAAGTCCTACGAGACATTTCCAATGGATGATGCTAATTAAGAGCAAGAACCCACGGGATAAGGACACATTAGATAGCCTAACCGATGCGCTAATGCTCCTCTCCCAACACCACACACACACATTTTATTTTTAATACACCCACCGACCAGCTCATAATTAACACCTCCCAAAGTACTTAGTCAAGAGAGGTCCCATATCCCCTCGTGTGGTTAGCACGCAAAAGCGCTTGGCTTAGTGACACAAGTAACTCGGTCCTTGGGGACTTAGGCACCATTCCGTTCACACCCAACAAATCACACCAACATCCATTGTGCCCAAGTCAATAACAATTTTGTTTTCATTTTTGTTTATTTACAAAGTAACAAGTACAAGATGGACATAATGGAATAATAGTTTTTGTGTGATCAAGGTCATCGACATAATGTCGACAACCACCCATTTCTACCGTTATCTAAGCATTGTTAAGCATTACCAACGTAAACTACTAAGTGATAAGAGTCCATCCATCGAACTCTAAATCACAGCAAGATAGTCCTAGACTTAGTAGTAGAGAATGAACATTTACCTACAGAATATGCATCTATAGGATTACTAACGACATTTTAACACAAAGTAGCATGCATACATATAAGTGAAACAAAGTATTAAGCTTTAAAGTAATGGGACAATAATGGGATATGATCAAACTGCTTGCCTTGCTGGTTTTGCTCAAAATGTTGCTGAGGATCGCTCACGGGATCAACACACTCGTCAACACCTAAACGAAAAGGCGAAAAGAATCGATAAGAACGACGAAAATCCAAAAGACAGCACAGAAAACAAACTCCAAAAGCTCTGAAATTTCTACAGCAGCAAGAGGATGATTTTTAGGGAATTTAGCAACAAGAACCAATTGATTTGGATTCTCAATGCAAAAGATATGAGCAAAACAATTCTACTCAGCCCTAATAAATACAAAACTGCTACTATTCACTAATTTAATTGTTTGGCAACATTTTCTGGAAAGGTGGTGCAACTGAGATTTTTACAGTAAAACAAGCACCTCATGAGATGAACAACATAATTGAGTTCACCTCATTTGGAGCTATTATGCATGTTTTATGATTTTTCAAAGATATGAAAATGAGCACAACTAACTTTCACCCACAATTCTTTTGAAAATAGTGACATGCCTAAATCCAATTCTAACACTTAGTGCCTTAACAGAGGAAGCCAACAAAGTTAGATTCACTCAAAAATAATCTACAGAGATTTACTTATGCATTTTACAAGTTAAATTGAATTTTTAAAGTAACATTTAAAGTTAATTTTGAAACCTATTGCAAATCCATGTTCTGGAGCTGAACTGAGCTCATAACCATTTTTAGATTAGAGCTCAGTCCAAACTAGAGCTACTGAAATTTGAATCACCTAAAAAGGAGCTAAGATGAATTTGTTATGCATTTTTTAAGTTCATACCTTTTTCAGTTTGCAAGAAGGAGCTCTCTGGATATTCTAAAAATCAAAAAGACAGGGGGAGGACATGAGCCATAGATCCTGGATCTAACGGCTCAAGACCTCCCAGGTGATAACGCGCACGTGCGCTCGCGAAGGTTCAGAGGACATGGGCCATTGATCTTGGATCCAACGGTCCATGTCCTCCCTGCAACGCGCATGCGCGAACGAGAGGGGAGGTCGTGGCCGTTGATGCTGCATCCAACGGACCACCACGATAGAGGGAGGACCAGAACGGTCAAGATCAACACGGGGAGGTTATAAATGGCTGAGATGACCTCGGGGAGGTCCTACGCGGAGGAGGTCTTGCGAGGGAGGTCCTGCACGGCTGCGATTGACACAGGGAGGACCCCAACGACCAAGATCTCACATGAGGAGGTCCTGGACGGTCAAGATCCCACCTGAGGAGGTCTTGACGGTCCAAATCCAAAGCCACAGCGCTCGCACACGTGCGCGCGCAGCGCGCGCGGGAAAGGAGTTAAAGCGCGCGGGACAACGAGGAGGTCCAGGCGCGCGGGCCTTAAATGCGCGACAAGGGAACAGGATCAAGGCATTCAAGGCTAACCCATGATTAACCATGACAAGCAATGATTGAGGCATTAAAGAGGAGGATCTTTGTCCTAAACCGACAACAGCGCTGCTGTTTTGCCCGACAAAAACCCGAGCGCAAGGAAATGGGCCTCACCGGCGATGCAGACCTCGCCGGTGACATCCAAGGGCACCAAAGTGTGTGCAATAACCTTGCGCACCATGTGGGTCCATTCTCGACGGCGGCGGCGGCCTAAATCGCCGGCGAGCCAGAGAGGAACAAGGTGACCCACACGGCCAACAACACCAACAGCGATAAGGAGCTCCGCAGCGTTTCATACAGCGTGTGCCAGCTCTAAAGGACTACCAAGGTGATTACCTGGAGGTCGTGGCGGAGCTAGGGAGGTCGGAGGAGAGGGGGACCGGCGCTGGTGAAGAAGGGTGCTCCACGGCCAAAGCTCCAAGCTCCAAATCGGCCACCTCTGCAAACGTCCCAACCACTTTAGTTAGGCCCTTGGTCACAGAGGGAAATGGCATGAATTGGAAAAAGAAATGGAGAGGGTAAAGCTCCTAGGGACCCTTGTTCCACCGAGGAGCTCCAAGCTCCAACAATGGCGGCCAAGAGAGCTACGGTGGTTTGAGCTCACAAGCACAGTGGCGCAAATGGTGAGGTGTGTAAAAGAAGCCAAGGGTGATACCAAGGGGTTTTATAGCTAGGGCAAAAAAAGGTTGTGAGCCACGGGTTAAGCTCATGGTGAGCTTAGCCCATGCGTGGTCCATGGCTTGGACAGGACAATGGAGGTGACAGAGGGGTAGGTTAGGGCATGGCCTAGGGGGCGGAAAGGCTGACACGCATTAAATGCGTGTAGGCTCAGAGCCGTTGGACAAGACAAGGCTCTAACCTTCTCCCCTGCCATAGCTCTCGCACGCGTGCCCAAGCTAGGAGAAGAACAGGACATGATCTCCACCGTTTGATGAAAACGATAGGGAGGTCCTGGCCCTAGATCTTGAAACGGTAGGATTTAAAGAGAGAAAGGAGGAGGTCACAGCCCTCCGATTTGGACTGGGGAGGTCGTGACCCTCCGATTATCATTGCGCGGATGCGCAAAGGAAAAGGGGACAGGAGGTCCAGGGCGTTGGATCTAAATCCAACGGTGCGGACCTGATGGGAGGACTTAACCGCGCACACTACAGCCAAGGACGTGGAGGTTGTGGCCTTTGGATTGAAATCCAAGGGCGCACAACAGATGGGGAGGTCCTAGGCGCTGCGCAAAGCGCAGAGGAGGTCAGGACCTTTGGATTTTAATCCAATGGTGCTGATCAAGTGAGGGGAGGTCCTGAGCCTTGCGCGAAGCGCAAAGGAGGTCATGGCCTTTAGATTTAGATCTAAGGGCTCACAGGAGTGGTCCGAACGGCCCACTCAACAAGAGACCGCGCGATCTAAATCTAACGGCTTAAAAAGGATGGTCCGAACGGCCCACAGATCTCGCGCGTTGAAACGAGATCCAATGGCAAGGAGAGGACAAGGGAGGTCATGGCCGTGAGATTTACATCTAACGGCTACGACCTCACGTGGGTGGGAGGTCTGAGTGGTTTAACAGCGAGGGGAGGTCATGGCCATGGATCTTTGATCCAACGGCACAAGACCTCGATGGGGTGGAGGACTAGGGCGTTTGAAACGAAGGGAGGTCATGGCTGTTGGATCTGATCCAACGGCTATGACCTCAATGAGGTGGGAGGACCTCGCTGTGAATGTTGTGGAGGAGGTCGTGGCGGTTGGATCTGAATCCAATGGCTACGACCTCAAGTGGGTGGAAAGGGAGGTCTGCTAAGCTAGAGATGTGGTTGGGTTTGACCCAAATTGGAAAGCGGCTCAGCCCAAGGAACAGTGCATTGTTTTGAATTCAATTTTAACAACCGAGACTTCGCAGAATTATTTGAGATAGTAAAACAACTCCAAAATTTATGAAATTTTAACTGGAGCTTGCTGACATTAGGATTAACCTTACATAAAATTTCCAGAGGTTTTTATGCAATGCATTTTTCTCAGGAAATTAATTAAGGCTGTTCAAGGGTTTGTTTTACCTCCAAAATTATCAAACAAGTTTTACAACTTATGATATTTTTCAGAGGGGTCCCTCAACAACTCAAGGACCAAGGAAAAATATTTTCAAAGGGTTAGGCACAAGATTTGAGACAAGTTGAATAAGTGAGTTGGACTTTTGTCAACAAGAGCTTTGTGTTTTTGGAAAACACAACTCTTGGACAAGAATTTTAGGTGAGTTCAAGAGTTTTAAGATGTGAGAAAAAGTTTTAATTTCTGCACATTTAATTACATTTGAAACAAACACCTGTTTATACATTTGGGATGTTACAAGCTGGTGGTGCGCACGGACGAACTGAGAAGACAAGAATGGAGCTCACTGGAGTTGATTCGGTTTGGGAAAGAAGAAAGGGAGGAGGGGAGGAAGAATAGCTGGAGGAGGAGAGGGAGCAGCTGGTCAGTTTTATAGAGAGGGAGAGGATGGGGAGCTTTGGCGCGTGTAGGGGCATGGGAGAAAAGGCGGCAAGCAAGCAGCATAGGGGAGGGATGGAAGCGATGAGGCATGGCTAGGGCATGGCACGGCAGCAGAGGAGCATGGGAGGGGCAGGCGGCATGGGAGAAAAGGGGGCAGAGGAGAGCAGCTTAGGGAGGAGCTAGCAGCATAGGGCAGCCAAAGCCGCATGGGCGGCCAAAGCTAGACGACACGAGAATGGGGCGGTGGAGGAAGGGACAGGGGAGGCGGCATGGGGGTGGCAGCGGGATTCTAGGGGAACAGGGCATGGGTTAGGGGATGGGGCGGCCGGGAATCCAGGCTAGAAAACGCACATGCATAGAGTTGTCCACGAGAAGAAGACAGTGAGCAGTAAAGAGGAGGAGAGAGAAAGAAAAGAAGAAAAGGGAATAAAGAAAATCCAGGAAAAAAATAAATCCAAAAATTTTAAGAAAATTTTATAAAATACTTTGGAATCTGAATAGATCAAATAAATTAGTTTTGTATTTTTTAAGTTTATTTTAATCAATTAAAATGTTTTCCACTCGTAAATTCAATTCAATTAAGCTTTAAATTAAACCGATAAAATCCAAATGATTATTTTTATTTTAAACCTTCAAAATAAATCCCCACTTTAAATTAAATAATTTAAATTAAATTTTACAAAAAATAAAAGAATTTTTAGGAAGACGTAAAAGAAATAAAATGCATCGAAAGTTGCAAGAAATAAAGACCGACTTGAATAAAATCCAAGAAAACCCAAAAATCCACCAAACTCATTTTAGAATTTAATTAAAGTTTTATTTAATCATTTAAATGTTTTTCACTTTGGAATTTCAATTTAAGCTTTACATTATTCAATAAATGCAAATGGTTTATTTTACTTCTAAAGCTTTAAAAGAACTCTGAAAAACAGGCAAGCTGAAAAGAAATAAAAAGAACTCCACATAAAAACAACCAGGTCTTGGAAAAAGGAATTCCAAGATAAAACCAGAAAATCAAATAAAACAATTTTTATTTAGTCGGAGTTTGATTTACTCACATTAAATTGTTTTTAATTTATGAAATTTCAAAATTAAGTTTTAACAATTTAGGAAAAATCAAACGGTTATTTTTAAAAAAAAATTCAAAAACTCCCAAAAATTGGGATGTTACACATATGAACGTTGATATAAGGTTATCTTGATCATCTTTAATCCACGAGCAGGTCTTTGGATTAAGTTTTGGTTTTAACCCTATTGCACTCAAACAATAAATTTTTAGAACTTTGGCTATGATCGTCTAGATCTTAGATTGAAATAGGTTTCTGATCTTCTTGTTGAGTTGTGTTTGAAATTTAGTGATTTAAAGTTGTAGATCAAATGTTAGGTCAACTTATGAATTTGAAATCGTGTTGTTTTTCTGCGAGGCCGAGGAGAGGTTAGACCGCTCAAGCCAGAGATCAAACCGCCGAAGGGGGATTTTGGTAGTTCTTCTTGTATTCGGTCTATTTCTTCTACTGTGAATACTAGACTTTGATCTATATAACTTTACATAGCTGCTGGAGTAAAAAACAAATAGAATACCTTAAGGAAAAAAATAGGTCTATTTTTTCCTGTTCACCCCTCCCTCTAGTCGCTAACAGTCTAATAAATTTAGATCGTGACACGGTTGCATGTAACATAGACGCGTAGGATTTATTTCCCTACTAACCCATGTGATAAGGTCCACCGTGACACGGTTACACCCGCCACACTTAGAAGCCGTCTTCCTCTCGCCACACTTAGAAGCCGTCTTCCTCTCCCTTGTTTCTGTCATACCCTTTCCTTCCAACGCACTCCTCCTAAACCCCACGCACAGGCAAGAAGACAACCGCGCAGGCAGGACGACCAGGGCTTCGCCGATGCCTCCCCGCCTCGACGTCCGCCTCCTGTTTCTCAACGTAATAGTCGCTGCCTCGGCGATGACGGCGTCGGCATACAACCGCTCCTCGAACTGCACCCTGTTCCCGGATGCCGACGTCGTGGCTGCCTCGTTCCGGAACGTCGGCAACTTCACCTTGCCAAGTGGCCTCGCGTGCCGCCCAGTCCGGAAGCTCCTCTTCCCGTCGAGAAACCTCACAGGCGCCGTGCGATGGGAGGGGCTTGCCAACCTCTGCAGCCTCCTCACCGTGGACCTCTCCGGGAACTTCCTCCAGGGCGACGTCAACGGCGCGTTCTGGCGAGCGCCGTCGCTCCGTGCCGTTGATGTCTCTGGCAACCGACTCGGTGGCGTGCTCCGGTTCGACCCGAGTACGCGTCTGGCGTCACTGAATATGTCCGGCAACCGCTTCACCACCGTCGAGGGCGTGGACAGGCTCGCTGGCCTGGAGGATCTTGACGTGTCAGGGAACAGGATCAGCGCGGTGCCGGCGGGCTTGCGGAGGCTAACGCGGGTGCGGCGGCTCGACTTGTCCAGGAACTCGATGGCCGGGAGGTTCCCCGACGACTTTCCGCAGCTTGGCGCCGTCGAGTTCCTGAACATCTCGTACAACAACTTCTCCGGCGTGGTCAACTCTACCTTGGTTACGAAGTTCGGCCGCTCCTCATTTTTCCAACCCGACAACGCTTTGCTAATGATTGAGGATGTTCCGCCGACGCCGGCGCTGGTCTCGCCTGCCAACGGAGGAAAGAAGCACAGACGTGCGGTTCTCATCGCCGTCGTCGTGGTCTGCGCAGTGGTGGCCGTGGCCGCGCTGGTGTTCTTGGCCGGGTGCGTCGCGTGTGGCTTGAAGCGTCGCCGGAAGAAGAGGGGGAAGAAGAACAAGGACAGGGAGGCGGTAGCGTGGGAGGAGGAGGGGGTGGCGGTGGGTGCGGTTAAATTGGCGCCCGCCGCGCCGGTGGTGGTGCTCGAGCGGCCGCTGATGGAGCTGACGCTGGCCGACCTGGCCGCGGCGACGTCGGGGTTCGGGCGCGAGTCGCAGCTCGCGGAGGTCGGCGGCCGCAGCGGCGCCGCGTACCGCGCCGTGCTCCCCGGGGACCTGCACGTCGTCGTCCGCGTCGTGGAGGGCGCCATACCCGGAGCCGGGGAGGATGACGACGCTGCCGCCACGGCCGCGGGGTTCCGGCAGCTTGCGCGGCTCAGGCACCCCAACATTCTTCCGCTCCTTGGCTACTGCATTGCAGGTCAGCTTAATTACTAGTATTACTTTAGAAAACTTTTGTTTTCGCCACTAGGCCGCATTGCAATTCTGTTTTGTCCTTTAATACGAATGCAGGCCACAAACACACCTTTCTGTGAATGATCGAGTGGCGAAAACAAAACAGAGAACTAGCTCAGCGGCAAAAACAAATTGCTCATCTAACTACAACCTTTCGTTTCATATTGCTTTTATACTACGAGTGGAATAAAAATGAACTCCATTATCTCATGAATTTTGAAATTCAAATCTCACATCTATCACAGGAAAGGACAGACTCCTGTTATACGAGTACATGGAAAAGGGCGACCTCCATCGTTGGTTCCACGAGCTACAAGTTGGACGCGTGGACATTGATGAAATGGGCGTTGACACGTGGGACGCCACGGAGGATAAGAAATCCGTAGTTGACTGGCCCACTCGGTATCGCATCATATTAGGAGTTGCTCGAGGTCTCGCGTTCTTGCACCAGGGATGGGCGGGGTCAGGCCGGCCGATCGTGCATGGCCATCTGGTTCCAACCAACGTTCTGCTCGGCGACGACCTGGAGCCTAGGATCTCCGACTTCATGCACCCACCGAGCAACGAGACGCCGGAGAGTGATGTGTACAGCTTCGGCGTTCTGGCGTTCGAGCTTGTGACAGGTCAGGCCAGGTGGGACGAGGCGGCGGTAAGCTGGGCCCGAAGGGTGATACGGAACCGGAAGGGCCTTAGCGTCGTCGACGCCAGGCTGAGGGTGGGGAGGAGGCCGCCAGGCCGGGGACGGGGCTGGAGGCGGAGCGGGAGATGGTGGAGTGCCTGCAAGTGGGGTTCCTCTGCACGGCGCACTCGCCGGAGAAGAGACCCACGATGCAGCAGGTGGTGGGTGTGCTCAAGGACATCAAGCCCGTGTCTATCGATTATTAGGTTGGACATCAAGCCCGCGTCTACCGATTATTAGGCTACTAGGCTACGTACAATGTTGTACACATGTATCAGATTCGTCACTTCACTGTCACATCATATTGATGCTAAATTTATCTTTCTTCTATATTGTTTAGCATCTTCTACTCTCTCTAGAACAGAATTCACAACTAAATAAAATATCACTTCTTTTTCTTCCAGCTCACTCTCTCTCCCTCTTTCATTTCACTTACAAGTTGGGTCTGCAATATATATATTTTTTGATCTAGCACCTCATTCGTTGCACTGGTGTTATGCACCGGTGTTAAGCTTTCAGCTAGCACCGTTTGGCTCAACATCTTACTATGGCCGACACCCGAGCCAGGAGGCCAAAAAGTTTGCTAGCACCAATACACTACTCATGGCCTTAGCTAGCTGATACCGTCGTGATTCACCGCCTCATGATGCATGTAAGAGCTATGTGCGCACACGCGAGGATGGGCGGTGGCTAAGCCGGCTCTGCTTTGCACGGCGACTCCCGAATCTGAGAAGATTCGAGGTCGGATATGTGGTGATTTTTTGGGCTGTAATTTATGCCTCGGTGCTCCTTTTTGAGCTGTAATTTATGCCTCGGTGCTCCTTTTTGAGCTCGCTTTCGTTGGGTCGTGTTGTTTTTGTTGCTTCGGTAGGAGCTCGCTTTATTGGTTGGTACAACTGCTTTGAGGTGGTAGTAGACTAGTAGGTGTGTACAGTGTACTTATCACGATCCGCCACACGTGATAGTTCGTTTTGATTGCCCGAAAGCATGCTCCTGACACCTTGTACTACTCCTGTCCTCAACAAAACGGAGAAGTCCCCGACCCCAAGTACAGCTACATTGAATTACTAGGGTGAGTTTGGCCAACACGAGGCAAAACAAGATGTACAAAAAATCATTAGTATTGAAGCCCCGAATCTTTTCCTTGCTTCCGTTTGAAATCCAAGCTAGCGGAAAATGTATGTGTGTAGTCAAAAATCAAAATACGCCTTATAACTAATCTGCAATGTCGCGGCCGTCGCAGGTGGAGGGTTAACACGTTGTTAAGATTGTGACTCAAGATGATATTATTACCGGATTGATCCGCTGATTTGGCCCTGCTTGGATCTTTTTGGTTGCCTAAGTTGAAACGCCACGTAGGCACACTCGAGTCAAGACGAGAGTGTTGTCACAGTATAGTGAAATGTTGTTAGAGCGTCCGGTTCCGGACCTGACTGCTGAGAGCTTATTTTGTAGCCTATACTTTAAATCTAGCTTTCGTTTTTGTACCTTTCGCTTTCGTTAGGCAAATTACATAAGAAAAAAAATATTCCTTTTTCGGTCTTCCATTTAACTGGTTGAAATTATAGTTTAACTAGTTGTAACGGTGTAGATTAATTAGACACATATATTAGAGATCTTATAGTTGTATAACAGATACAACTTAATAATCGGGCACGAGGCTCATATTTGGTTGAACTAACGGCTATATGATAAATATAATTTTGCCACAGTTAGTAGTACACAACATGCCTAATCCATTATACTTCCTCCAATCACAAAAGAACAACGTTTTGGGTTATATGCAATGAAACTTTCTAAAATTTGGCTATCAATCTTTTTCAACATTTAGATTGAACACATAGTAATGATATGTATAGATTTGTCTTGAAAAAAACTTTCATAGTAGTATAATTTTATTCGGTTTTATAAATTTATTACAAAAAATATTAGTTGTCAAAGTTGTGTTTTAAGAACTACGTTGATGTTCAAAACGATTTCCTTTTGTGACTAGAGGGAGCTAGATAAATCTGTCATCGGAGTCTTAATTTTGACGTTTACGTCTTGTGCGAGTTATTTAAGAATTGCTCATAACAAAAGTGTAGGACAGAATAGGACTCTAAACCAAGTACTCTGTGTAACTAGGAGGATCGCCCATTGCTTACCCTGGTGGAAGACTAGCTTGCATGTGAAAAGCTGACCATAAAAGCTTACCTCCTACCTAGCGATGCCACGGGTCACGGGAGCACGACCAGGTTAAACTGCTTTGCCCTTCCATTTCTACAGAGTCTACCATTAATTAATCATCGGTCGCCATGAGTTACATGGCAAATGCGATGGGTACTAATGTACACATTGATGAAATAGCCCTAGAAAAGACAAACTGATGAGAATAAGCATGGGATGATGGTCTCCTTTGAACTAGCTAGGTCGTCATAGTAATTTCCTACGTTCTGTCTCTGCCGTGAACTACATGTTTGGCGCGGGGGGGGATCTCGTCATCGGTTAATACTAGGTCCAGATCGAGTTTCGCGCGTACAATCTGTCTCTGCCGTGAGCTACACAGAGATATTAGTAGTATGTACAATGACGCACGCGCAATGGTCTTGATCAAGAAAACGCGTGTCATAAAAGCAATTTCCTTCTTTTATTTTTCGAACAAAATTTTCTAACAATTTAAGGCATATTTGGAAAGCAAGGTTAGTTTTACACGGATTTTGAAACAACAATTTAATCGTAATTGCTATATAACACTCGACTACAAAATATTAAATTTATGTCTATTTTCTCACCGTTGGATGGGCTTAAAAATTCATGCGCTGCCACCTCCATCTTCATCTCTGGCGATGCTCCGGTGAGCCTTTTAGGGCCGAGGTTCAGCAGTGCCGGACTTTGGAGGAGGGGGCGGAGGAAAAAGGCGGTGGGTTGCCTCAGCTGTGGACTCGGAGAAAGGTGACGGGGATGACAAGAAAGAGAGAGGTTAGGAGGCGGCAGTGGATCTGACAGCGGTAGTCGCTAGAGACGAGGAGGCGGGCGGTGGCGGCACAGGGGTTGATGAGGAGGCGGCGAGGGCGACGGCTGGAGGGTGGGGCTTGCCGACGCTAGAGTAGTGCCGGCGAGCCAATGGGTGGCAGAGCGTGGTAGCGGCGGGGTGGGATGGGGGTGGTGACTGTGGTTGATAGGGTTAGGGTTAGGGGTAGGGGTAGGGTGGGGTTTGAAGGGTGAGGGGAGTGATTTGATCCTACAATTTGAATTCAAGTGTTAGGAAAAAAAAGTTGATTGAAAATCAACAAATTTTTAGTTGAGTGTTGTATAGTCAATCCCTAATTTAATTCATATGGTATTTCTAGGGAATTCTTGTGTTGCAAGCGGGGCCTAAAAACGAATGCTTAATACCTAGAGTATTGCCTGCATTTTTACGCTAGTACCCATCTGATCGCCAGATCAACGGACAAGGCTATTTTGCCATTTTCCTGAGGCACCATTGACCACCACACCAGCCCGCGAGCTTTTTTTATGATTGAATGCATTTTAAAAAAATATTTTAAAGATAATCTATTTCTAACTTTATTTTCAATTCTAACCATTTTAGTCATACCACAATGTGTGACATGACAGAAATACTCTGTCATGTTATGTACCACGGCGTGACCAAAGCTGCCGCGCTGGCTCGGAGGGGTTAAGTCATGTCACACCAAAAGGGGCGACACAACGGCATTTGTTTGCCACATTAAGATCCGTGATGTGACATATGTTTTTGCCATGCTATATGTCGTGGTGTGACCAAAAGAGTTAGAATTGAAAATAAAGTTAGTGAGATATTATCTTTAAAATATTTTTCAAAAACGGATTAAATCATAAAAAGAAAGTTCCCAGCTCACATACATAATCATACACTTGTCGCTGTGACGGTACTCTTGCTTACATGTAGCTTGTACCCTCCCGGAGACTGGCCCTGGCCTGTCTGGCTGTACGTCTGTGCCGCGTCAACCACGTAACGTCGCAAGTGTGCCGATCAGGTCACTGCGCTGGTCACCACGACTCCTCAGGACACGGAGGGTACGTGTGCTCCCCTTTCTGGACTGCCCTGTCCTCCTACGGTACCGGATCCGTCTCCTTGGGCCTTGTGCCCTTCCTCAGGAATCCGATGCCCGAATCGATCCTATCTTGATGCATTGACCAGCAGTGGTCCTATCTCGTGTGTTTTGAAGTATAAGGCGGACGCATACACTTAATACACATCAGTGGCAACCTTTTTTTTTTACTGGGGTGAACACTGCAAACAAGGAACCAATTCACAATGCAAAAAAGGAAGCGGTTCACAATGCAAAACTACCCAAATTTCCTCTTCTCTGGAAACATCACACTGCTACGGTTAGGAGCCTGGAGAAGATGCCGATAGCAATCAAGTCTGGTGAGTCAGACCTCAATCTCGTCTTGGTGACTCTTGGCCTGGTGTGACCCATGTGTATGGTGAATCACAACTCAAAAATATGGCACATATGCTCTGACCACGCCCCAAACGACCCAAATACCTCACTAGTCGTCTTCAACCTCCAGAACACATGGGAGCCACCGCATGCTGTCCTCCATGGCCGCCCCAAGCAGCCGAAGGGTGCAAACAAGGATTATACCTATTTTGGATCAGTCACATACCTGCTCCCGAGCATTTTTCGCAAATTTTGGGGTGCTAATGCATACCTATCACCCTTGCTAGTTCTGCCCATGGCGCACACCACGCATACATGTACACACATGTGTGTCCTATATTCACGTTTGAAATTTATCGGAGGCACCTAAATACTCACGGAGAGCGGCCGCATGCTTTCCTATTGAACATGTGCATTTGCGTGTACTCCTAAAATAGATAAACACTAGCACAAGTCTGGGACTTGAACCCTAGCAAGTCTAGCCATCTAACCATATGCCAGCTTCCCACTACTTGATTCTTGTTCTTCTTGGTTGGTTGCATGGTTAGAAGATATGGCTGGGGTTTTGTATGTCTTGTGCCATGCATACTCGTCTTGTTTAAGATTTATTTTTTACGTCCGATATAACCCCTCTAGTCCACATTAAAGAAGAAAACAACCCCTCTCTACGAGGCACTGAGCCCCAGCTCAACCCTCCTTCGCGAGACACGCGCGCTGAGTCTTGGACTCGAACGCAGGTGGAAGGCGTGCACAACGGCAGTGCATTCACTGAGCCAGCGCTCAGTCCTCGTTTAATAGCGAGAGGCTTTATCAGGTGAATAAAAAAAATACAAGATGACACAGGTTTGGCGGTTCTCACTATTTATCGGTCTTTTCGATCCGGTTCGCGGGACTGTACCGATTTGTCTGGGATGTTTTGTGTTGGTCAATAGAATGTTGATACATATTAATGTACTTATATATATATATATATATATATATATATATATATATATATATATATATATATATATATATATATTTTGAACTCTGAAGAGAAGAGCATAGAAAATGGCAGAGCGCAATAGATGAGAATCAGACTTCAAGCGGTTTTTCATCCGTAGTTTTCACCAGGGAAAACACTACCGGTATAAGATTTTTATCGGAGGGCAGCAATACAACCAGTTTTCGCCAGTTACTGGAAATTTCGGACAAAATTTTTAGATTGAAATTTGAAATTTTCTGTTGTAAAGATGAAATTTATCTAAATTTTGAATTGAAATTTGAATTTGGATGAAAATTCAATAAATCCAATTTTTTTGTCCAATATAAAAATTTATCGGACCTCACCGGTAACCGGCGAAATTTCGATGATAGAATTTTCCCTGGTTTTCACTGCGTGTTTACTCGCGTGTAGCCTAATTTACCATGTTCTAGGTTTTGGAACAGGAGATTAGCGATGAGAAATACTAAACTAGCTTGTTCTTTGGAAAGATCCTCCTGCAGGCTCTTCTTTTCTCCAAGGAGCACAACATCAAGTGATGGTGATATTATAACATGGGGCCGACTAAGTTACAGTTCCTGAAATTTTCTTAAAACCCAGTCACTTTTTTCGATACGTTGGATCACCATCTAACGGTTTCTGTTTTTTTTTATGTTGAAAAATTCTAAACTAGACAAAAGTAAATCTAGATGAACCCTACAAATACAAAAATAAATAGAACTATAAGTTATAGAAGAGCTATGCTAAAATTGCACGTTACTTAGTAATGCAATTTTAGGCTTAGTACTGTGCAATTGTAGGTAACTGGGTTTAAAAAAAAGGCAACTGGGAGCTAGCAAAAGCATATAACATGACATATGACATCTCTCAGAAGCTGGCTTTAGAGACGAGAGCACATGCGGTAGGAACACACCAATAGGAAAATTCTACATCAGAGTACTAGATCGGTAAAGTTAATAACTTTTCGTTCAGACAAGTCCAAGTCCAGGGCTTCACCTCTCTCTAAAAGCGTACTTCACTTTCAGGTCAATCTTGTTGAGAAACCATCGCTGGCGAGTCTAACCCGAGCGATCACATCGTAGACAAGCGTAGAATCGCACACAAGAACATAAGCATAGAATAGTAGATTAAACACAGAGATATGGGGGGTCTGCTTTCTTCTCTACATTTCTCTTTTCATGATCAGCCTTTTACAATGACTAGCACCCCCTATTTATAGATAAGAGACTCTGGTAGGGTTTTGGATGGGGCACACACCCATGAGCCGGCTGCTGGGCCAAGCCATGGTTTCCCAACACTCCCTCTTGAGCACACATCCTCACATGTTCATGCCTTGTCAAAACTCCATAAAAACCTGTGGGAAAAATTTAGAGAAAGAGTACATGATACACGTTCTGCTGCGTTGCACGAATTGCCTCATTAAAAACCTTAGCAGAGAAACTTTAGGAAAACTCGTCAAGGGAAAAAGAGTACAATCCACCTAATTTCATTTAATCTCTAGGATTTACTCTTTGGGTACTCAATCTTCGTGATCAAGTTTCAATAATGAGTTCGTGAAGATTCCCCCCTATATTCTGCACTTCTCTAAGTCTCATCATTCCAATTCCGCGTATGCATCCTTCAAAGCTAGATGCTGGAAGTGACTTAGTGAATAAATCTGCAAGATTTTCACATGACTTAATATCGAGTACTTTATTTCATCCATCTTTTGCAATTCATGAGCATAGAAGAACCTGAGGTTGATATGCTTTGTGAGTTGGCTCTTCACATAACTCATCTGCACTAGTGCAACACAAGCTACATTATCTTCATAGATAATAGTAGGGGTTTGCACGGTATTCAATCCACACGACTGCTGGATGTGGTGAATCACCCGCCGAAGCCAAGCAAATTCTCGTGAGGCCTCGTATAGTGCTATGATCTCCGAGTGGTTCATCGAAGTTGATACAAGACTTTGCTGATGAGACAATGGTTGTCCCGATCTTCCGATAGGATGATAACTTCGATTTGGAGGAGAACGACTTTGACGATGCATGCTTCTAACTGGTCACGACCAGCACATCAAGCAATTGCTAAACCACACTCCGAATCGTTATCAACCGTGCCAAGAACGCAGTTGATCTGACCACGAAGGTCTATTCCTGCATGCAATCAAAGAACACGAAAGAACAAGATAATAAGCAATCTGAAATTGCAAATATGATTGAAATATTTGATTTAAGTTAGGATTCTAAATAAGGATCTTGACTGAGTGGTCGAGTCAATACACGCAGAAGATACAAGTTGCAACGAAGGCAAACTAAACATAAACGAAATCCAAGAAAAACTAGAGGGGCGCGGCCTCCTTAAATAGGGGAGGGGAAGCCACACATAGCTAAGAAAATAGGGGGTGATACTATTCATAGCACTGTTCACATATGAATAGTGGTCATGAACAGTACGGGCCACTTATGGTGGCGCCTCCTCTTGGGCCCAAGCATTACAAGGCCCAATTTGGCCTAAACAGGTAACGTAGCAACTTCTTTTGACGATTACGGTGCATTTGTAATGAATTTGAAGGTGAGGCTAGATCCATTAGAAAGATCTCAGAATAAGCTTTCCAACAAGACCAAGAACACCCGAATCGGACTCCGTTTGCAAATGTTATGGCCTTTTTACTACGGGCTTGTTGGGCTGTCCCAGTGCCAGATTGTTTTCACGATTCCGACGTGTGCAGAAGGAATTTGGAAGTGGGGCTAGATCCATTAGAAAGATGACGAGATAATCTTTCCATCAAGTACTCATGGATCTCCAGCGGACTCTGTATGTGAAAGTTATGCATGTTTGAAGTCGGTGCTGTCTCCGGAGGCCGAATTGGATTCCAAAATAGGTCCAGCTCGAACTCTTGCAAATCAACAACTCTCTATCTTTTATTCCTGAAAATAACAACACATTTATTTAGAAATATCATATAGTTCATGTAATATAAAGTCACTCCTAAAAACGAGCTCACCTGATAATTTAAGTGAAACGTACGAGCTCTTGTAATTGGAACAGCAAGCATAGCAAATATGGTTGTATCCATAAGGATCATGTCCTTATCATCCTCCCCTTCTTGAAAACAAAGCCGTCCTTGGCTTTTGATAAGCTGAAAATAGGATAACAAAGAAGCCAAGGTGTATGCATGGTATATGTATATGTTATCTGTTTTAACAGTTCTTCGTTGTTGCACAATTAATGTTATAAGACAGTAGCGATCATAAAAGCTCATTGTATTATTAACCCAAGAATAATCATATATGTTAATGATCAAAATAAAATTTCTCACAACAATTATTGCAACTAGTTTTGCAAATGTAAGTGAAGTGTTTATGCAATTCAAATCTCTAAAGTTGTAAACTTGCAGTGGTAACACATATGGGCAAATCTACAACTTTTGGAATCAAACAAAGTTTATCCATATAATCAGATTTCAATCGAGCAATAGCAAATTCAACTAGCAAGGGTGAAAAGATGTGTAAGTTCTTCCATACTTCAACATCATCATGCAGATTATCAATACTAGATGGTGCAATAAGAGAAAAACACATAGGCATTGGATGATCACTAAATTTTAATTTTCTCTCATAATGAGCAAGATTCGGCACACAATAATTGTTGTTCAAAACAGCAAGCTTCAATTCTTCCATATGATCACAAGTTATGCATATTCGATAAACAAGAAATTGATTGTCTACACTATAATCTCCAATCAAATTAAACTTATACCCAAGGGTGTAGGCACTAGACAAGGATTTTGAACATGCGATTTCAGAAACTTTCTCCATAACATGTCATAATTTCATAGGTGAATCCAACATAATGTAACATAAAGAATCGGCAGGAGAAATTCTAGTCAAAACTTCTTTATGTCTAACCAATTCCACATGATCATTAGATGTGATTAACTCATCACAAGAAACACTCAAAACAGCAGGCAATTCAATTATTTTATCACATGGTGCACTCAAGTCAATGCAGTCTGAATTCTCTACTTGAAACATGTGCATATCAATCTTCCACAAGCAAGTCTTTGATTCAGTTTTCGTATTTTGCTCAGTTCTTGAAACAGCTTCAGTCAAATCATTAAAGGTTGGAAAATTTGTGTGGATCTATTCGATCCTTGTTTGGAATAGGTTCCTAACCTTTTAGAGAAGCTGTGTTTCAAGATTTATCAAGTTTGACCTTGAGGATCAAAAGTTTCATCGATTTTGGTCTTGGATTTCGGGTTGTTTTCACTGTTCCAGGAACAGACTTCTCTCAAACTGAAAAAGGTAGGAACCTTGGCATGGATCTCTGCGATCTTTGATTGGAATAGGTTCCTAATATCTTAGAGAAGTTGTGTTTCAAGTTTCGCGGAGTTTGCCCTTGTAGATCAAAAGTTGTGCCAATTTTAGATTTGGTTTTTCTGCTGTCGGGTTCATCTCCAGGACAATCGGTAGTACCTTTCATTTGCCTGAGGTAGTACCGCATGGTCTTGAGTATCTGCTTTCGATACCTTCTTGGTAGTACCGATTATAAGTAGTACCGCTGGTTTCATTGTGATAGTACCGATTCCTGAAACTTCAGCAGACTTTATCGGTTTTTGCTGCTGTGCCTTTGGAGGTTAGGAGTGGATTCAATACAAGTCTTCCTCTGTGCTTAAGCATTCATCTTCATAGCTCTCATAGCTATTGGAGTGATTTGCAAGTTGAATCCATCCTTTGTGAAAAATTTGGTGCTCCTATTCACCCCCTCCTTCTAGTCGCCTGTTTCCGGTCCTACAGACGTATTTTGGGATCTTGAAGACCATGAGGTGGTACGTCGGAATCGAAGTGAGGACCACTTTCACTAAGGTAGTGTGTCCAGCTGAAGACAGGAGTCTGCTTTACCAGGCCGCTAGCTTGCATATGATATTATCTAGCAATGGCTGAAAGTCCACCTTCCTTAGTCTTTTATGTGTTAGCGATAGGCCCAAGTATTTGATGGGAAAATTTGAACAGATTGTAGGAAACTCTTGAAGGAGCGTGTCAAGATTAATGTGATCACATCTTATAGGCAGCACCGTGCTTTTGTGGAGGTTAGTCTGCAGGCCCGAGACAGCTCCAAAGCTTGTAAGAATCTGAGCCGTTGTGTTGACGTCATCCACACTTGCTCACCTTTGAACCTCAGGCCATATGTGAACTTGTGAAGTTCTTATTTTTCCATGCATGGTTGGTTACTGTCGGTGTTTTAGAACCGATCTTACGTAAAGATTGTTTGATTCGGGGGTCTCCAAGACTAAAATCACGCAGAGAGATTGACACGGGGATTTTTATACAGGTTCGGACCTTCTCAGGAGAGAATAACAACCCTACTCCTGTGTATATGTATTGAGTATACTGGTTACAATCAGTAGAAAATGCTACGATTTTCCCTGCTACTTAGTATGTATGTCTGATTGTATGTCTCTAATCCGCCCTCCCCTCATTATCTCTGGCCATAGCCCTTTATAGTGTTCATAGAGGTAGCCGTTTCTCCAGGCCAAGAGGCGCCTCATCATTCCAAGTAATGGGCGCATTGTTGGTAGTAATCGTCGGGGTATTAACTCCTCCACGTCGCCTGGTAGTTTCTAGTCAGAGATAATGGTGTGTAACGTGCAGTTATTCCGGTAGCATGCAACAGTGAAGCAAAAGAATCTTTTATTGCCTTGCTCCTGGTCGCAACATGCAGCAACCAAACAAATCGTTCTGTTGCCTTGTTTTTGATCCTTTCAATAACAAGCGAAAGAACTAAAAACAACCTTAGCAAGAAGAAGACGCGCGAATGGTAGCACACAATGAAGCGGCGTAGCAATGACAAGACGTGGTAGCACTTGACCGCACACAGGCACATGTAGGCAAGCGGCACCCGGGTGGGCCACGCACGCAAAGACAGGGTGGCGCGCATGCGAGCGGTGCACGTGAGCACAGGTGACATCTTGGCGAAGAACGAGTGCGATCGGCCCAAAGGCCTGATGCGACGGCGGTGGAAATAATAGATCGATTCTTTTTTTTATTGTGTCTAGGAAAAATTAAATCAGAACCTATAGCGAATCAATCGCCCCCAATGAGTTGCCAAAATGTGTTGACGTCAAAAATCAACACACGAGGTCGCAAATAACCAGATTGCTTCACTTTCGTAGAAGCGTATGACTAGTTTTCGAGCAAACTAGCAAAGGGGATAATTCTTCAATTACGGCGAAGAACCGACTGTTTTACAAGCAAGAACAGCAAAGGATAGCTACTCCAATCTCGCAGGAGCACACGGCTGGTTTATAGGCAAACTAGCAAAGCATATCTACTTTACTCTAGACCTAGATGCAAGAAGTAGATGAAAAAGAAAAGAACGATTCTGTAGATTGATTTGTCTGTGTCGTGAATTGGCCTTGACCCTCTCTATTTAAAGGGCGGCAGGTCTTAGTCGTAAGAGATTAGGACTACTAAAACCGAACAAGATTCACAGATATGATTCGGTTATACCATCTGATCTCCAAACCTCCTATAACTGATAAATCTTTCCTATTCGATCACATAAGTTCCCACATATTAACCGATATTCCCAAGATCCCTGAATATTCCCTAGAGTGGTCTTGAGGAGCTCCTGGAGGGTGGTCCTGGATGCTCTGGCAGGAAGTCCTCGTGGGAGGTCCTGAGGAGGTCCTCACGGAAAGTCCTGAGGAGGTCCTCGTGGGAGGTCTTGAGGGGTCCTGATGAAGCCACGTAGGTACTCTGGAGGAGGTCCTAAGCGGTCCTGATAAAGCCACGCGAGTATTCCGGAGGAAGTCCTGGGTGGCCCTGATGAAGCCACGTGAGTGCCCCTCGGGAGGTCTTGGGTGGTCCTGATGAAGCCACGTGAGTGCTCCTGGGGAGATCCTAGGCGGTCCTGATGAGGCCACGTGAGTGCTCCTGGGGAGATCCTGGGCGGTCTTGATGAAGCCACGTGAGTGCTCTTGAGGAGGTCCTGGGTGGTCTTGATGAAGCCACGTGAGTGCTCTTGAGGAGGTCCTGGGTGGTCTTGATGAAGCCACGTGAATGCTCCTGAGGAGATCCTGACCGCACTTTTCCTTGTCCTCACGACCTGTTGCTTTGCAAAGACCACCTTTTGAATGTTTTGCAAAGACCACCCTCTTGAGCCAAGACCTCCTGTTTTGCGAAGACCATCCTTTTGGACATTTCGCAAAGACCACCCTTCAGGTCCTCCTAGGAGGTCTTTTGTGGATATCTTCCAAGACCTTTCAGGAGGTCTTTAAGGCCAGGACCTCCTAGGAGATCTTTGAAGAGATTGTCCAGGACCTCTCAGGAGGCTTTTGCGGCCAGGACTCCCAGAAGGTCTTTGAAGAGGTCGTTCAGGACCTCTTGGGCGGTTTTTGAGGCTAGGACCTCCCAGGATGTCTTTGTAGAGATCATCCAAGACCTCTCAGGAGGTCTTTGAGGCCATTCTGCCTTTTGATTCAAAACCGAATGTTAGTTGAATCGGCGGTAGCTTTAAGTTCTTGTAGTTCGACCAATCAGCACTGCAATGACCATTATAGATGCCAAATCTTGCCATCAACAGTGAGCTCTGAATCTGCGCCGCCCAAGCCAACGTCGCCTCTCCTCCTCCACCAGGACTAAGCACCGCCACCAGGACCAGGTGCCGCCGCTACAACACCTAAGGTTAGGGCATCAGTGAGTGCTCTAACACCATGTTGGTTTTGTGGTTGTGTTTTCGTATTTTCACTATTGCTCACTTGGTATATACATACACATTAATTACATGGGCCACATAGGCTGGTCGTCATATAGGCCATATGCTCAATACAAAGAAACGCATATATAGATGCCAAAAACTTATCGTTTATATATTATTGCTCACAAATCACTAGCAAAGAGCATATGTGCCATATATATGCAAATCAAGAAGTTGAAGTGTTGGCTGTCTTTACTGGTAGAGATCGTATTCAGCCAGCTAATTGGAATTAAGCTTCATGTCCCATGCTTGGGTTGGGTTGCTTCGTGAACGGGTTTTTAAAGCTATCGGTGGTAATATTGAAGCTCATGCATGGAGCGATCGTGTATATGTATCAAACATATTAATTTGACGATTTGGCATGAGAGGGATGTAAACCGTGATGTGTGTAACGAGTCATGATAAGATCGAATGGGGGAGGTGCAATGTTCCTTACAGATCACTGACAGAGGCGTAAGTAATTAGTATTGCACCCACAATAGTGACTGCCATTGCCAATTATGGGTTGGTATGCTACGGAGTATGGAGGACAAATACAGAATGCTCTGACTGATTGTCTGCAGTATATTTTCGGGGCTTTGATTTGCATTTGGATCAAACCTGGATTTGATCTCCTCGTATTGGTAGATATAGATAATCAGCCCTCAATCTTACTTAACTTAGGTTTGGGTCAAAATTACCCCTACTTAATGCTAAGTATTGTGCTTTAAGATTCGTAATTTTTTTCTTTGGATGGAGTACAGAAGCAAACCCCACTAATATTTACATTTTCTCATATTTTGATGTGTCCTTAACCTTGAAATAACATTAGTTCTTGATTTTTTTTTCCCCAATAGCTTTTCAATCGATTACCGCCAGGATTCTGAACCCTGCTGATAGCAAGCATCATTGAAGAATTCAAACAAATTTTGAAAAAATAGCGGAGATATATGGCATCTGATTGATGTGTGTTCGACAACTTAACCAAATATCATATTTGTTATTTTTGAAAATGAGATAAACAAAAGGCAAATTCAGATGGAACCACCTCTTGGTGTGGTGATAGAGTTGTGTGTATACGACTTCATCCACCAGAGTTCAAATCTTAATACCCACCTTTACGTGCATGCGAGTGCGCCTCACTAGGAGATTCATGAGGTTACGAATTTATCCCCGGTCTCCATCTTTTTAGATGTGTGCTAAGGAGACGCACTCACATGTGTACGTGTGTTGTGCTTGCTTAGTGGTGTGTGTGTGCATGTCCTCCTGGTAATCCAAAAAATGCAAATTCAGAGAAAGATAAGACAAAATGATAAAATTTTCTTGCATGGATGCACGGGATCAGAGCGTGCGTTAAATCTTCATCTCCTCCCTTGCAGAGCTCACACAACCTTTGCTCCTTTATATGGCGGTAATTCTAGGTAAGCATGCCACGAAGAATTCCTTTTTATTACTCGCCACCAGAAAATGTGAGCTTTTGGCACCACTTTAAGCTTCCAAAGTCGCTTCCGGAACTCATTGTCAAGGGCAGACGAGGAACTTGCACCCCTCTCATCAGCAAACAAAAGGTAAATTCAGAGAGAGAAAGACAAAATGAAAAAAAATTCTTGAGCTCAGGGAACTCCTCGATCGATATACTACTGAACGGAATGCCAGCAGAGGAAAACTTTCAACTGTACAAGAGGTGTAAGACATGGAGATTTCCTAACCCTTCGCTAAAATTCTCCGTGCGTGTTAATTTTAAATGGGCTCATGCTACATTTTAAATTCCTAGAGGAGTTTTCCGGCGTAATTAACAAACTGCGCGCGTCCATGCATATGTCCTTAGAATTTCACTTACACTTTCGTAAGTTTGCGTGACATTGCTCTGTTTGCTTCGTCTCTTTCAGGGCTAGTTGCATGTTGCTTGCAGAGACGTAGCTCTCGCTTCCAGCTGGAGATCATGTCCGGTAGCTCCAGCGCACTTCGCCTCACCTACCTACGTATTTACCCATTTCCAGTCCTATTTCTTTTCAATTCCACGATCGACGTGTTGCTTAACTTGAATATTCGTATCTGATGTGTATATACCGATCGAAACTACCACTTGCATGTTATCTTGTGGGACATATATATACGTGGCCGGCAGAACTGCTCTACGTATTGGATGAGAGTCTTTGGTTGTTTTGGTTTCTTTTCGAAACGGAATATCAAATCTATCCCTCCTCCCTACGCGAAATCTCTTTCTGTTCTCATGCATGATGCATGGTTGGATGGATTTGCACAACACTCATCCGGGGTTTGTTATGGTTCATGCATGTGCATGGATTTAATTTATTTCTAGATGCTGCTTCTCTGCTTCTTCCGTCGATCGTTCTTGTATATAATGTCTTTGTTCTATCGTATTTATATTCGGCTAGCTGTGTCATTGCGTGTGTTCATTCCAGATTAAAAATGAAATGCAAACTAGGTTTTAGAAAGATATTTGGTTAGGACACTCTCCACTGAAAACTCAATATCCACTCCTTTATAATGTGGTAAAGAAAAATGATGATACAGTAGCGAATATTCTGAGAACTACACCTTTAAATATTTCTTTTTGTAGATCTATTATTGGGCCTAAGCTGTATGTGTGGAAGGAGTTAATTTTGAGAATTGCTAATTTATATCTGATCTCTCAAAAAGATGTTTTCATGTGGAATTTGAATAAATCTGGACTTTTTTCAGTTCAGTCTTTCTATGTGGCACTTTTTGGAAGTTCTCAAGTCCCCGTTAAGAACTTTTTTTGGATACTTAAAATTCCATTAAAAGTAAAAAATTTCCTATTGCATCTCAAAAGAGGGGTAGCTTTAACTAAAGATAATCTGTTCAAAAGAAATTGGAGGGGAATCAAACAGTGTTGTTTTTGTATTAACAAAGAAACAATTTAACATATTTTTATTGAATGTCCCTTTGCACGTCTTGCATGGTAGACTGTTCAATGTGCATTTAATTTATCTCCCCCTACGAGTATAGCAAACTTGTTTGGGAATTGGTTAACCGGTATTCCAAAAATTGAAAAGTCACAACTCCTAGTGGGAGCTAGTGCCTTATGTTGGTCTATCTGGTTATGTCGGAATGAGGTTATTTTTGACAAAAAGATTGTCACTAATCCGTTGCAGGTTATCTTTTTGAGTGGGCACTGGCTGAGAGTTTGGACATATATGTAGAAACCGGCCCAGAAGAAGTTCATGCTGGCCGGAAGCGATAGACTGGAGGTAGTGGCGAAGCAAATTTTAAGTATTCATGGGGTAGCAGTTTAGTCACAGGATTTGTAATGATTGAGGTTAAATTTCAATCATTGTTTGCTTGTAAGGCTTCAAACCACTTTTAACGGTTATGGTTACTTTGGTGCTTTAATCTCATTAATAAAATTGGTTATGTGCATTCTCGATGTAGAAGTCGGGAGAGACTTTCTTTTCTATTATCTAAAAAAAGCTGTGTCATTGCGTGCACAGCTAGCTAGAGATACTTAAGGAGCTGAATAATTTTACTCTGTTAATTATTTCGAGCACTAAAGGCCGCGGGCTAGGATTGGGATGGCTTACGTGCTCCATGACCATGGGCCAAAAAATGATGCCCGCGTATCGTTGATGGGTCGTTCTTCTTAATTTTTTTAGGGTACCAAGAATTATGAGTTTGATTTTTTTTTTTTAAAAAAAAGAGTTATGAGCTTGAGCTGGCAGTAAAAAAAATGATAACATACGGAAAACTAAATTAAAACTACGTATATGGATATATGTAAGAGCATCAAACGATCATATGGATTTGAGTATTTATCAAGTCTGGGATATAAAAAAAGAATCCTGCGTGTCTAAAGGTGACGAGATCTTATAAAATTTTCCAAATAGAACATCTCTGGGCCAGCCACTTGTTTACTACGCGCGTGCATTGCCCGTGCATCAACGTTCCAACCTACATGATGCATGGGGGCAAACAAGACCATAGGAAATTTTTGCATGGACTGTACTGTTTAAGTCGTGCAAAATTCCATTCCACGTAGTGAGGTAACACCAAACTGCACTAGAAGAAGATTCCCAACAAAAAGGGCACTAGAAGAAGCTCGCAAGCCCGCATGAATATATTTGCTGGATCTTATTCTGGTCTTCTCATCAGTAAGCCGATGCACAGCCTAAAGGCTGAAGAGAGCGGGCCGCGCTATGGGCTTTTCTTTTGCTATATTTCGGCCCAAATTGCAGGACCATAGGTGAAGCAAGACTTTAAAAGGAGGTGCCTCCGCCGCCGGTGTGCTCTAGGGTTTGCTTGTTCTTCCTCCTCCACGCATCAGCGGTGGCTGCTACGTTCTATCGCTACTCGCTCCCGTGTAATGGCAGGCACGCAATCGAGTCGATGGTTTTATGCTTATTTGTTTCTGAATCTGGAGTGCTTCTTTGCCTCTCTTGGCTCATTGTTGGATCTGGTGTGCTTCTTTGCCTCCGTATGTGCGATGATTTTTTTAGCCTAGGTTGTTCTCTTGTCAATTCAGTGCGATGATCATTGATTTCTCTTTCTTCTCTTGCTAGCACTCAGAATGTTTTTTCCCTATCTGCTTGTTTGCATTGTATCTCTGCAAATAGCTGCGCGGCTGTCAACTGAGCACGCTTATACTTTCCCCTCTGGCATGGTTGCAAGTGTGCCTTGAGGAGCTATTGTTGTGCTCGAATATGAAACCAACCATGGAGTTTGTCAGGCTTCTCGCGTCCTCTGTTGTTCGCTTGGAGTTTGGAATACTCTCCAATAGCGGTGGATCTAGGATTTTTATAATGGATATCCATACTTCGGAACTAAGTTGTTCAGATATATCGATACCAATACGTCGATAACGGGAAATAACATTTCTCTCAAAAATATTGATACGACGAAACATGTATACATAATAAAATATAAAAAAATATAGAAGTTAATGATTTCATATAAGAAAATAGACGATATAAAATAATTATAATGGCATGAATTAAATAGCAAATTATAGATATTTCAAGGAACTTTGAGATTTTCTACACACTATGTAGGTTAGTTTATCCTAGCCCAATTCATCTGTAGCACTGGCCCTAAAGCTGCTTCCAGTGTTCCACCCTGGTTGGTATCTTAAGTCTGTCATATGGGCAAAATGATGATGTGGCACCATAGTTAATGAAGAGATAAGGTACTCTAGTCTCTAATCTGGATACCGGTTCGGTCTCAAAATCCAACGTATAAAAATTATTGTGATCGATCCCGTGTATTTACGTTTGTATATGTCAACAAACATGTATTGCTTTAGTACATACCACAAATAGGCCACAATGCTCAAATACTAGTAAAGATCATGCATGTAATTAAATGAAACAGCCTAAGATACTACACCATAAGAAACCATGTATTGAGAAGATAGTATCCTAACACTCCTCATACACTAAAGAAACTGCACTAAGATACTGCCCATTGAAAGCAGCCTAATTACCCATCTTAATTCCTCACTTTCCCCCCGCCCCCTGTGGTGGCTTTCCTCACAATGGTAAGTTCACTTAGAAAATCTCAGAAAAGAAAATTGAAATTTATTTAAGCAAGCATAATCGATTCCAATTTTAACAGAAAACAACACATATTCATTTTACTTGCAAGTAGCAAAGCCGCAATTCGCACCCTACTGCTTCAATTAAGAAAAAATGCTACCAGCCTAAGTGCCAAGTGTGAGTGTCAAATAAGAAATCTAAAGGGGAAGTAAGAAGGACCGAAGGAAGCAAGGTGACCTCTAAGTTGAGGGTGACGCGGGCCTTATAGGACTGGAGCTTCTCTATGACCTAGGGGAACGCGGCGTCCGCCTACAGGATGAGGCACTGGGCACAGAGGATGGAGAAGTAGAGGCCCGGGCGCTCATGGAGCGCAACACCGAGGAGCTCGTGGGGCGCGTCGGGGCTTCTTTGGCCATGGCGCCCGCCCATGCCCATGCCGCGCTCATCGTGTCCGTCGGGCGGTAGAAGACGATGGAGGTCTTCTAGCGGTCGTCCTTGGCACCGCCACTAGGATCTGGTGTTGAGCGTCACGCCGGGCCGGGTGCGGTGCATCGGCCTCGCCATGGAACATCTAGGACGAGGTGAGCTCGGGCGGGCGCGGGAAAAGAGAGAGATGGAAGTAAAGTCCCACTTGATGGCAGGCATGGCGGCAAGTCGATAGAACAGCGGTGGCTTGCCAGCTTAGAGCAGAGTAGTCGGGGTCGGAGCAGAGCAGTGCGCCTCGGCCCTCGCTCGGGTCCTCGGAGGCTTAGAGGTAGAGCAGCAGTGCGCCTCCACCTCGCCCGGTCGCTCAGACTCTCGGAGCCTCCTAGCACGGGAGCAGGCGAGCAAGCCTCCGCCGCGCCGCCGCAAGCCGCAAGGATGAGGATGGAGATTCAGATTGGAGAATGGAGATGGACTGCTGCGGCTGCAGTGCTACCCCTGCTGATTGCAGTGTGAGAGACGGAGAGAGATTAGGGATTTGGCCATTTAGGGTTTGAGTCCTCTGAGTTTGACGAAATGGGCTCAGCAGTCGGCAGCTTGGGCCTTGGGAGTTGTGTGCGTCTGTAACTCCGGGGTGTATTGATTGGGCCTGGCCATTCTGATTTCTAATTCTGTCATTGGGCAGGTGGGCAATTCCCGACGCCCGACGCACTGAGCCACTATAGGCTAGGCTCAGCTGTGAGAATGCGAGGCACGAGCGGCGAGCGCGAGACTGAGGTCATTACATGCTAATTCAACACAACTTCCAATATATACATGTATTATATCCTATATATATATATATATTGATTTTTTGCCCAAAATATTTGGGTGTTCAGCCGAACACCTATGACCATAGGTTGGTCCGCCCCTACTCTCCAACATGTCCTCCTAAATTTTAAAAGTGGTACGGTTGCTTTCGATTGTCTGAAATGCTAAAATTTGTAGCATTACATTGACATTTGTTACCGCTGTGGCTTTTGTACACCAGTGGCAAGCTTACAACCGAAACAATTTCGTTTTGAACATTGTGATCTGACGTAGGATAGCGCATAAGACATATTTGTGCAAAACAAAAGGTGAATATAACAAATAGCAATCCATACTTGTGCAAAAACTCACCATCTTCCATTCTAACTTGTACATATTACTAAGTATAATATAGCCAAAACAGTAAGGTTTAGACCATGAATGTGTAAAATGTGGCAGATCTCACCTATTAAGAGGACCCTCAGGTAGCTAGCTTGATAAAACACTTTACATGAGTCTTGATCTGAAACTAAGAAACAACTGATAATCTGAGGGGTGGTTTCATGTTAAGAAAATTGAAACTAAATTAACAATCTGACTATGTTGCTTCCTGTGCACCTTTGGCATGTTCATATGTGGTGGTTTCATTTTAACACGTCACTAAATATGAGGTCATTCGCATGCACAACAGCAAAACGCTGACGATGTGATATTTTTCAATATTCAATACCTATCTATGAAGGTACAAACCTTAAATCTAAGTAATCTCTGGATAAAGGGTGTTCAAATCAAAAGAGACAATTAGTGAGCATTAGTTAAAAAAAATATCTCACTTCTAAGCAGCTAATGTATGGAAGTAGGAAAGCACGTAGTCTGGCAATGCTGGAATTTGAAGAGGAATTGTTAACACAACATGTAAGCAAGTTGTGTACTAATGATCTGCAGTACGAACAATTGGTATGTCTCATGTTAGCTGTTTCTTATTTGATCTTTGACTGCAATTAGAGGATACATGTATTTTTTTATGAAATAGAAATAAAGTACCATAAATGAATATGTGAAAGGCACAATACTTACCAACACACATTGGGAGCCTACCAACATTTTATTGATTATATATGGACTTATGAAGCAAAAGTTGGAGGATTCCATGAAACAACGCACTGCAAACTAAGTGTATGTGTTGTCAGTGTGATATATTCCACTAATAGTTGAATTGAGTGAACATGTTCATATAGAAGGAAACCAATGGATACCTACTTTCATTGATGACTACATTGGAGAAAATGCATGGCCGTTTTCCTTTTTAAAATATGGATAGAAGCATAAGCTCTTATTTGAAGTGGTACATTTTATTATTCAAGAGATTTGTGTTTCAAATAGGGCTACAGTTTGAGAAGAATAGATGTCAAAGTGATTCTATTAGGGAAAGAATTAGAGCCAGAAGAAAGCACAATCGGTGGTGGTTTATTTGGCGCCTATACCCAAAAAAACTAAGTAAATTCAAACCTATTGGTAATTTCACTCCAAATAATATGGCATATTAACTTTTAGTCTCATACTTGAATGTCAATATAAATGGAAATCGCTTATTTTAAGAAAAGCAACGATTCTTGGGTTCTGAGCAAAACTGACAAAGGGGAAAAGCGCCTTAGTACACAACATAGTATAACTAATAGAATAATTTTAGATGCAGTGCCATGCTAGAGCGGCACATGCACTTCTCATTTTAGAGACACAAAATCTACATTCCACAATAGAACATAATTAACATATTAATTTTAGATGTACTGTCATGTTCGAGCAGCATATGTGCTTCTCATTTTACGAACACAAAATCTACATTTCAGCGAGAACTTGCATGTACCGTAAATGGAGCAATAAAAGAAACCCATATTCGAACCATCACTGAAAAACTTGTTGAGCCAATCAAGAAGCAAATGCAAAGCGAATGGAGAAAAGAACTAACCTGTTTGTGGGAGGACATGACAATTAACGAAAGCTCCCTCTCCGCTGACACATCAAATTCCATTTTCTTTTAGATCTTCATCGTGCTAGCCATGTACAATCCAAAATCCAAAAAAAGGAGTAGAAGTGTAAAGTCAACTAAACGGTTGTACGTGTGTATTGAAGTGCAAATAAACTGCATAACTACGAACCACTGGCTATTTTCATGAGAATTGAGTACATAAATGGATAAATTGAACGTGTTTTTTTTATGAGAATTGAGTAAATAATTGAGAAAATCACAAGAGGAATGTACATGCACATGAAGCCATTTGTTTTTCTAAAGAGTAATGTACTCACAAATCTTCATAGGAAGCAATTTAGTGCCTTGCCATCTTAAAATCTAAAAGAGCTCCGCTATGCAACTAATTCTAAGGCCCATTGCCAACGGTTTTCATCAGACTGGGAGCACTATATATAAAAAAGAATACTTTTTTATAAGAATGGGTTGGCCTTCAGAAGGCTGGCTGCAATGCAAATGGCTAAAATCTACTATGCTATAATCAGGTAGGAGGTACACATAATCAAATGGTAAAGTAGCACAGATACTTGCCATTTTCTACAACATGCATGCATATTATATAAGGGAACTATAGCTTGAGTAAGTAAGCAACAAACATGACATGCAATAGAGCAACAAACACTACAATTTTTCCATATAAAAAAGATGGTGTATATAAGTATCAAAACCATAAATAGGTAAGAATGAATCTAAAAACCAATAAAGGAGATATGTGCAGTTGCGTACAACCTTACTAATACAATTAACCATAATCATATATCCTTCTCTTGGAGGTATTAACTATTATGTTCGTACCTTTCAATTCGTGAACAAACGATAAAGTGTAGAATCGGATATCTGTAACTGGACTACTCCACGTCCACGCCTAACACATCCTATTCCATAAAAGAATACATATAGCATAATTTTTAGCAATCCTCCAAATATTTGGAATGATAAAAAAGCTAGAAGATACACGTGCAAACTAAAATAACACCTCAAATGATGACCGCAATGGACCACAACTATATCCATTATTGCATCTCCGACAGACGGCTCAATATGTATTGGGTCGAGCATAGATCCATCATTAGCTACTTCGTACACATATGACAAATAGGATAACTGCAATGGGCCACAATTATACCCATTATTGCATCTCAGCTAACTCATTTAGGTAGAATGATGCCTGATCAATAATGTCTATAGTCAACATGGGGTAAGGTACATAAAACTAACCTAGATAATCAACGCGGTAACTTAATCATAATCTGAAAACATGTCATGTAAATTCTGAAAACCAATGATCATACAACAATCATTTAGGTAAAGTCTATTTGGTAGTAAAAACATGGTAAATAAATTGTTGGAACCATAAAAAGAGGCAAACATGTACAACACATGCTGAAGGGTTGATGCTCTCACGCAAACTCAACTGGCAGACCAAAAATAGAACAGAGGAAATTGACATCATCCTGTCCCTGCTAATCTATAGAACTCTATCTTTTTAATCTCACCATCATCAAACCAAAGTGTTGCTAGTAGGTCACTCTCATAGCCAGCTAGCGCTTAGTACCTCACTCTCACGGACCAAGCGATTTGGTTGTTGATGATTGTTCTATTAATATTTTTCTGAATTCTCTCGTGTGGCGTGTTACCTTGCACTGATGTAGATCTTAATAAGATATAAATATAACATACATGAAGCACCCCAAATCACTAAAACTAAACAATTGACAAAAGGGGAAACATTGCGCCGCATCTGACCTGTATGGAGGGAGGGAGGGGGTTTGACATCCATGAACCACATGGTAGCATGACGCTGGAGATGGCGGATCGACGCATGGGAATCATCGGCGAAGGAGGCGAGGGCACGCGATCGTCTTCAATATCTGGTGCAAGGATGTCAGGCGTTGATAGCATAGGGAGAAGGCAGGGTGGAGGTTTGTTGTCGCAAGTGCATGGCCGGCCATAGTGACCCACGGTGCCACAAGTCCCCATCCTGACATGACCGCGGCAAGCCTAGCGCAACGGCGTGGGGAGGAGGTGGGGTGGCAGTGTGCCATCGGGAGTGGAGGACTCGGGCTTCGGTGGCCACTGTGACTGTGGCAGCCACAAGCCTGCACTTTGCCCCAGTCGCCACAAGGCTAGCACACGGGCAGCATGGACAAGCCAAGGGTGCAAGGTCGTGGATGGAGGATGGCCGATGAGCGCGCAAGCTGCTCGGGGGTGAGGACCACCAGCAAGAGCGAGACGGAGCATGGGGGGAGCGGAGAGGGAGGCAGAGGAGAAGAGGAGAGGAGCAAGGAGGAGGGCGTGGACGTACGCAGCTCGAGGAGGGGGAACAGGAAGGCCATGGGAGCAAGATGGCTGGCGAGCATGTGAGGTGCCGATGGTGAGGACCACCTACGAGAGGTGTACGGAGCGAGGGTGAGCGGAGAGGGAGGCAGAGGGGAAGAGGAGAGGAGAGAGGAGGCGAGAGGATGTCGATAGCGGTGGCGGCGGCGGGGAGGAGGAAACGCTGGAGAGGAGGAAGAGGAGGTGAGGAGTCCAAGGGAGTGGCGGCGCGAGGCAAGGTGACCGATGTCGCATGGGAGAGAGGAGCCGGAGCCCGCGAGAGCTGTACGGAGCGAGGGGGAGCGGAGAGGGAGGCGGAGGAGAAGAGGAGAGGAGCGAGGAGGCGAGAGGATGCCGGTGGCAGTGGAGGATGGTGGTGGTGGTGGCGAGGAGGAGGAAACGCTAGAGAGGATGGCGGTGGCGGCGGTGGGGAGGAGGAAACGTCGGAGAGGATGAGGAGGCAGAGAGGAGTCCGGAGACGAGGTGACACGAGGCAAGGCGACCGGTCTCACGCGGGAGAGGATGGCGCGGCCGGCCGCGAGGCAAACCGAGGCGTGGGAGAGAGGAGGAGAAGTGACAGCGGGGAGGAGGAGGAGCTGGCGAGGCGGCGCAAGACAAGGCGGCTAGACCCGTACGAGAGAGCAGAGGTAGAGAAGAAATCGCACCACCACAAAAGGGGGATCTGGGGGATGAAACCACGCGCGTGAGTGGACCTATTTTCGGATGACATAGCCAGCACGGGAGCGCTCCCTTTCCACCCGCCTTTAAGATTAGTAATTTGACAGACATCATGATCCTAGGTGGAGCAGTACTTTCAGATTAATCTTACTGAGCGAGGTATCCACTTCTCTGATCTCAAATATCAATTACATTTTTTTGTTGGAGCTAACTAAATTAGATGGTTCAGTTTTTTTTTTCAATCTCTCGACTTGTTCTCGCCGAACCAACGCCAAAAGCCCATCACATCTAAAAATTGCTTTACAAATAGAACTCGAGAATGCACAGACCCTGAACGAAGCAGGGGTGTCTTGGAAAGTTGGTACAGAGAAACTCCATATCATATGCCACGTGAATAAGCAGAGTCTCCCACTGTATGATATCTAAATTGAAGGAAAGTGTCACCTACTTTGATCAATCGTTCAGTTCTAACAGTCAAGTAAATACTCCAGGACGTCATACATAATTCATCCTTACTCCTTAATTAGACTCTTGCCATCGCAAAGTCGTACCGATATTGCTTACAAAACTCAATTAGTGGTTGTGATGCGCGTTATGCTGTGCACGTAAGCATTCGACACTATCAGCTTTCTACTTCAGCGTTCCTGGTTCCTGCCATCCAATACTACAACCAGTCGGCCAGTCCTACTTATTTCGCGCGCATTTTGACCATTTGTTCTTGGTTTACACTAGTAAGTAGTAACACCATTGTGAGGAAAGAAGCAGTGGAAATAAGGTAGTTTCATTCACAGTTTATACTACCTCGGATTAGCGATCAATGTAAAGATGCGATAATAAAAGATGCTCCCAAGTCAGTCTATGCTAAGCTAGTGATTACGGCCATTTTTCAGGTTTCAGCCATGCAGAGTTTACCCTATTTTTTACGCTTCCGTTTCACTTGTGAGTTGCGAGAGAACTGAAGTCGTCGATCGCGGACACTCCCAAAAAAAAGTGAGGGGCGGATATATAGTTCACGTGGAGAGTGTCGAGGAATTGTCATTGGCAAGTTCAGTCTGAACGAGTGCCTCGTAGATAAATTCAGAATCGTAAGAACAATACAAAAACATAATAGCAGATTGAACACAAAGATATAGGTGGTTTCTTGGTTATTTTTATTCTTTCATCAATCGATCAACCTTTTACAATGGCTAACACTCTCTATTTATAGTCTAAAGACCCTACTAGAGTTTAGGATGAGGAGCCCATACATGGACCGGCTTCTGAGCCAAGCCCATAGTTTCCCAACACTCCCCCTTAGACATCCATCCTCACATATTCATGTCTCGTCAAAACTCCATAAAAACTTAGTGAAAAATTTTTAAAAAAGAGTACATGATACACGTTCCGTTGTGTTGCACGAATTACCCTGTTAAAAACCTTAACCGAGAAATTTCAAGAAAACTCGTCAAGGGAAAAAGAGTACAATCCATCTAATTTCATTTGATCTTCAATATTTACTCTTTGGGTACTCGATCTTCATGATCAAGTTTTAATAAAGAATTCGTGAAAGTTCTTCCTCTGAATTCTGCACTTCTCTAAGTCTCATCATCCCAATTTCACGTATGCATCTTTCAAAGCTAAACGCTGGAAGTGATTTAGTGAATAAATCTGCAAGATTTTCACATAACTTAGTATGCAGTACCTTTAATTTCGTTCTTCTTTTGCAATTCATGAGTATAGAAGAACTTGGGGTTAATATGCTTTGTGAGATGATTCTTCATATAACCCATCTACACTTGTGCAACACAAGCTGCATTATCTTCATAGATAATAGTGAGGGTTTATGCGGTATTCAATCCACATGACTGCTGGATGTGGTAAATCATCCGCCGAAGCCAAGCACATTCTTGTGAGGCCTCGTAAAGTGCTATTATTTCGAATGGTTCGTCGAAATAGATACAAGACATTGCTTAGATGATTTCCATGGAATTACAGTTCCACCACATAGGAGTTCATAACCTGTTTGTAATTTGGCTGTATGCGGGTCCGACATGTACCCGGTATCTGCATAGCCATTCATAGTTAGGTCTTGGTTCTTTATATAGAATAGATCAAGATCTTTACTTTTTTGGAGGTAACGGAAGATGTCTTTTATTCTCTACTAATGCCTTTTGGTAGGTTCTGCACTATACCTTGCTAGTAGGTTCACGGCAAATACAATGTCTGGTCTAGTGCAGTTTGCTAAATATATGAGTGCTCGAACTACACTCAAGTATGGAAATTCCTGTCCCAGGACTTCCTCCCCCTCTTCTTTAGGTATGTACGGGTCTTTGTCTTGCTGCAAAGATCTCCCGACCATTTGCACTTTCGAAGAGTGTGCCTTTTCAAAATCAAACATTTCTAACACCTTCTGAGTGTAGGTTGACTGATGCACTAATATCCCTTCAGGGGCATGCTCAAGCTACAAGCCTAGGCAATATTTGGTTTTACCTAAATCTTTCATTTTGAACTCCAACTCTAGGTAAGAGCTTGCTTTCTTAATACCTTCTAAGGTTCCAATGATATTCAGATCTTCTTCATACACTGAGATTATACAAAAATCCATCCTAGGATCATCGTATAAATACACAGGGATTATTCGTGTAGCCTTTCTTGGATAGAAAGTCACTTCAAGCGATTATACTACATCCTGCCTGATTGCTTAAGTCCGTACGTTGACTTTCTGAGTTTCATATTGTACAGATTTCTATCTGCTCTGTCATGGTTCAGGATAGGGATACATTCAGGTACCTTCATATAAATGTCCGAATCCAATATTCCATAAAGGTATGCAGTTACCACATCCATCAATTTCATTTCTAAATTCAGGTTTAGCTGCCATTGAGATTAAATATCTAAAGAGTGGCTCCGCCTATGACCGGGGAATAGATTTCTTCATAATCATCTCTTGGACGTTGAGCGAAACCTTGTGCAACAAGCCTTGCTTTACTTCATTGTTTTCATTTCTCTTTCGAACAAATATCCACTTATTCCCTACAGGGTGCACAAGGGGAGGCAACGGCTTACAGGCGCAAACATCTTTCTTTTATTTAGATATAATAATTCTGCTTCTATTACCTTCTTCCAATCTTCCCAATCTGATTTTTTCTTTCATTCAGCGAGCGATACAAGCTCTGGATAAAGATCGATGATTGTGATAATTTTCTTTGCAAAATCAATGTCGACATTGGTTGTTGTCTTATTCATAGATTCCCCCGAGGTCACAAAGTTTATAGCTATTTCTTCAAGGTGCGATTCTTCTAATGCTTCTAATTGCTCACCGCTACTTTCAATTACGGGGGCAAGTCCCTTTCGTGTTTCAGCTCCGATGTGTGCGCACACATCCATGCTGATGTCTCCCTTCTTAAGGATGTTTAAATCCGGTATGCCTTTTCTGAAGGCTCCATACTAGTGTTAGGTCTCAACTGGCTTTCCTTTTGGTTCTGGGAAACTTCAGTGATCGGTTGTGTCAAGTCCTTCTTATCCTTTTTTACCAAGCGTCCTCGGTTACTTCGGATTCGAGGGGTCGGAGTTCTAATCCTTTCTGATGCCTTAGGACGGGATTAGGGATACCTTCATCGGTATTTCAACCCTCTCCAGTGCATTGCATGCAAGCACATGCGATTTGGTCACGCTCTTCAAATCACTAAAGTGGTCAGACAGTTGATTCACTAATGCTTGCAAATCAATTATCTTCTGGATTTCAATTGTCTTCTAGACTTCAATTATCTTCTGGATTTCTCTATTTGCTTCACTAGTGTGCGGGTCATGTGCATAGATTTCAATTATCTTATGGACTTCAATTATCTTCTGGAATTCAATTGTCTTCTAAACTTTAATTGTTTTCTGGACTTTAATTGTCTTCTGGACTTTCTGTGGCTTGCCACATTATTTCCCCATATTTTTCATCAAGGGATTAATTTCCTCCCCTAATGATGGGAAACTATCCTCATCTAATATACTATCAGCAAATCAGATATTATGCAAATCTCCAGTCATAGAGTCCAAATACCTGATTATGGATGATGTCTCATAACCAACGTATATCCTAGACTTTCGGAGAAGGCCCATTGCAGTTCGCTGCAGTGGTGGTATAGGTACATAAACCTTGCAACAAAACCTGCGAATATGATAAATTTTATGTGCTGACACTTGCACTAGTTACATAGGTGAATGAATGTTATATGCCGACGGTCTAAAATTGATAAGAGTTGCTGCGTGCAGGACTGCGTGTCCCCAATATGTAGTTGGTAAATTACAATTCTTCAAAGTGGTTGGGCAATAATTTTAATCCTTTTAATTAATGCCTCTGCTAGTCCATTCTGGGTGTGGACATGCGGTATAGAATGCTCAACTTTAATTCTCATTTTCATGCAATAATCATCAAATGCCTTCGAAGTAAATTCTCTAGCGTTGTCCATTTTAGTGGACTTCACATGATGATCAGGGAAACTATTTCTCAATTTTAATTATCTGCGAGATCAAATTTGCAAAAGCGTGGTTTCTCGTAGACAATAAACATACGTGCGACCATTCTAAGGAAGCATTGATGAGCACCAAAAAAAAATACCTAAATGGCCTTGATAGGGGCTGTATAGGACTGCAAAAGTCTCCCTAGATACGGTCCAAGAATATAGGGACTTCATTCTTCGCTTTCAGAGCAAAAGGTCTAATAATTAATTTCCCGGTGGCACATACGGGGCACACAAAATCTTTCTAATTCGAAAAAAAATTTACATTCATATTATATCCCTATGAATTCTTAATTAACTTTCTCATCATCCTAAGACCTGGGCGGCACAATCTATCATGACAGAGATAGAAAAGTTCAGAGCTTCTAAATACGGTTTTCAGGACAGTATAAGCTGCAGGTGCCTTAATATTAGTGTACTATAGCCCAGTTTCATAGGAAGAAAGTCATTCTAATTTCCTTTTCCACTTTCTTCACGCTTTATAATGAGTAGGTATTTCTTACCATACTCTTCTAAAATCTCTACGTAGAAACCGTTAGCGTGAATATCCTTGAGAGTTGTAGTCGATTCTGGGTACAACAAGGCTTCTTTAATGACCAAAGTTGTGCCCATCAGGGGTATAATTGTGGCCCTTCCTGAGCCTATTATATAAGTATCACTGCCTGTGATTGTCGTAATACTACCAGCATTCTTATTGATGGACTGAAAGATTTTCGTCTCTCTCAAGATAGTATTTGTTGTGCCGCTATCCTGCTAAGCACACTTCCTTCTTAGGGCGCCACACGCGTTCTAATATACTGTACTTTATTAATATGAAGTAGAAAGCAAGCAACACATAAATAAAATACTTGATATATTAGAACATAACTTGTTATTATAAATACGGGAAAATAAGCCTTGTAGGACTCGTCATAAGAATTTAATGCTTGCTCTCCTAGAGCTTACAACCATTATTCAAAGAATAAAATAATTCAATGCTCTGCTTCAATTACAAACTGCAAGTTACTATAAAATATCCAAGTGCAATGCGTGCACTAGATCGAATCAGCGAAGTATTCAGAAACTTCTGCCTCAATCTGCTCTATGGTGATCTTCTCCTCTTGGGCAACTACGGCTGCGGCCGTTGCGATGTCCATTGGAGGGATTATGGGCACTGCTACTGGACTGTCTACATCCATGAGTGCAACTAATGGTTGTGGATCCTCTGTGCTTGCAGTGGCAAGGTGTGCCACATGCTGTCCTTTGCCATTCTTCTTAGACTGGAAAGCATCAATAATGTGCGACCCACGATCTTACCCTTCTTACCCCTCTCCTTTGTGAGAGGCGTCACCACCTTGTAGCTGCTAACATTGGCTCCATGGCCAACATTGCTACTAGATGTCTGTGAGATGTAGTTCTTCCTTAGAACATCATCTTGAGCTTCCGCAACTTGCATGATATCAATTAATCCAGCGTACTCCTTATAGTCGTATTGACGATAGTTGCGTACGGATTGTACCGCATTTGGGTGAAAGGTAGAGAGGGGCTTCTCAATCTTCTGCTCATCCGTGATTATCTTACCAAGAGTTGAAGACTGGTATAAATTTTGGCCATACTGGGCCAGCTCGTCAAACTCCTAGTTCGTGACGCCAGTCATTTCCATATTCATGCAAACAGTTCATAATGTTACTACTGGTAATTTACATAAAATGGTTGCAAAATTCTCATAATGCTCTTCAAACTCTCGATTCGTGATCTTGTATTTTCTATGCATTTTCATGATTAACTGCTATTTTCAATGATTAAAAACAATATAAACAATGACAGATAATCAAAACAGTAAATACAATACATAAATTGCATAGAAATAATAATAGCAAAGTTAGACATGCTTCAAAAGTTCAAAATTATATAAAATTAAATTCTCGATGCCCTTTTCTGTTGAAAAATAAATTTTTCGACGAATTCTACAATTTCCAGGGGTTAAAACACGAAAATTCAGTTCTGATAAATTATTCGCGTAATTTTCAGAGAGTCCGAGGCCCTTTTTGCAAAAAAAAATCCTCACCCACACAATTATCCTCGTAATTTTTAGAATTCCAAGGGGTTTTTCCGCAAATATCGGGATTTCTTTTCCTTTTTCTCGTTTTTTTCTTTCTTTCTACCCGACCCTTTTTGGCTTTCTAGCCTGCTACGGCCCATTTGGGCCCCAGCCCATTCGGTCGATTCAAGAGGAGGTGACCCTACCCCCTGTACTCCCGAGCGGTTGTGGTGCCTTGATGCACATCAGGAGGCGGTCGGGAGCTGGCAAGCCGGCGGGCGCTCTTTCGAGGCGGCAACGTGAGGGCATGCGGTGTTGACGCTGAAGGTGGGCGCCGCTTCAAGGCGGCGGCTGCGTGGGTGTCGTTGCGGTCGGAGGATCGCGCGCTTCCAAGCGCGGCGGCGTAATATGTGGGCGACGGCGACCATGCGGGCGGCAATGGCCGACCATGCGAGGCGGCTCCGTCTTCGGCGGTGGTGCTTCAAGCGCAAGCGGGCGGCCGAGGGCGGCGTTGTGCGTCGCATGCGCAGAGGCAGCCGGTGTCGGCTTCAAGCGCGACGGTCAGTGTCGGCTTCAAGCACGACGTCCGGCGGCGGTTTCAAGTGCGACGGCCGTGCGGCAGCGTCATCTCCGCGGGAGGCAAGGCTGGCGGTTCTAGGCACCACGAGGCGGCCGTTGCGACTGCAGGCCAACAGTATCACGATGCGGCTTCGGGCCGACTGCCATGCGTGAATTTTTTTTTGTGTGTGTGTGTACTATTCATGCAATGCAATGTAGTGCAATCAACATCTGTTCTTTCATGCAACCACCGATCAGCTTGGCCGACAATTTCAAGTCGGCTTGCGGTAGGTTAGAACGGATTTGCACCTTCCAATCTACGGTACAATTGATATCCACTTTTTCATGCAATCTACCTATCGACATTATACCGGCGACTTCAAGTCGGCTGGCGGTAGATTAGAGCGGATTTGCACCATAGAAAACAAATCTAGAAAGAAAATTTACAGAGTTGAAAGCGATCTAGAAAATACGATTCAATTTATGAGTGTCGTTCTTCGACAATTACCTTTCGATCCGAGGAGAGTCGATCGTGTTGATAACGTGTTGAGGAACCATCGCTGGCGAGTCCTGTCCGAGCGATTACCTTATAGACAAACTCAGAATCGTAAGAACAATGTAAGAACAGAAGAACAGAAGAACAGAATAGTAGATTGAATACAGAGATATAGGGGGCTTCTTGCTTCTCTTTATTCCTTTATCAATCGATCAACCTTTTACAATGATTAACACTCCTATTTATAGTCTAGAGACCCTGCTGTAGTTTAGAATAAGAAGCCCATATATAAATCAGCTTTTGGTCTAAGCCCATAGTTTTCCACCAGAGAGAAAAATACAGGGCCTTCATTGCTTTTTGCTTCTGTAATCTGCACGTTGATTTTGTCAGACTGTTAGTAGTCTACAAGCAGCGTTTCAGCGCCGAACTTAGTGAGCTAGACGGCAAATAATATTTTTCTTTCCCTAGCTTTTCGTTGATTCGTTCTACCTTTTTGTTGCGGCACAAAATTGATCCACATGTCCAAAGAGATTATCAGGATGAGTGTGTTTGGTTGTCTGTATATCTCCAATTTAGCTCATATGTGTTATCTAGATTGAATCTAACTAGATTGAGTGAATGCAATAATGAGCTGTTTGATTGTCTGTTTCTATTGAGCTAGACTGTACTGAGATGTTATTTGATTGTCTGTATCTAACGCGGGAGAAGGTGAACGGACTCATAAGTGCTGGACAGCCTTTATGCGCTCAGCCTGACTGAGGAGGGAAGCTCGAATCGAGCGTTTTCGTCGGGCCTAGCTCGAGAGGGAATCTTGCATCCACTCAGCCAGACTCACCTACCCAACCAGACAACCAAACACCTAAAAACTTATATCTACTTAGACGAGTCAATCTTATGCAGACAATCAAACATATCCTATGCAACTAGGGAAAATGTAAGGTGCTAACGATCCGTTCCTCAGTGCTCCACTGTTGCGCTGACACCCGAATTTCGTTACGAGCCGTGCAAGGTAAGCAAGGATTATCTTGGCCTGAGGGGAAGCTAGCCGACAGTGTTGACATCTCCAGGAAAGCTAGCACCCAGCACATCCTAAACATAACAAACATATAGTACCCGCACTTGTTAGACGGCTCACGTCGAAAATCCTCGTATCAGTGCGGTGGATAATACAGGATTAGCACCGGATACGCACCACGCCACCACGCAGGTAGGTTGGTATGCACCGGCAGTAGTGCCGATTAAAGTGCTCACCCGTGGAGTATTATGTTTTTTGGAACTTGCCTGGAATATTATGTTGGTCGTGCAAGCGCATGGAGCTGAAAGCTCGCAACGTGCTGCGTCCCGCGAGTTCTTGATGCTGCCAGATTGCGTCGCTCAAACGCGGCCGCTTCGTCCAATCCTCTCGCGCGCGCACGGCGCATGCCGACATCGAGCAATTCGGACCCCCTTTTTTTTAAAAAAATTAGCTAAGTGACTTTTAGAGATAAAATCAGAATGTATCAAGTTTTGAAAAAAAAATATACAAGCAATTAAACTGTGTCGAGAGGCTCTGTAAAAAAAATTGATAATTTTTTGAGCTTAATTTTTATATTTACAAAATTATGAAAACAGAAGTAATTGGCGGCGATGTCATTCGTCTAATTTTTTTGGTGTTCGCGATGTTATTTTTCAGTGCGTTACGAACGGAGCGTCGTTTCTCCGATTACGCTCTAATACGATGTCACTGAACTAATTTTCCCTTTTTTTTACTCTCTGCAGAGCTAGCTGTGGCTTTGTAAGCATACGCGTGTGGGAGTCACGGTTGAACATAGTATAATGGTAGTATAAATTGGAGTTTTTTTTTATCATATTTGGTATCGTTGATCTGTGAATTAGCAAACGTAGCCTCCTCTATATGTCAAGTGCAAAAATGGTACTGCGGCATCGTGCGAAGGCGACACATGGGCTTGTCCATGCCTCAGGGGCCAGAGTGCCTCGTTCGTGCCCTTGGGGACTGGAGCCAACTCGTCTGGGCCCTTGGGGGACGGAGATGCCTTCACCGTGCCCTTGGGGTTCAGAGATGCCACGTCCGTGACCCTGGGGGCTGACCTCCTCTGGTCTGTGCGCCCAGGGCACGAACAATCATGCTACATCGTTATTTTATGTGAAAAAAATGGAATGAAAATTGTTTGAATTATTTCATGTGATAATAATATTTGGGTTTAGGGTTAGCACGCACGCTGTTGTCATGATTGTATTATTTTGGAGAACTGACTGGAAAGAGATGTGTGTGTGTGTGTGTGTGTAAGATTTGCTTACGAGGATATTCCCGCGCGTATAGTATGCCTGGACGGCGGTTGTTAGGTGTATGGATTGAATGATCTAAGCTGGTTCTTCGCATACACAGTACGGGAGTGGAAACTTCGGTGGTACCGGCGCATCCTACATAGAACAATTCGAGTAGGATTTAGCCTTCTCGGCAAGCCACTTGCGCTTCCACAGCATCTTCGCATAGAAGTCCAACATCTTCAAGGCCGACCAACCTAATGTTATGGTCTAGCTCATAGAACAAGGCCGAGTCAGTTCGAAAACAAATAGAATGCCAAAATACATACCCGTTAACATAAAATGACGTACACAAAGGCGCAAATATTATTACAGTTTCCGTTAATATAAAATAATAGTCCCCTAACATGCAAACAATATAATTAATTACAACACAGAATGACGCCTAGACGAACTCGGTTTGTTGGGGCAATCCTTTATGAAGTGGCCAAGGGTCTTGCATATCCGGAACATCCTCACGCAGCTCTGGCCCCCACGTTGGCTGTCATCCATGTCATTTCGGAAGTGTCGCGTCTATCATAGTCCCTTCCTAGTTGCCTTCAAGGTTATGTTCAGGCCCCATTTCACCCTCTTCGGCCAAAAATCCTTATAGTTCATGTTTACGACATACGAGTGGAATTCAGTACTCCATGTTCGAAAAAGATGGTGTATGTCGTAGCACTCAAAGATGTACGGCGTAGATATCTGTTTGACTTGCGCGCATGCCTTGTACACACGCGAGCATAGCTTGTGCAGAAGCTTCAACCTGTTGTAGGTGCATGCAACCACATCACCGAGGGTGCAATCATCTTTCCTTTCCCCCTAGCATGACTATTGACATATTTCTTCCTCAGCCGGATCTCATACTTCCTCCTCAGGCCATCAATCACCCAGATGTCGTGCATATGAGCTTTCTGCATCTTCTGGTCTATATATCTCTGCATGTTCTAGGGCCACTACTTCCCTTCTTCCAGCTACCGACTCGCTGCGGTGGCTCTATTTACGAAGTAACCGGCCATGCGAGGACAGGCCTCCTCAACGATCGAGATGATAGGGAGTCACCGCACACTTTTCAACATGCTGTTGTACACCTTGGACATGTTGGTTGTCATAATGTCGTACCTCGCATCGTCGATGTCGTATAGCTATGACCATTTCTCCAACTTAGGAGTGTGGAGATTAATCCACTCGGAGAAACTGATGGGGCTCCTGGATTCCCTCTTGTAACACCCTGATTTTTTGAGCCTTTTTGAAAATTTTCAAAATAAAAAGAACCATCTTGTTTTGATGAGAATTCAAAGCTTAACTTGAGATTTTCAAAATTTGGGTGTTTAAAATGACTAAACCGAACTTCAACTAACCCTAAAGTTTGGTTCTTTGGAGCTGTTAGAGCTCTTGTGTTGATTTCCCTTGCCTCCGCTTGTTCCATTCTTGCCTTGACTCAGCCCTTTCTTTCTAGACCTCCCTCTTATTTGACCTCGTCGGACCTCCCCTCGCATTTTGTTCGGATTCCTTTATTTCATACCACATCTTTGTTGGCTTGAATCTCTTTGGTTTAGACCTCCTTAGGTCTAGACCTCTTCTCTAGTTTCTCTTCGGTTTTGACCTCTCCTTCGGGTCACAATTACCCCTGAGATGTCCTAAACTCAGGTTTGTGTTTCAAATATCCTTGATCTCTGAAATCCAAACTTTGGGTTGAATTCCCCCTTCTGGACCTCTCTCTTGTTTGGGCATTTCTTTATGCCCGGACCTCCATCTTGTTTGGCCATCTCTTGAAGCCCAGATCTCTCTGTGTCTGGAACTCTCTAGTGTGCCTAAACCTCTTTTGTGTCTAGACTACCCTTGTATTTGGAATCTTCCTTTAGTTCATCTAGACCTCCCTGTGTCCACTTGAACTTCCCTCTTGTTCATGTAGACCCCTGTGTTCACCTAAACTTTCCGTGTGTTCCTTTGGACTTCTCTGTGTTCATTAGAATCCCTTCTGTATTCATTTGAACATCCCTTGTGTTCATTTGAATCTCCCTGTATCCCTTTGCCCCTTTCTGTGTTCTTTTGGACCTCCTCGGGTCCCTAAGGACCTCCTTGGTCCTTCATCTTGGCAGTCAGGACCTCCCCGGGTTCATCCTGACCGCCAAGACCTTCCTTTGGCTTTGTCTTGACCGTTAGGATCTCCCCTTTGGAGATCTCAACCGTTCAGACCTCCCCTTTGTTAGATCTGATTGTTAGGACCTCCCCTTTGGAGATCTCAACCGTTCGGACCTCTCCTTTGTTAGATCTGACCGTTAGGACCTCCCCTTTGGATATCTCAACTGCTCAGACCTCCCATTTGTTAGATCTGACCGTTAGGATCTCCCCTTTGGAGATCTCAACCGTTCAGACCTCCCCTTTGTTAGATCTGACCGTTAGGACCTTCCCTTTGGAGATCTTAACCATTCAGACCTCCCCTTTGTTAGATCAGACCGTTAGGACCTCCTCCTTGTGGATCTGACCATTAGAACCTCCCCTTTGTGGATCTGACTGTCAGGACCTCCCCCCCCCTTGGACCTCTTAGTCCTCTGGACCTCCCCCTCAATCTTTTTGCAAGGGCTTCCCTTGCGGGTTGAGACCACCTTGCGGTCAGGACCTCCGGTCTTGTGCTCGGACCTCCCCCGTGGGAGAGGACCTCCCTTGACCTCTGCGGGACCTCCTCAAGGTCTCCATGAGACCTCCTTCGGGCTTTGGTCGCCCCATTTGTCAGTCACCCTCACTTTTCTCTATCCTTTGACCATGTCCTTGGCACTTGGAAATCTGCAAGCATTCAATACCTGTTGTGTCGCATTAAATGCTACCACCTTTTTACAACAACAAGCCATCCTTTGTCTCATCTTTTTACCTGCTCCCATCTCTTCCCACACCTGCTCTTGACCTCGTGTGCCCTTGGACCTCCCAGCAGCTCTGGCAATATAAGCTTAGGCCAGCTCTCCTCCTTTGTCTTTTCTTCATTTTAGCTCTCAGGCTCACTCAGTTTGCTCTCTGGGCCTCCCTCTAACCATTGAGCCTCATTTGGCCAGCTCTCGGGATCCTCTCCCAAGCCATCGGACCTCCCCTAGTCAGCTCTTTGGATCTCCTCCTGACCATCAAACCTCTCTGTTGGCTCTAGTTTTATGTTTCTTTGGAGTTCTTTTGGTTTTTACTTAGCTTTGGTTTGATTTGCATTGTTTTAACGTGTAGACCTCGACGTCGCTGGTGATCCTAAGATTTGTGAGGGAGAAGACATGTAAAGCTTTCGAGCAGAAGGCAAGTTACACTCTTGATCATATTGCACCCATTATTTCACCATATATATGTTCCATTTTAAATGATTAATGCATGCTTACTTTACTACGTTATTTCAATACCTATCTTTAAATCCATAGTTATGTCTAATTCCTTTGTATGACCACTGTTGATCTTGAATCGAACATGTTGTCACCCTAGGCAAAACCTGGTTTTACGCAATAAGGTGGGCCAGGACCTTTGAAAAAATTAAAGCTTAGTCATGCACGAATAAAGAATCTTGATTTGGGAAGTTTTGGCCAAAAATATCACTTGTCTAAATGATTTGACCATGGTATTGGTGTGTCATGGAGGTTTGAACAACAAAGAAATGGAAAATGGATTTGGACTTGGGCGGCACTGGTTGTTTGGTTGGTGCAAGTCTATGCACGGGATCGTGCCTTTATGGTCGACCAATGCCCTTGGGTTTGTGGTTGGCTGCCCAAGTCAGTTAAGGACCGGTCTGCGAGTGTATTTTGCTATGCCTTTCCGTGCAACCACATGTCTAGGATGGGGTGGACCTAACTGACTAATTTGCAAAGTTCCATCGCGGTTGATCCTGTTGGTACGTGGGATGGTCTTTTACGGCCTGTCTTTTATGACTATGTCTTTCATGACTATTTTGTTACCCATCTGGCTCAAGAGGGTGCCCTTGACCTCTGCGGGGTAGCTATCCGTAGGGTGGGGTGAAACCTTAGTGGGGTGGACTGCGGTGGAACGATGCATTGTAAAGGCCTTGTCATGAGCTCTAGACCACTTACCTTCGGTAGTGAGTGGTGGCACCCCGGATGCCAAACAAACTAGAGAACTCGTGACTTGTGGGTAAAGCTGCACACCACTACAGAGTGTAGAACTATTCGAATAGCCGTGTCCGTGGTTATGGACATGCTAGCAAAGCTACTCAAAGTTAGATGTTGGTTTTGTTTTCAAAAGACTTGTGAAAATGGTTTTTGGATTTCTATTCAAATGGGTTAGGCAGGAAGCCTTGTGATAGGAGGGTATCCTTCACCACTTATGATGAATGTTATCCAACTGAAAACTGAGATTTGCAAAATGAACTTTACTTATTGTAATTGCCTTGAACTTAGTACTTGTAATTGAAATAAACTTGGCTTTATGCAAACTAACCATATCAACCTACCTTTGATATATCCATTATGCATGTCATTCTGTTATTTGACAGGTGTAACTTACGAGCACGGTTGTTGTGCTCACTCTTGCTTGAAAATAATCTTTTGAGCAGGAATGGAGGCTTGAGGAGATCTTGCTGTGGACCAAGTGGTCCTGGATGACTAGGATGCGCACTCCAGCCAATTGCCTGTGGTGTATCGGATGGCCTTTATGTTTATCTTCCGGTGTGTTTTGGTTGTTGGCTTGTAAGCCTCCCCTTGTAATCAACTTTGTGGTTATAATAAAGCTTGTATTGAAGTTAGGTTATCACTGTTGTGACTGTGTGAGCTAGCCAGTGATTCTTGGGACTAGCTCAGTTTGCACAGGGGACCTTGGAGTGATCCCAGTCCTCCACGACCACTCTCAGGTCTGGTCGTGAGTGGTCCTGAGGTGATCTCAACCCTCCACGACGTCCTCTGGTTGGTCGCGGGAGGTCTTGGGATGATCTCAGACCTCCACGACCTCCCCTGGTCTGGCCGTGGGAGGTCCTCGGGGTGCTCCTTGGCTCCACGACCTCCTGGGGGTCCTCTCGGGTGGCTCTGTTGGATCCTCTGGGAGGTCCGATGGACTTCCCGGTTGTTCCAAGAGGACTTCTCAGGTGGCCCCAGGTCAGGCGTGACACCTCTCACGTCCTGTTGTCCCTCATGTTCCTTCGGAGGGAACTCCCTTGTATGCCTCGTACTCTGATGTCCGAGGTCTCTGCAGATGGCCTCAAACTTCCGCCTCTAGCTTTGCACGCACAACGTCTTGAACGTCTTCATTAGCTCCTTGATTGTGGAACCGCGTGTAGAAGTTCGATGCAAAATGCCTCATGCACCATCGGGTTTCTACGTCATTCCACTAGTACGGGGGTTCCATCCCATTCTTCATGGTGTTGAGAGCAGTCAACAACCCAGCATTGCGATCTATGATAAGGCATACATTGGGTCGATCTCTGACAACCGCCCGCTTGATATTTGCTAGGAACTACAGTCAACTGGATGTGTTCTCATTCTCTACGATGGCAAAAGCAACCGAAAGAAGCTGGTCATTCGCATTGGTCGCCACCGCAGTGAGAATGGTACCTTTGTACCTACTGGTAAGGAAAGTGACATTCATCGTGAGCACTGGACGACAACACTTGAAGCCTTCTACGGTCTGAAAGAAAGCCCAGAACACACAGTCCAGTATGTAGTAGTTAGGGCCTCCACCAGGATCTTCTCTTTCCATCTTGTTTATGTGCGTGCCAAGGATTGCTTTGGAAATCTAGTGAAGCATCCTAGACACAAGGTTGTACGCCTCCTCATATGTCCAGTACACAGCCTCGATCACCTTCTACTTGGCTTGTCGGACCTTGTTGCATCTCGGGGGAGACGGACACATCATCCGCAACTAGGTGATTGATGAGGCTTGCCACGTATGTGAAAGTCATATTCTGATGCTGCTGCAGTGGCTCACTCAGCTCGTAAGTGTGATCGATCACCGCCTTGGCTGTGAATACTGTCTCAAAGAACTTCGCCCTATGAGCGCTGACCTTGCGCCTTCCACTACGCACTTTACTACGGAATCACCTGGGTTGGACTGGTGCACACGGCTGATGGACAAGGTGTACCATACTATAGCTTGTTGCATGACCACCTTGCTAGGGATGTATTGCCCAACTAACAGGATGTCAACATCAAACCCCCACTGCGACCCGTCTTCTTATGGTAGTACGAGCTACCGCACAGCAAGATCATTCAGTCTGGATGTCACGTAAGGCACCTCTGATGACACAATTCCACTAGTCGAACCACCACCTTCGGGTGCATCCTCCTTACTACCGTCCTAGCCTTGGTCGGCGTCTTTGTCATATTCCAACTCGGCAGGCTGGTCCGGCAGAAACTCGTGGTAGTCAATGTGGGCTGACCATCATTGCCCTGCTATCTCATTTTGCACAAAATTATGTGCAAGTATTCTCTCGTAGTCTTCCTACAAAATAGCACATTCCGTGCTCCCGTCCTCACGCACCGCCTATGGTTCCCTGCTTCCTGAGGCACCAGCATTATTGAGGTTTGTTGGTACCCTGTGCACGAAATTCACGTACACCATCGGCTTCTCATTTATCGCTGCCTCGGGCTTGGCAGCAAGCTGCATGTACTGGCCCCATGCAACACTACCATTCACCTTGAGTAGCTCACATACGCCATGGCGTCCCCTATTAGTGCAAGTGATCCCCTTGATGACAAGCTTCTTCATCGCTGCCTCTGTGTCGAACTCCCTCCGGATGCAGCTCCTCTGCTTGTGAATATTCATCGCATCCAGCCTCTTCGCCTGGACCACCTTGTACTGGCATCTCGACAGGTCCAACCCATCAGGTCCGTCCAGTACGAGACCATCGTCATAAAACACAAGCAAATATTGCATGTTCGATATTACCTAAAGCCACAACAATCCAATTTATATACACAATCTAATAAACAGGTCGCACTACGTGGTCTAGATTTCCCTACACCACAAAAATAACCACGCTACCCAACCTAACCAAAATAACGCCTTGGGGTATTCAGTGCATAGTAAAAAACTATAAAATTAATTACGACTAATTATTTACGACGAGTTAACTACGATTAAATTAATTACAACTAATTAATTTGGACTAACTAATTACGACTAATTGATTAGGACTAACTAATTGTGAGTAATTAATTATGAATAAATTAATTACAACTAATTAATTAGGACTAACTAACTATGAGTAATTAATTACGACTAAATTAATTACGGATAATTAATTAGGACTATTTTAATTACGACTAACTAACTACGAGTAATTAATTATGACTAATTAATTTAACGTAGTAATTACGACTAATTAATTACGAGTAACTAACTACGACTAAATAATTTAACACTAATTATACGGTTAATAAACATAATGGATATGAGAAAAATTACCCCGTCTAGAAGATCTTTACGTGATGTCGAACTAACTCTACTAAAACAACCGCTAAACATTGCTCTAAACACTCTCAAACTGGCAATGAAATCGGAACTTGTCGATGATTTGATATCGATCTTACGAATGAATGCTGATGATTTTTCTTAGTATGAGCCACATAGAAAAAGATACATGGATTTAGATAGGTTCAGGCCTTCGTCTAGGAGAATAATAAGTTAATAACCCTAGTTCTGTGTTGTTGTATTGACTATGCTTTACAACAAGGAAGAAATCACTAGAACTAAACTTAATGACCTCTCTGTTGTCCCTTCTTGTTGTCTCTTCTTGTTGTCACCCCTTGTTGTCTCTCCTTAATTATATAGTGCGTAAAGGGGTGGCAGTTGTTCTATGCTAAGAGGCACCTCAACGTTTGATGAAATGCATATGTTGATGGTAGTTATTGTCAGAGAGACTACACCCTGCGTCGTCTTGCAGTTACATCAGAGACAGAGGCTTAGTACGTGTAGTTATTCCGATGAATAATAGCGCATATTAACTACTGTGTGTATTAAACACAACACATAAGTGTCCCTAGTCGATTGGGCCCACATATCTGTAGACTTTGTGGACTATAGGGTGGTCGTAGTTGACCTAGTCGTAATAAGGCTTACGACCATAAGTTGGTCATAATAAGGCTTACGACTATGAGGTGGCCGTAGAAAATCTTACGACCACTAGATGACTAGTCGTAAGAGTACTTACAACTATATAGGGTGGTTGTAGAATGGTTTACGACTACCCAGTTAAGTTTTTCCTTTATTAATGATAAATGGTATACTTACGAATAATATGAAGGTACTGCTATCTATAAAAACAATTACAGATAAACAATTTAATTAATTGATAATTATTAGATTCTCGTTAGAACTAATTTCGGCTGATCACACTACATCTTGCTCGCTCGACCCTCTCTGTCTCTCTAAGCATAGTGGAATGTTTAGGTGTGGAAGAACGAGAGCGCATTGTCGGGTTTTATAGCGGGTGAAGGCCGACCGTGAAGCGACGGGAGGGAATAAGATTCCCTCCCACAGGCGATGTGCCGGGTTTTTCGTGCATATGGGGACAGTGAGAATATGGAGCGTGCCCAAAGTTATAGGTTTTCATTCGAAACATAAAAAAAAATCATATGAAATGACGGCGGTTGGGGGCGTCCATGCCCTTGGAGGCCGGACTCACCGTGTCCATGCCCTGGGCGCACGAACTAGAGAAGGTGTGGCCCGGGGAACGAACGTGGCATCTCCAGTCCCCAGGGGCACGGACAAACCCACATGTGATCTCCGCGTGGTTCCACGGTGCTATTTTTGCACTTGATGTCGAAAGGGGGCTACATTTGCTAATTCACACGTCGACAATACCAAATACGTCAAAAACTCGTATAAATTGGAGCTTTTTCTACCTCAGGTCCAAATTATATTGTTCATGGCTATTCAAGCTTGTGAACTGTTTGGTTACTGTCGAATATCGACACCATGAATCCCACGCAGAAAGAAGGGGGAAAAAAGATGCGATGAAAGATAGGGAGAAGTTTTGTGAATGAGCCCACCCATTTCTCGCCACCTTCCACCCCATGTTAATTTTGGCCTATATGTGTTGCTCATGTAACATGTTGCACTGGAGCATAATTTAGGTCTTATGTGGCCAGTCTTAGATTTTCCAAATAAGCCAGCTTATTTGAGGTATCAGCTTAATTATGTAGGCTCCTTTTCACTAGCTTAATTAGATTCAACATGCTTGTTCTAGCTTTAGCTTTAGCTTTGAGATGCACACATGGATTCGGTGCAGTTGCTACTTTAACTGCAATGGTAGGATCCAAAATCTAAGGGGGTGCTTGGATCGTTATCTGGTGGTGACGTGTCTGGCCAGGAGTTGTCCTGAGCGCTATCAGCACTGTGCATGCTTCGATGCCTGGTTCTCGGGCGTAGGAAATGAGCGTCTGGGAGCCAGCTGTCTGAGAGACTCGATCCACTGTTTATTATTTGATCCAACGGTCTATTTTTCATTCATCAGTTTCAGACATAGACTTTCAACCAAGCAACTAATTTTCAGGTTTGACTGACCAAGCAAAAATCATCTACTTTTCAGGCTACATCCAGACATCACTTTTTTCTAGATATAGAATCCAGGACACCAACTGACCATAAAGCCTCGGATTCCCGGGCAACGTAGCTTGAAAATTGTAGCAAAATTGCAAAAGGTAATGTTCTGTGAAACTGTACCAGGCAGTCCAAGCCGTCGAAATAGATGCGCCAGAGATCGCTATTGTGCAATTACAATAGCAATTGTACCTGATCTCCGTCCTCGAGATGCCTATGGGCTGTTTGGAATGTAAGATTTTCACGTAAAATAGTTCGATTCTGGTAGGGATCTAGAAAAATTCCTGCATTCGAATCAGTGCCTATAAGTTGAAATTTGGCAAAATAGTGCAAAAGCCCGGTAAAGCAAGTATTTTTCCATTGTCTGACTGCATTGTACTTTCCCCATTTTGCAAGCAATACAAGAACTGATTAAAAACGGACTAGGTTATTTCTAAAAAAACGGACCGAGGGTCTGTTTGGATTGTGGTCGTGGTTATATTAAAATTTTGGTATTACTAAAACCAATGTAATGTTAAAATCCAGACAAAAAAAATAGTGTTTGAATCGTAGTTTTATCAATTCATAGGTAATACCGAAATTGATATGTTTAGATTGTAGTTATGCCAAAATTTACAAAAATTATAAGTATGTCACGTGGGGCCGGCGTGACATATATATATTTTTGTACCAAAATATGCCAAGTTGGGTCTTGTTTTGTAGATTAAATGATAAGGAATACAACGGTTCAATCGGATCACAAATCGGATACTTGGTTTAGAAAATATGGTCATTTAAAACTTGCTAAACAAATTTATTAAGCAATAAATGTCGTCCATCCAACCACAATACGTCACCTGTCTTGGCAAATGCTGTTGGACTAGTCAAAAAAAAATTGGCGGTGGATTTGGCCACCCTAGATTTGCCAAAAAACCGTGAAGAAGAAAATTGGCATTGCCAACTTTTTAAGGGCATTATCAAAATTTGAAACTAAACCAAACGTTATCCAAAATTTCAAAGTATTATCAAAATTTTGATTTGGTTTATTTGGTCATTGAACCAAACAGACCCTAACTTTTCCAGGAACGCTCCCTAATTCCCCTTTCCAACTGCCCAATTCGATCACGGATTCGGCAATTGGGCTCGCGGTAGCTTGGCATCATAGCCCAGTGCTAGCTAGTGCTCTTCAGAACAAAAGAAAAGATAGGTACTAGCAAATACCTGACAGTCAAGGCACAGTGAGTGAGCCCATGATACAGGACCTGGATTGGCTAGTGCCTACCAATCTACATAGAAATGTGCAAGAAAAAAAAGAAGAATAAAAACAGTTGTCTCTGGAGGTAATCACCATTCCAAAAGCACGGACGTGCACACCTGTCATTGTAGTACAAGACAAGCAATCGAAAGGATTGGTAGGTTTTAGTACTTTGGCCCCGTTGAATGCACCACCGCCGCACCACACACACACACTAGGATTTTCAACCAGTCCCCCGCAATTATCCACGGCCAAAAGGCGCCCCATGATGCGCCGAGTGGCATGACCATTGATGCCATCTGGCACGGCAGGGCGACACGCCGGCGACACGAGGTGAGGGCGTGATCATTGTGGCGTTCGAGGAGCATCCCACACACAACCAATAGTGTCACGTTTTCATGTCACTGGCTAGTAGGTTTTAGGTTTTGGATTTGGGCACTTCTAGTGCTGAAGACTAGTATGTATCACTTACCTTGAGGATGGTCCGTTGTTGATTGTTATTAAGTTTTTATGCGCGAGACAGTCATCTAAATGATTAAGCAACCGAGAAAAGGTGGACAATATACCCGTACTTCAACGGTTGTTATGAATACAGGATGGGGCTATGCATAATTTCTACCTAGCTTGGGTAATGAGATGGTCGATTGGATTGCACATGTGTGAAGTTGTATGATCGGTCACGACAGTCAGATAGGGTGAACGACTTTGACAACTTTTACCCTAGATATTCAACGATCTTTTCACTTCAACAACTATGAACAACTGTGAAGATTAAGATTGAACTTGCTAGCACTGAGAAGCAACCTTAAAAGCAAGACTCAGAGACTAACCTGTCAGGCCGGTCTAACCGCCAACTCTCAGGCGGTTTGACCGGTCAGACAAGTGGTGGGTGGTTTGACCGGTAGGCCCTGTGGTCTGTTCGCTCCCCTGTTGACAGTCTAAAAACAACACGATTTCTAAACGGTGATTTTACCTAGCTTTTGATCTACTCGTTCAAATCACACCAATTTTGAAACTCGGCTACCCTAGAATGTTTGGAACCTATTCCAACCAACAATTTCAAGAATTGCTGTCAAGGTTCCACTTTTATCCATTATAGGGAATAGTGCTCAAGAACCAGGCAAAAGATGGAAAACTTGATCTACTCATGCTCGTGAGATCTAGGCAACCAAGATGATTCTAGATGGGTTCCTACAAACCCTAGCAAGCTATATCTTAGCACGAATCGCGCTAGAATAAGATGGAACGAAGAACCACCAAGAACACATCAAGAACACAAGAGAATCAAGCAAGAACACAAATAAGACATGGTGAATAAAGTTTGATCTTCTATTACCACTTGGAGAGGAGGAATTATAGCCACTCAACCTGGAGGACAAAACCTTAAGAGCACCACTTATCTCTCTCAATTAAAACCTAATTTTCCTCTTAGAGGCTCAAGTGCAAAACCCAATTTCTCTCTCTGATGCCCCCTTATATAGTGGAGGCTCATAAGAAACCCTAGCTTGGTTACAAAGTGGATCACATCCACCACACGTACCCATGGGAACCTGTTAACCCATTACACAACTAGGTTTTTCACTTGCGCACGCCTTTCAAAGCATCGTTCTTCAACCTTAGCTCCAATAGCTCCAAATCATTATGTCTTGCCCTCCATGAAGTCTCATTGACCTAATCCACTTAGGCCACCGTCGCGGTTTTGCAAATCAATCGCTTTTCCGATTTTGGGAAAATGACCACATTACCCCTCAGCCGTCATTTGTCGATTCATTCTCCTCGAAGCATCGCCCATGCTTCGTCATCATTCATGTGGTCCCAATAACTTCCTATCAAGCCTCTCGCACGTCTGAGTCACACCAAACTGTCATCGCTTGTAAACAGACTCAATTCACTTGGTCCACCACATGTCCCGCATGACCTTGACCACTTGTGCATTCCATAGCCCTTGTCCATCTTGTGCCTTATTCGAGTCCAACTATCTCACCCAGCTTCTATGACCGCTCTGGACGTTGGTTCTCCTAACCAAATCTCAGTCTTCCTCGCCGTTGACCATAGTTGACTCCAGAGCCACTTGCACAATAATAGACCAAACAAATTATTTACGGGCACAAGTTCATTCCAGCCTGACCCACATTAGTCACAAACACAGCATGCAACACATATGCACTCTTACCATAGCCTTCGACCAAATCGACAAGGTTCGACACACACCCATTACTTGAACTCACCCTGGCCTACCGCTAGCCATGGCCGGTCTGACTATCAACCAACAGCCGGTCAGACCACTTTTGAAATCCTGAAACACCCCTCTCCGGACGTTTCGACAAAACTCTATCTAGTTCCGCATCCAGTGATCTAGTCTCCGTTTTCAATAAAACTCAGGGTAAACTCATCCCCAAACACTCTCGCATAAGTGTATGGTGCCCATTCCGTAAAAGCTCACACACGCTGGCACGATCGGTCAAACCGCCACCATGCTTGATTTGACTGCTTACCACGTGACAACAGCTCTGAATTCTATCAATGACAAAACCAAACTCAAACTTTGATAACACATACAAAACATAGTGAATTACTCATTGCAAACCATGGAGTGACCTCCGCGTGGTTTCACAGAAGCCATAATAGAACTTCAGTGGGTCGAAGTCTTGCCTGCCTAACTAACATTGGCATGCATTTTTATTTTGTCAAAATATCACTATGTGCTTGAGAGTTGATAAAAAGATGAACGTTGTTGGTTTTGTCTGTGCTGTTAAAATGGTGTTTTACACCTTAAAAAACGGTGTTTTGCTCTGAAGCACTCAATGTGGTTTGCTTTGGTTGGGGTGACTCACCATCATGATGCCAAGGGAAAAGGCTTTGACCTGATTGGGCTTAATGGTGGCTATTATTAAAGAGATAACAAGGTAAGGTCAGAAGGGCTTAGTGGAAATGGACCCAATGGAGAGGGGTTAATTAAGTCACTCATAAGTGGGGGATGTGCCCCAAGCTTGGCGCTTCCCACGTGGGCATGAAACGGCTATGTGATTTCACTTTTTTTTTTGACACGAGATTATGGGGTATGTAGGGAGATGGGCTTTATGTTCCATGGAAAAAGGCAGTGTCTTCATTTCGCCGAGCAATTTGGCATGTGTCTATTGGTATGTTGCATATAGTATTTCAACTATTTTCAACTTCTGGAAGTTGAATTGAGGATATTTAGTTGCGCAACCCATAACATGGGGTTTTGACTAGTGATTGAGAAAACATCTCTCGCGGTAACCGGCCACACGACACTATCAACAACCAGAAATGCTAGAGCCTAGAGGCTTTTTTATATCGCGAGCTACACCTTCCCGTTCACAAAAACAAAATCAAGTCGTCTTAGAATGCATCTAGTCAAACGTTGAAAACTTTGACTATTGATATATTTTTAAATATTTAGATTAGATACATGAAAATAATATGTATAGATTCGTCTCAGAAAGTACTTTTATAATATTATAATTTTACTGGGGTTTACAAATATTTCACAAGAGTAATTAATGGTCAAAGTTGCATTTTGATGACCGTGTCGATGTCCAAAACAACTTATTTTTGTGAATCGGGGGAGTATTATTCTTTCTAAAATAGGTTGATGTAATTTTATTGGATGTCTTCGAAAAGAATTACTTAGTGTTGAATAATCTTGTCGCTCTAGTTTTTTCACGTTAATTTTTTCCTTTGTTAGTTCATGCATAGCATTGAGTGTGTGTTCATGATGGAGTTAATGCTGTGCATGTTGTTAATAGGTGGCGTTACAGGCGTGAGTTTAATAGGTGGCGTTATAGCCGTGAGTTAATGTTGTGCATGCTGTTAATAGGTGGCGTTACCAGCCATATTTTTTCATGTAGTTAAGTTCTCTTTTCAGTTTAAATAAGAGGATAACCAAAAGAGAAAAACTGCAGTGATTTAGCAGCACAAAACTCTTTGGAGTTTTTCATTGTTAAGATTTTTCCCAAGCGTTCTCATGTGAGTAGATACTCAGGATAGAGAGAGTTTCATCTGGCCCATCACTAACATTTGGTATCAGAACGGTAAACCGTTGATCCTCTGATGATGCCTCAATGTGCGAGATCAGTGTCACCCATACCATCTAGGAACTCCGACGGCAGCAGCCATCGTGAGTTCAACCTCGGCAGCAGTGGTGGTGGTCGTGAGGTAGTTCCAGGCAGCGGCGACGGCCTCGAACTGGTGACACAGAGGGTATCAAAGGAGACAGGGGGTGGCGCTGCGTTACTCAATACTCACGCGCACCAACTACGTGGACTGGGCTCTCTTGATGGGAGTGAACTTGCAGGCTCAGGGAGTGTGGGATGCCATCAAGCCTAGGGATGCCGAGTATCGGGTGGATAGGTTGGCCTTGGCGGCCATCCTCCAAGTTGTGCCACTGGAGATGTTGTCCACTTTGGCGGTGAAGGACTTCACCAAGCAAGCTTGGGAGATCGTGAGGAGAATGTGCGTCGGTGTCGAGCGCGTCGGGAGGCAAAGGTGCAGACACCGCACAAGGAGTTTGAGTCGATTCACATGAAGGACAGTTAGTCCATGGACGACTTTGCCATGCGGCTGTCGGGCATTGTCAATAACATCCGCGTGCTTGGTGACACGATTGAAGATGAGGAGGTCGTCAAGAAATTCCTTCGTGTTGTTCCATCCAGGTACACACAGGTGGCCATCTCGATCAAACATCTGATCGATCTGAAGACACCGTCCGTCGGAGAGCTCACCGACCATCTCAAGGCTGTGGAAGAGCATTACGGGCTCGGGGATAGCAGTGGCGAAGGTGGTCACCTGCTCCTCACAGAGGAGGAGTGGCTTGCGTGCATGAAGAAGAGGGAGTAGGGAGAGGCTTCCTTAGGCGGCGAAAAGTCTTTGGTAACTGTATGCTGCTAAGCGATATCGTGGTCGCATGACAAGCAAAGCGGACATAGCAAGGGAAGTCGTGACGGCAAGGAGGTCGGTCGGCCGAGGAGGCTGCGACAAGGAAAAGGTAAAATGCTTTAACTACGACATCCTTGGGCACTACTCCAATGAGTGTTGCAAGCCGCAACGAGAGCGCAAGGAGCAGGTGAACCTCACTCAGGCTCATGACGATGAGCCCACACTGTTGATGGCGCAAGTATGCGCACTCACGAAGACCATAGAAGCCGCGAGCAAAGAAATCATGCTCAACGAGGTTCACACATAGGAGGTGCACCTCGGCAGCGAGGAGCACCACGACGACATCTGGTACCTGGACACGGGGGCGAGCAACCACATGTCCGGGTGCAAGGAGAGCTTTACCAAGTTGGACTCAAACATAAAGGGCTCGGTGAAGTTTGGGGATGACTCCGTCGTCGACATCTGTGGACATGGAACGGCAATGTTCACGTGTCACAACGGTGAGCACCCTGCATTAGCGGACGTCTACTATATCCCAAGGCTCCACATCAACATTGTGAATCACATGTAGCTCGACGAACACGACTATCAGACGCTCATCAAGGACGGCGTGTTTTGGATTCACGACCAGCAACGACAGCTGCTCGCTAAGGTAACCAGAACCAGAAACCATTTGTACGTGCTTAACCTCAATTTGGCACAACCGGTTTGTCTAGCAACAAGGTGCAACAAAGAAGTGTGGCGATGGCATGCCCGGTTCGATCACCTCAACTTTCAAGCGCTCCGGAGGCTAGAGTAGCACGGAATGGTCCGAGGGCTGCCACGGATTGACCAGGTGGATCAATTCTGTGACAGCTGTCTCGTGGGCAAGCAACAACGAGCCCCATTCCCGCAGGAGGCGAGCTACCATGCGGAGAATGTGCTGGACCTTGTGCATGGCGACCTGTGCGGGCCAATTACGTCGGCCGCACTAGGAGGCAAGAGGTATTTCTTTCTCTTGGTGGACGATCTCAGCTGCTATATGTGGTTGACGCTCTTGGAGTCCAAGGATCAAGCAGCGGTGTCCATCAAGAAGTTATAGTCCGGTGTCGAAGTTGAAGCCGGTCGCAAGCTGAGAGCTCTCCGGACTGACCGTGGTGGCGAGTTCATGTCATCAAAGTTTGGGGATTACTGTGCAGACCGTGGAGTCAAGTGTTTCCTCATGGCACCATACTCGTCACAGCAGAACAACATCGTCGAGCGGTGCAACCAGACCGTAGTTAGGATGGCAAGAAGTCTGTTGAAGGCAAAAGGGATGCCAAGAAGATTTTGGGGAGAAGCCGTCACGATGGCGATCCACATCCTCAACTGTGCGCCAACCCAGAGTGTTGATGGCAAGACACCCTACAAGGCATGGTGCGGGAGACGTCCAAGCGTACATTACTTTCGTACGTTCGGGTGCTTGGGACATGTGAAGACCGTGAGGCCGAATATGAGGAAACTGGATGATAGGAGCACTCCCATGGTCCTCATCAGCTATGAACCCGGGTCCAAAGCATATCGCATGTATGATCCAATTGGTAGGAAGGTACATGTGACTCGGGACGTCATGTTCGACGAGGAGGTAAAGTGGAATTGGGGTGTACCAGGAGGTGATGAGGAGCTGACCGCTCCCAGTGAAATATTCACTGTGGGGTACACTTCTTACTCTGTCATAGGTGATGGCCGTGTCGATTCACCGGCATACGGGAGTGGTGAAGCGCTGGTACCTGCTACGCCAAGTCGCGCACCCAACAGCGGGGCACTGACGTCGGCGTCTTCTCCGATGGCACCTACACCGACAGGGACACCATGACTTGTCGGACGGACGGTAGCGTGGGTTTGCAACTCGGAGGATCGGTCGCCCGCCGGATGATGCACCATGGCGGCACCGCACGTTGGTGAACATCTACGACAACACGTCAGTAGTCGATCTTGACTACAATGGGCTGTGTCTCATGGTGGTGGAAGAACCTGGGAACTGTGAAGAATCCAAAAAGCACAAGAGCTGGCGGCAGGCGATGCAAGAGGAGATAAGGTCAATTGAGGAGAATGAGACATGGAGTCTCACTGATTTGCCGAGTGGACATCGACCAATTGGCCTCAAATGGGTCTACAAGGTCAAGAAGGACTCGTATGTGCAAAGGCAGGGTGTGGATTTTGAGGAAGTGTTTGCGCCGGTCGCTCGTCTGGAGACGGCGCGGTTGCTCATAGCATTGGCAACACATGAAGGTTGGGAGGTGCACCACATGGATGTTAAATCAGCATTTCTCAACGGTGATCTTAAAGAGGAAGTCTACGTGGCCTAGCCGTCTGGCTTCATGGACGAGAACAACGAACACAAGGTCTTGAAGCTCAAGAAAACACTCTATGGCCTGCGACAAGCGCCAAGAGCATGGAACTCGAAGCTTGACGGCAGTCTCATGACGCTCAGTTTTGAGAGGAGTCCATCGGAGCATGATGTGTACAAGAGAGGTATTGGTTCATCAAGTTTAGTCGTGGGTGTGTATGTCGATGATCTTATTATCATAGGAACAAACCCACAAGAAATCAACAAGTTCAAGAAGGAGATGAAGAAGCTGTTTAGCATGAGCGAACTGGGTTTGTTGAGCTACTACCCAGGCATTGAGGTGCAGCAAACCAGAGATGGTATCACATTAAACCAGTCGGCTTATGCACTGAAAATCTTGGAGAAATGTGGAATGGAAGACTGCAACCCATGCCAAGTTCCCATGGAAGCAAGACTCAAGATGAGCAAAGTAAGCAGCAGCCTCCCACTAATGCTACATTCTTTAGAAGCGTTGTGGGGAGCCTAAGATACCTGGTGCCTTAGTGCACACAAGGCCTGATATTTCGTGCTCGGTGGCCTATGTGAGCCGTTTCATGGAGGCACCAATCACCGAGCATTTGATAGCTGTGAAACACATTATGTGATATATCAGTGGTACTCGCAATTTGGGCTGCTACTATGAAAGGAGGAGGGAAGAAGAGTCACATTTGATCGGGTATAGCGACATGGCATGTGACATCGATGATCGCAAGAGTACAACCAGTGTGTTGTACTTGCTCGGGAGGAGCATGATCAGTTGGCAATCCCAGAAGCAAAAAGTGGTGGCACTATCTTCCTACGAGGCTGAGTACATCGCTGCCACGACCGTGGCATGTCAAGGCATTTGGCTTGTTCGCCTACTCAATGATCTGATGAAGAAGAAGCCAAGCACTGTGATTTTCAAGGTGGACAATAAGTCAGCGATATCCCTGTGCAAAAACCCCGTCTTCCGCAGCCAAAGTAAGCACATTGATACTCGTTATCATTTCATTAGGGAGTGTGTTGAAGGACGGAAGATTGTCGTTGAGTACATCAGCACGAATGATTAGCTCGTCGACATTTTAACAAAACCACTTGGGCGTGTCAAGTTCCAAGAGATGCGCAAGAAGATCGGGTTGGTCGAAGTCAAGAAAGCGCAACAAGATTAGGAAGTGATTGTTGAATAATCTTGTAGCACTAGTTTTTTCACGTTAATTTTTTTCTCTGTTAGTTCATGTATAGCATTGAGGATGTGTTCATGATAGAGTTAATGCTGTGCATGCTGTTAATAGGTGGCGTTACAGGCGTGAGTTAACGATGTGCATGTTATTAATAGGTGGCGTTACCGGCCACGTTTTTGCTTGTAGTTAAGTTCTCTTTTCAGTTTAAATAAGAGGATAAGCAAAACAGAAAAGTGCAGTGATTTAGCAGCACAAAACTCTTTGGTGTTTTTTCATTGTCTGCTAGATTTTTTTCCCAAGCGTTCTCGTGTGAGTAGATACTCAGGATAGAGAGAGTTTCATGTGGTCGATTGCTAACACTTAGAAGTAAATTGATGATCGACAATCCTACACGTACGCCTACGTAGGGAGATAAAGATGAGGTAGAATTAAGGTTGCTAGCTAGCTAGTGGATCCTATCCTCCTCACCGGTTGCTGCTTCCTGTTAGGCTGTTACCTAAGCGTGCGAACCCCGTGCGTCTTGGTTCATTGCACTGCACCTCGATCTGCATCATCAGCGAGTGGCAGAACAGGACAGGATCGTGTAGATTCGTCGCTGTTCTTTTTCTATGCAGGTTCGCACGCAGCACTCGGCTGCTCGGTGCTTTATGCCCGCGCGCGTGCTGAACCCCCACTCCCAACCTGGACTGCATTGCATTTGCAGCTAGCTGGTGATCCTCTGCGACCTGCACTGCATCTATATCCCGCTACCCTCGTTGCTCCATCTACACGATCCTGTCCTGTCCTGCCACTCGCTAATGATGCAGATCGGGGTGCAGTGCAGTAGCATGATGGTTCTTGGCGATACACAGGCAGCAATGCGATGTGCTAATTAAAAGGAAGGAATAAGATATGGGGTTTGTCAGTTACCCAGTGTACAAGCAGCTAGAAGCAGGTCAGTAAAGGAGCTAGGCTGCCTATTGCAGAGGATCTACTTGTGTCGCCATCATGCGGCATTGCTGCATGCCGTGCTGCATTAGCATTATGCGGTTCTCGCTGAGCTGCGCCCTGACGCCCTGTGTGTGCGCGCTCCATTCGATCTCCCCGCGGATTTGTTTTCTCGGCGCCTGTCCGCGTCCCCAGCAACAACATGCGCCCACACCAGCGTACGTCCCCTACATATACGCGTCCAAAGATCGTCGCCAATTTGCTTCTACACCCACAGTGCAGAGCTAGCTACTCGTGGACTGAATCAGGTGTCTTGTACGCCGTCTTAATTTGAACTGTTTGCGACAAGATGGTCGGGGCTGTGCAGGAAGGTATCGTTCGTGAGGTGAATGGCTTTGAGGCGAATGGGTACGACAAGGCCGCCATGACGAAGCAGCAGCCGAGGGCAGAGGAGAGCAAGTGGTACGAGGAGGAGATCGACGACGACCTCAAGCTCTGCTACGCCTTGAACAGGTAATAAAATGCATGCATGCGTGCAGGTCGTGCACGCGTACTGCATAGCCAGCAGAGCAGATATCGCCCGCTTGTAATTTAGTTGTCTCTCTTCCAAACAAAAATGGCTTGCGACCATTTCAGCTTTTACTAAACTGTTTTTTATAAAGTTCGTAATGAGAAGGATCCTCCATTTCTATTAGAGTACTACATTCGGCTAACTGTGTCTGTGTGTGTATATTAATATCGATCTTCTTGTTGGAACAAGTGGAACTGGTAAAAGAAAGAACCTACTCGTTGAGGTTTACTCTTCATCCATATCTGGTAAAACATTTCTTTTAACACTTTAGTAACGCTACCTATGCAAGTGAACTGAGCTACGTATGAGAACTGAACAACCATAACCGTCGAGCTAGTTAGTGGATATCGAATGATTTTAATTTCTGCTAAGACTGATTTTGTTTCTTATGCTTGCAAGCGTGCTGCACCGGGGGGCAAGCAAGTACCAGGAGATAGCTCTTATTGATACGAAGCATTTTGGGAAGGTATGTACATATGCATCCATTTTTTGTGCTTGATTCTGATCTCTCGGACAGTGCCATGTCTATGCATGTTTGGTTTGAACATGGACATGTTCTTGGTTCTCTTCATTAGGCTTTGATAATCGACGGGAAGATGCAGAGCACGGAGGTGGATGAGTTCATCTACCATGAGTCCTTGATACACCCGCCCCTTCTCTTCCACCCAAAGTGAGCAATCCTTCCAGTAATTCTTGCATCTTTAATTAGTTTTTGGTTAATTACTTCACATTCTGATATTGATATTTGAATGCAAAAAAAAAAAAAACTGTACTCTACAAATATTATTCCCTTCTGTTGTGGTCATCTGAGTGGAGTACTAGATTGAGATTTCGGCTTGGTGTATCCTAGTAGTTCACTGATGCTTGCATGCGTCCTCTGATCCCCTAAAATAAGTGCAGCCCAAAGACAGTGTTCATTATGGGAGGTGGTGAGGGCTCCGCAGCAAGGGAAGTGCTGAGGCATAAGACCATCCTGAGGGTGGTCATGTGCGACATAGACGAGGTGCATACCACGCGCGTACATGTATAATTTTACCGTAGGTCCTTAAACTTGTCTGCGTCTTCAACCTCTAAACACGTGTGCGCACGCCGGCGATCGAGCAGGAGGTGGTGGACTTTTGCCGGACGTACCTGAGCGTAAACTGGGACGCGTTCGCGAGCGACAAGCTCTGCCTCATCATCAACGACGCCAGGTACACACACATCAACCACTCGCTCCCTGTTCAAGCATACTAGCTCAATTTTTATGGGTGATAGCTTAGTCACATTATTTGTAATGATTGAATTCAATTTTCTTTCAGCTGTTGGTTGTAAGGCTTCAAGCCACTTTTAACAGTATTGGTTCTTATGATACTATTGTGTCTTTAATAAAATAGGCTATGTGCATCTTTAATACAGAAGTCGGGAGAGATTTTTTTCTCTTCCATTCTCTAAAAAAAGTATGCTAGCTCAAGATGGAATTAGTTTTGGGGTATATTTCACCAATTAATCTGCTGTTTTGAAGGGTAATCCGTTACTGATCACTCTGCAGCAACTAAGTAATGATGTAATATGTGGCAACGCTGCAGGGCTGAGCTGGAGAAGAGCCGGGAGAAGTTTGACGTGATAGTGGGAGACCTTGCAGACCCTGTGGAGGGAGGCCCCTGCTACCAGCTCTACACCAAGTCATTCTACGAGCACATAGTCAAGCCCAAGCTCAACGACCGCGGCGTCTTCGTCACACAGGCAAAGCACACTGTTCTTCCTCTCTCTTGATCGATCAATATCTCCACAAATAAAGTTAAGTACTTACTTAGTCTGATTGACTGTAGGCTGGGCCAGCCGGTGTTCTCACCCACAAGGAGGTCTTCTCGTCCATCTACAACACCCTTAGGCATGTCTTCAAGTGTGAGTATATATATTCTAGTTCTTATGAATACTACACATTCTTGTGCTGTTTTTTATGCATGATAGGACAGTCTGCCCTAATTAACTGCATATATGTATGTCTGTCCTTGAACGCAGATGTCAAAGCATATACTGCTCATGTGCCATCCTTTGCTGACACCTGGGGCTGGGTCATGGTAGGCACCTTGCTCGATCTGTGACTGGAAAGTACCCAAAAAAACTTGTCGTTAGTATATTATATATCTAGTCATGATGTGTTGTTCTTCCCTGTATATATCTAGGCATCAGATCATCCATTTAGCCTCACTGCTCAGCAAATCAACGAGAGGATCAAGGACAGGATCGACGGGGAGCTGGTGTACCTGTGCGGGGAGTCCCTCATTTCTTCAACCACTCTCAACAAGAGCGTCTGCCAGTCGTGAGTAGCTGCTGTCCCCGTTCTTTCCGGCGGCTTTAAGCTGAAGAATATCAGATGCATAGCGCTTCTCTTCGCAAATAACTCAAAACGCATTGTAATTGAATATACTGCGCCATGAATTCTCTCTTTCTTTCTTTTTTCAAAAAAAAAAAAATGCAGGCTGTTGAATGAGACGCATGTGTACACGGAGGATGACGCAAGGTTCATCTACGGACATGGGAGGGCACGCTGTGCTTAGCGCTGAAGCCTTGGAGATTGTTAGCTACGCCATATGCAAGAACAGGAAAAAATCGAAGTGATGGATCGATGTTAAACTTGTGAAGAAGTTTTAATTTTCGTGTTTGTTTCCTACAAGAACGACGACAAGAAAGAAAAAAAGAAATTAAGGGAATAAAATTATATATTGCTCCGCCTCTCATGGTTTTCATGGACTTGCTTGGTGTGTGCAAATGAATATCAGGTGAAAATCGCGATTTGCTGGAGCATGTGCTATCTTGTTGGCTGTAGCCTTGTGGTTGCGCGGATGTTCTTGCAAGTTTCGAGATAAACAGATCAGCTCATTTGAAAATTTTGTGTCCTAATTAAAATGGGCTAGAACATGCAAGTAGAGAGCCAAATGACCAAATTGGTGCTTTCCTTTAAAAAAAAAGGGAGGAAGGAAAAAGGATAGATGAGGGATCAACGATTTTCTCACAGTAATATGAATTACGAACACTATTCTGTGCGCAGTATGCTCATTGATTTTTCGTCCTTTTTGCAACTCTGATATTTCAGCCGCAGCAATTTCTCAAAAGTAAAGGGATGACATGAGAGGGAAAATAGTACTCCCTAGAAGCATAGAAAACGTCATGTATTCAAGTAGGAGGTAGTATTAGCAAAATTGCCTTTGTCTATTGGGCCCTGGCCCATCAGTGGATCCCGCCCCCCGACCCGTGCTTATTAAATTCACGCGTTTTTATATGATGGGCTACGGGCAATGGCCCAGTAGCGACGCAGTCGGAAAATCGATCTCCATCCCCTCTGCCGGAGTACTACGGCCACAAAAACGTGTTCCTTCGTACAACACTAGTATAAAATGTGGTGATACTTTTCTTCCTTTTGTTTAAAGCACTTTTCTTCTTCTTTTTGCGACGAAAAATCTGGTGATACTCTACTACTTATGCCCGTCAGTAATCTGGAACCCATGAAGGAATTGGCTGGCAGCGGATATCTATATGCAGGAAGCCAGGAACTGTACAAGAGGATGTTTAGATGCACTGTAAATTTTTTGAAGGAAATTGAACAGAGAGAAGGGGAGAGAGAATAGTACAATTGCATTGGAATGAGGTTTAGGGCATCATGTTTGCAATTCTCCAACAGTGAAGGGAAGAAAGTTGCTAAATTCTTGAACCATTTCTATGATCCAAATGGCTTTATAGGAAAAATCCAATAGAATTCAATTCCTACATGATACCTCAAAAAATCCTTCGTTTCAAACACAGAGTACTCCTGTACAAGTACGAGCTACCTTTTTTTTCCCTGCGAGGAACAAGTATGAACTACCTGTCTTTAAGGGATCACTGTTCACTGATTACATAATTTTGTACTGGATGTATCAACAAATAGGTGACAAACCAATAATATAGAATGGTCAGCCCACGGAAGTAGCCGTTGTCGAACGCGTCCGGCGTCTCCGCGTCCAGCACGCGAGGCTGCTGTCCCCGACGCCGGCGCCCGCACCCATGCACGGCACGCCTGAGCTGCTGCGCGAAGGTGGCGTTCACGTTGGCCCCCGCCGTCACGCGCTGACCAAGGAACGTCGAGCATCGCGCTTGCGCCGCGTGTAAACCGGACAGCGCCGTCATGTCACGCTGTGGCAAGCCCCTTAGCGCGAACGCGGCAATGGCGAGGCCGACCCGGGCCGGAGGTTAGCGTTGGCGGCGGCTTGCTCGCGCGTCTTGTGCGTCGCCGACCCGACTTCACGTCCACGTCGCCGCCGAGGAGGGCCCGGCGTCGCGAGGAGGCCGTTGTTGAATCTTGATCAAGTTGTATCTGACGTCCTTAAGCCCGACTTCACGCCCCACGTCGGCCGAGGAGGGCCCCGGCGTCGCGGGAGGCCACCGTTGAATCTTGATCAAGTTGTATCTGACGTCTTCCGCCCGACTCACGCCCCACGTCCCGATCAAGTTGTATCTCAGACGTCCGCCGAGGACGTCGGCCCCGGCGTCATGAGGAGGCCACGGTGTTGAATCTTGATCAAGTTGTATCTGCATGTTTATTTTGTTCATTAGCATATAGTGAATGTGTTAGCGCATGCCGTTTCTTGCTAACAGGACGTGTGAGACGTACAAGCTGAAGAGCATGCATGGCGAGGTGCCGACGTGCTGTGTGAAGCGATATTGCATGTTAGCCACGTGACATTAGGGCATGTATAATGATACAGACAGCTGTTGTCTATAACAACTATCCACATCACCTATAGATAGCACTAAAGACAGCTCATACAATAAGTTGTCTTTTTTACTTGTCTGTATAGATCACACAATCATTTAATGGTTTCATGGACTTAAAAATATGGTGATCAACTCTAATTTTCATTCTTGTGGACTACTTGTGTTGCCTTATTTTTTTATTTCGGATACATGATTAAAATAAAATGAATATGGTAGAAATAGATGAATAACGATAATTTGTATGACATGATAATTCAAATACATTAATATGGAAATGAATTCCTTTTTGGGAACATATATGCCTTGTGAGGATGGCCTTCTCCTGGGTGGCCGCTGCAGCCTCCCATGCTATTGCTCTTCTTTCGTCGGTTGTTGTATCAACACAACAACCAACCAACATCACATTGCATTGAAACTAATCGAAGATAAAATTTCTAACTATAGCTGAAATAACGGCAAAATAATGCTAGATCTTGACACAAATTACAACTACTAGACCATCATAACATCATCACAAATAGATGACTCACAGTTGGTGCATTACAACTGCCTCAGCGCACCTTCAATTAGAAATGGATCGGCAACAATTATTCAAAGAAGAAGAAGACTATATCTGAAAAGCAACCTTGACATACTCACGGATCAAAAAAAAAGCAAAGACACGATATTGTTGTTCTTTTCGCATGTTCTTGTATCGTGAGAAGACAACCAACCAACATCACATTCTAAAGCTACTCATCGATGAAGTGCATGGTGACACTATCTAGTATCCACAAGTACTTGGGAGGATTGCACTAAAACTAATCGAAGATAAAATTTCTAACTATAAGCTGAAATAACGACAAAATTCCAGAGCACTTGACTACAAAGAATCGGTCCGCAAAGAACGCATTTCGCCTCTCGCAGGATCAGGTAACACCTGCATCGCCTTGAAGACCAGAAACAAGAGAAGTGCCAAGAAATTGGCAGTGCTAGTGCTCTTCCTATCTATCTCATACCAAATAAGTCAGATCCGAGAAGGCTCTCAAGGAAAGACAGATGAGGAAGAGTACCGATACCATAGTCAATGGTAGCTCGCAGTAATGAAGATGCGCTCACCGCCTCGGCGTGAGAAACGCGAGGAGAAGCTCGAAAACGAGAGCGCACAAGCACACGTAAAAATGTATGTCTGGTCTCGAGGCGTTGAGGTACAAGAGGGAGCCAATCATGCCGCGAAACTCCTTTTGATCAATCGCTCGCCATCCTCATCTCTGGTCAAGATAGGTCAGAGAAGCTATGGAGTCGACACAAAGCTTACCATCACTCATGTCGGTTGCCTCAGAGATCACGAGTGTATTTGCCTCGATGAAGAAAAGTACCTCCCGAGTCCGCTTGATTTGAAGCCAAGAAAGAATGTCAACTCACCCATCATACTCATCTCAAACTCAAAGTGCTCATGACATCCGAGAACCGAAACCAGAGTATGGGAAGAGCCGCCAAAGATAATGTCATCGACATAGATCCTCGACGAAAGGTCAAGGCAAGCATGCCATGATGAACAAGGTCTTGTCAACTTTACCCATCTCAAAACCATGACTTATCAAGTAGGACTTAAGCCTCTCATACCAAGCTCGGGAGCCCTGCTTAAGTCCATACAAGCTTTTGGAAAGCTTGAAGACATGGTTAGGTATTTGGGGTTCTCAAACCTGAGGTCGCTTGACGAGACTTCCTCCTCAATAAGGCCATTGAGGAAGGCACTCTTCACGCCCATCCGTAAAGCTTGAAACCCTTAGAAGTCCGCAAAGGCAAGGTGATTCTAATGGCTTCAAGTCGACAGGGCAAAGGTCTCCTCAAAGTCTAGACCTCAACCCGAAAACCCCGAGCTACTAATTCGCCTTTGTTTCTGATGACTACTCCCATCCTCACTGCTTAGTTCTTGAACACCCACTTGGTTCCAATGATATTGTGCCTCGTCGGGGCTCTACAAGTTTACTCGCATCCTTGTTCCTTCTCGAAATTTTCTAGCTCTTCATGCATGGCATTGACCCATGACTCATCGATAAAGCATGAGAAACATCTTTGGGCTCAAAAGAGGCAATGAAGGCGTAATGGAGACAGAATTGAGATAAGCTGATTTTGAGCTGTAACACGCCTCAAAAGATCTCCAATGATCTCGCCTCAAGGATGAACTTTCCGGATGTGTCTAGGAGGTCCTGGAGAGATGAAGAAGCGGGCCTCTACCTCATGAGTCGACGAGGTAGGAACAGAGCCACTAGCTCCAGAGGAAGCGTATGGTCGATCACCTCGAGGTGCTAAGGACTAAGACCTCAAGGAGTGGATGAGGAACAGGATCGTAGACAAACCGCATCTCCATCGCCCCTCATCATCCACAAAGATGGTCTCGGATCGCCTTAAAGAACTCGAGATATCTGCCTAGTCCCTGACCGCCTCGTCAAGGTCACCTCGCAGTCTCTACCATTTTGCTAGTCTCGCAGCCTGCACCTATAAGCCCGCCAAGAAGTCGAGTAGCCTAGAAAGATACCGCCACAGAACGTGACTCGAACTTGTCTAGGTTCCTGCACTTCAAGATAAAGCACTTGCAACCAAACACACGAAAATGAGAGATGCCGCTTTACCGTATCTCACTCATAAGAAGTGCGTGTGTAGGAGTGCCCAAGAAAAACTCGATTCAAACATGGCACGCGGTCGCAATGGCTCAAATTTCAAAACTTCTGTAGAGTACTCTATCAAGCATCGCCCTCGCCATCTCGACTAAGGTACGGTTCTTCCTTCCACAACGCCATTTTGCCGAGGGACGATGGAGAAGAGAATCGGTGCTCTACACTGCCTCACCATTAAAACTCAAAGTAGGAATTTTGAACTCCGTACATTGTCATGGATGGACGTCAGAAGGCACCGTGAAGCTCAACAGTAAAGCCTACTAAAAAGACCTCGAAAAAGTGAAAACGCCTCATCCTTCGACGCTAAGAAAACACCCAAGAATACCTCGAGAAGTCATCGCACCACAACAAGAACATACCACTTCCTCCCCGCCGATCAAGACCGAAAGCCGGTCCAACTGTGTCCATGTGGAGCAAATTGCTCTGCATCGGCCATAGTAATCGTGGACCGGAGGATGAGAAGCGGCAACCATCTTGCCGCGCTTAAAGATGGAGTGCAAACAAGATCTTTGACCATCTTGAGTTTCGCAGCATTACTAATGAGATCATGGTCGCTAACTCGGTCAAATGGTCAAATCCAATATGACCAAGTCTCCTATGCCGTAAAGAGAGATCATGACTCGTATAAACCAAACACCGGAGAGGATCACCGTAAGAATCGGAAAAATCAAGACGAAAGATCCTCCCATAACGAGAAATCCCAAGAAACCCGACTACCCAAGAGTCAAGAATTTTGCAATTGTTTTTCTTAAAGCTCACCTCGAAACCGCCATCCAGAAGCCGAGAAACGGAAGCAAATTGTACCGCAGCCTTACTAACCAAGGCAACATCCTTAAGAATAAAAGAAGCATTAATACGCGACAAGACTTTTGGCGATGACGACGTCAGACGGTTGCGCCTCCAAGGTGATCGCCTCATCACCGAGCGGGCTAGGAGGAGAACCAACGGAGTCTCCTAATATATGACGAGAACAACCGAGTCTACAAGCCAAACCTTCTCCTTCCCTACCCGGCGAACTCCGAAATCAAACAGAGTAAAGTCTCAAGATCGATAAATCAACAAAGGATTTTGGCACCTAATATCGAAGTAACACGCCGAGCGATGAAGTAGTCAAGCACGATCGACCTCTATCTACCCTACGCCTTCAGAACTCAAAGCGTATAGGTCTAAGAGTAGACCAAGTCGTTATGCGGTTCGACCGCTACAAGGAGCGAGTCGAGCACACTGCATAACATGTTGAACACGCCATGTAGCTATCTCGATGGGGAAAACGAGATCTACTCTCAGATTCGGCTAAGTCACGATCGAAAGCAAAGATGAGGATTAAAACCGTAAAACTCGAAAACCAAGTCCTCGGCGTCGACAAACCCATCGAAGAACCAAGCCTAGACCTCGTGTTGGTCTTAGGTGCACTCAAGGTCCGGGCCGACTTTAATGCGCCTAAGAGACTCAACATGGTCTCTACGCTACGATCTTACGCGCCTCAAGCATCGACGATCGGTGTCCATCCTTCCCATGTAAGGTGTGATACCACCTTCCGAGAGGTAGAAGTAGCATGTGAAATTACCTTCATCGTCAGAATCCTCGACATAGCCCGCCGACTTGAAATGGACTTTCGGTCCCGGCTCGCTCTCGATCACACCTGTGCTATGGGTCCGAGCACGGCAGTGGATGCTTCCTCATGTCCTCAAAGAGGTCATATCCTAGACCCGATTAAACTGCAAATCTTAGATTGGTCTAGAATAAGATTGAGCTTCTTCTTGCTCTCCTCTCAAATCTCTCGAGAGTGTTCATAAGGTACCGACACTCCCAAAGAGAGAGGTGCAAGAAGAGCAGGGGAAGAAGAGACAGCAGAAGGTAAGGAGCAAAAGAAGAACCAAAGAATAGAGGGAAGAATGGCTTGTGCAAGCACAAACCGACTCAAGGGACAATACCCCATCATAGCCGCTTGGTTCACGCTGCTAAGCCGCCTTATCCTTACTCTCGAGGCTTCCCCTTCTCCACAATCATATTGCAAGCACAATGTGGCTTCTAGAAGGTCCTTAGTTAGCTTCACACATTTTCATCCAAAGCAATCAAGTCGATTTTAGTTTGTTACACTTAATGCATGGTGAGCTAACAGGTCCTTAGAAGCAAACCGAGCCAACTTCCTTTCATGATCAATCATATCTTGAAATCTTGGAGACATGTTTCAAGTTCAAGATAGCTAACTTAGGACAGCTCAAGCATGAAACAATCGGCTCAAGTAAAGAAGCTTGTAGTTCAGAATTTTATGATCCGCCTTTTAAGTTCATCTTCAAGTTATTGCAATTTTCACAAGACTGCAGATCAAGGAGCATGGCATAAGATCCTCTAGCAACAATGTCCTTCCACATGAGGTGGGAGAAGTAGTCTCATCAAGAATAAGTAGGGTAAACAACCATCCTACTCTAACTCTAAACTCAAAGAAGCGACTAACATTCTCCACCTTAACACTATCAAGTTCGGAGGACATACTATCATGTGAGGTCCTTAACTTCTCCATATCAACCAAAGAAAGCAGAATGCATGTATCACAATCATCACTAGAAGGAGCAGATGTAAGAGCAATAATCTCGAAAGTGACATACCATCTATTTCCTTCTCTAACTCAAAGACACCTAGCCTTAGCTTTAGCATGAAAACCTCCTAGCTTAAGAAAAGCATGATTGAGCTGTCAGAGGTGGATCTACCTCGTCCCGAAGTCGGAGTACGTACCATTGTCGCCGAAGTTCGCCGAGGGCCAATGAAGCACATGCCGAGAAGTCAAGCCGCAGCGCTTGTTTTCTTGGTCACCCGTCTCGCCATCGCTTCTTCCATCCCTCCACCTCGCCGAGGTCGAGGTCGCCTGGCTATGAGGACGCGTGGAAGAGCTTTGGCTTTGCCGGTTATGGAACTTCTTGCTGGGCGCCCGAGCCGGAGGCTTTTTGTTGCGTGTTCTTGTTTGTGTAGTCGTTTTTGCCCGAACCAGTAGTCGTTTTGCCCTTCTCAGTTTTGGGGTGCGGTTTCAATGTGGTTGGGGCCACCACACTCGGCAAATCACGGGTCCTCCTCTCTTTCGTCCCTCCTCCCTTTGTAAGCGTGGGAGAATTCCGAGCAAGGAGGGCAAGCCGCCATCCGCGTCGCTTAACCGATCATCGGCCATGTCACGAGAGCAAGAAGGGAGAAATTGCAAGAGGACTCAGGTTTAACTGGATCGTGACCAAGGCCATCGATCAGGACTTCTGACCTACGAGACAACGCTAATCTCGTGAGTCTTGAGGCGTGAGTAAGCCGCATCAAGAGTCAAGGGAGAGGTCCGCTGTGTGGTCTTTGATGGTGGTCACTTTCATCTCCCAAACACGCAGACGAAAGTGCCGGAGCATCTCGACGAGCATTGTCCGAAGTCGGGTATGTGAGACCGACCGCCGAGGTTGCTCAAGATCTTGTGAAAACGCGGCGGGCACTCATCTAGGGACTCACCAGAAGCATCTCAAATTTGTTGTATTCTCGCTTGAACCCGTCCTGCCGAATCGCGCCTGATCCGGTGGTGCCTCATGGTATGCGCCGAGGGTCACCCAGATATCGAGGGCGACGCAGTATGAGATATGTCAAACTCACTACGACGACAAACCTCGATGATGATGATTCCTTGTTTTGCATTCGCCTCAACATCAACCATGTTCCCGATTGATGTTCTCATCAGAATGAATAATCGAACCTTGACTTTTCGCCAGATGGCATACCGGCCCGGATGTATGTCTCCATTCGCTCTTCCGTATGCGTAATCGATGCCATCAAAAACAGCGCTTGGTCGAGTATTTGTCCATCGCCACGGCTTCGAGACCGTTAAGATCTATTGAAAAGAGCTAACCGGCTCGAGCACCAATTGAAGGACCTGAAAGGCGCACTAGAGGGGGTGAATAGGAGCACTAAATCTTTTTTCGCAAAGAATGGAATTCAACTTATAAATCACTCCAATAGCTATGAGAGCTATGAAGATCAATGATTGCCACGAGGAAGTCTTATGTTGAATCCACTCCTCACCCCCAAAGCTCAAAGAAAGACAAAACGAGGAAGAGCCGAACAAATCAGACACCCAGATAAATCAGGGGCACGTAACGGTCCAGGAATCGCTATCCCTAAGACAACCATAGTAATGACCGGTTGTACCGCAGTCCAAGATAACCATAGCAGTTAAGCTCTTGCTCATCCGATTGTCCTCGAACAGCAAAATCCGCCGGGTTTCAAAACGAAAATCAACGTAACTTTTGATCTACGCTGCCAAACTTGACCAAAATTGAACCACACCTTCTCTGAAGATATTAGGAACCTATTCCAAGCAACGATTTCAGAGATCCATGCCAAGGTTCCTATCCTTTGCATTTGAACGAAGGTGGGTTCAAAACCCGCAAAAAGCAAAACTTGATCTAACGACTTGCTCAGAGGTGGATGATGATCTAGATGATCTTAGATAGGTTCCCACATGTCCCAGCAAGCAAGATCAAGAGGAAGAACCAAGCAAAAACTCCCGAATTGAAGAAAGCCCCAAAAATCACAAAAGGAAGAACGAAGAACAGAGAGCACGTAAAGAAGAAAACTTCAGATTTCCATTCATTGAATCAAGAGCTAAATACAATGAGATACATCCCCATACGCATGGACATTAGAACCAGAGGGATGATTACATGTAAGCATACGTATCACAAATAGAACAAAAACTGCTCCTGGGTGGCCGCTGCAGCCTCCCATGTTGGGATGCTCCAAGAACCCAACAAGAGAGTGCTATAATCAGTCAATAGTGAATCAAGATGTCAAAATAGTCATTCTAATAGCCAGTCAATAGAGAATCAAGCTATCAAGCTGTCAAAGAGGGCTATATATTCCAGAATAGTTAAAATAGAGCATTCAACCAATACATTCATTCAAAATAGACATTCTATTTGAGTCAACGGTATGTCACCAAAGAGATGAACAAATCCATCACAGGAACAAACCTTGCAATGTCATATAGGACATAAAACAAAATAAACTTGACTCAACAGTATATCACCTAAGAGATCCACCAAAAGATGATCAACCAGCATGAATTGTCCCTTCTTTAGAAGCATGAATTGTCAACTCTCGAATGAAGTATCAGAAAAGGTTATCCTGCATGAATGAAGTATCAGAGAATAACCTTTAGTGGAGCCCTCCATAGTTCTAGTGGAGTCATGTATGATGTAACTATGGAGTTTGGAGTTTGCCACTGTTCCTTTAGTGATAGTGGTCAATCAATGCTTAATGTACTGCAAACTCTAAGCATACAATCCTACATATATGGTTGACGTCTGAAGGTGTCCTAGTGATATTTGATCATTGTGGTATTCTGATCCTCAAAGGTTGATTGTGCGCCTCATTGGCATGTTTAGATGACCTCTTGTTTGGTTGCTCAGATAATGAACATGTTGCATTATGTAGCCTTAATTTGCATACTTGTTTTCCAAAATTCAGTTTTGTTTAGCTAAAGTTGTAGTTTTTGGTCATGCAAGCTCTGATCCTCGGGATGTTTTACAGGAAGGAATGTAGCACTGGATGAGTATGGCAGTCCCAAAGTGGTAAATGATGGTGTTACTATTGCCCGGGCTATTGAGCTAGCTGATCCAATGGAAAACGCTGGTGCAGCATTGATTCATGAGGTGATTTGCTTTTTATTAAGATACATTATATCATTGTGTAATTTCGAGGGGTAAGTAACAGATAGTGTAAGATCCATTTGTAGGGCTCCACTGAAGGTTATTCTCGATACTTCATTCATGCAGGATAACCTTTTCTGATACTTCATTCGAGAGTTGACAATTCATGCTTCTAAAGAAGGGACAATTCATGCTGGTTGATCATCTTTTGGTGGATCTCTTAGGTGATATACTGTTGAGTCAAGTTTATTTTGTTTTATGTCCTATGTGACATTGCAAGATTTGTTCCTGTGATGGATTTGTTCATCTCTTTGGTGATATACCGTTGAGTCAAATAGAATGTCTATTTTGAATGAATGTATTTGTTGAATGCTCTATTTTAACTGTTCTGGAATATATAGCCCTCTTTGTGACTTGATGACTTGATTCTCTATTGGTGGCTATTAGAATGACTATTTTGACATCTTGATTCACTATTGACCTGAATATAGCACTCTCTTGTTGAGTTCTTGGAGCATCGGCATGGGAGGTTGCAGTGATCACCAGAGCGCTTTTTGTTCTATTTGTGATCTGAAGTATTTTGCCATTATTTGGTTATAGTTAGAAATTTTATCGTCGATTAGTTTCAGTGCAATTAATTCCTCCCATGTACTTGTGGATACTGGATAGTGTCAGCCTATGCACTTACTGATGAGTAATGTGATGTTGGTTGGTTGCTGCTACTGATACAAGAACATGCGAAAGAACAGCAATATCAGGTCTTTGCTTTTTTTTTGATCTGGTGAGTATGCTGGTTGCCCGTTTCTGTATATAGTGCTGCTGCTGCTGGTGAATAATTGTTGCCGATCCATTTCTAATTAAAGGTGCGCCGAGGCAGTTGTAATGCACCAACTACGAGTCATCTATTTGTGATGATGTTATGATGGTCCAGTAGTTGTAAATTGTGTCAAGATCTAGCATCATTTTGTCGTTATTTCGGCTATAGTTAGAAATTTTATCTTCAATTAGTTTCAGTGCAATGTGATGTTGGTTGGTTGGTTGCTGCTGATACAACAATTGGCGAAAGAAGAGCAATAGCATGGGAGGCTGCAGCGGCCACCCAGGAGAAGGCCATCCTCACAAGGCATATATGTTCCCAAAAAAGAATTCATTTCCATATTAATGTATCCGAATTATCATGTCATACAAATTATTGTTATTTATCTATTTCTACCATATTCATTTTATTTTAATCATGTATCCGAAATAAAAAATAAAGCAACACAAGTAGTCCACAAGGATGAAAATTAGAGTTGATCATCACATTTTTTAGGTCCATGAAACCATTAAATGATTGTGTGATATATACAGACAAGTAAAAAGACAACCTATTGTATGAGCTGTCTTTATGGCTATCTATAGGTGACGTGGATGGTTGTTATAGACAGCAGCTGTTTATACCATTATACATGCCCTTAGTAGCTGCATGCATGTGTGCATATTGTGTGTTAGTTGGGTTGCATTTAGACGAGTCGTAGGGAATTGCGTTAGTTGCATGTTAGCAAGAGTCAAGGCATGAGAGAATAGGTCCATTAGTGGAGCACGTTTCTAGTGGCCCTGCGCACTAGTTAGTTATGTACCATCATCGTTCATGTATTTTAAATTGATGGCTATTGAATAGAAGAGGTAGTAGTTTGTGTTGAGTCTTTTCTGGTGGTGTACATGTGTGTGGGTGCTTAACACATATACGTGTTTATTTGTCTCTGTGAGAGGGATAGAAACAAGATAGAGAGAGGAAAACCAGTGAGTGTTTTTCAGGTGTGTGTGAGGCAAATCAGTGTGTGATTTCCAACGTCTGATATCAAAGCGAGGTTGAATATGGGAAGATGATGTCCTCCGGTGCTACGTCAAGGAGCGGCAGCACCAGCGATAGAAGACGTCTAGGCTGACAGTGAGAGGCTGCAGCGATGTCGAGGCTAGCGGCGAGAGGCTGTGGCGACATTGAGGCTACACGCGATGTAGTGGCCAGTGGCGTGAAATGGTGTTATTACAACACAAATATCCCTTTAACAACGCATATATGCATTGCTATATGTCCAAATAAGCGTTCTTATGGTCTATACTAACCCATTTGTATGTGTTGCTATTGAGGGCGTTGCAAGGGTCTATTGCAATGTATATAGAAGCGTTGGTAACGGGTACAAATAAGTGTTGCAAGGATGCAACGGATATATTTAGACAGTAACAACACTTTCTTGTGTTGGTGTTGTCGATGGCAAATTGTGAAGTTTTGACATTTCAAGATATATATATATAAAAGTGTTGCCATTTTTCGATTTTTGGAACACAATAATAGAAATGGAATAAACATCATAATAACTATTTCTAGAAAAAAACTCCATTCATAATGTAAATATTGTACATCACTCATTAAACATTTCACTACAAGTTATCTCTTACATCTTGACTGGAGTCCTTCAGAAACAGTATATAGTTCATTCAATAAAATAATAAACTTTGATCACTTCTTCGCGGTCCAACCAATCTGATAGACAATTGGCTGGAGAAAAACTGATAGACTTCATTGATTGGTTTCTCTCTCCATCCTAGAGCTTAGGTAGAATCTCTGATTGACTTATATAACCTGCATGTGAAATGTACTTTTGAGTTATAAGAAAACAGAGAAATCTTACCTTAAACTCTAACCACAATATTCAATACTGTCATATCCTATAAAAAATAATACTAAGACAATCAAGATACTACACATAATTAAAAAAAATATTTTTGCATTTTACACCAAAATTAAATGAACATGCAATTCAATCTTTTCAATAAATCTTGACAGAAATATATCTTATCGACATAAGGTTTGCAAGAGACTAAGCACACATCTTTTGAAGTAAGTTGTGAAATGAAGTGCAAACTCTTTTGAAGCCAGAGAGCCTGAGGTTGGGCGATCAATCTGCACAAGAGAAGTAGTTCTCTGTTCTCCTAAGGATAAATAGTGCATTAGGGCATCAAGCTGCTGACAACAATCCATTGCATTAGCATCCACTTGGTGGAAGTACTGAATCTGCACTTAGAAAATTACTTGATAAGTTTATATACTAGAGATTTTGTCAGCAAAGTTGCACATTAGCATATACTGTCCAGTCAGCTAAGAGATATGCTCATGCTTTAATAAGTCATAATAAATTGCATTTCATAGTCACGAGGAAATTGAAATAAGATATGAGAATCTTGTAAAGAGTGCCCTGCACATATCATGAAAAAATATAAGAGAGGAGACTGCACATATCATGAAAACATATTTCTTTCAAGTTTCAGCCCCTTTGTGTCTTTGGTAACTAGAGTGTCTTAGTAACTAGAAAAACTTGTGTCTGTGTAACAAAATATTGTCTATCAATACATAATTTTTGCTACCTTCAGATCAAATTGATTTACCATACTATGGTTGGTTCCAATTAGGAAATTAGGTCCCAAAATAGGCTTAAGTTAATTGCAGGGCATAACCCAATTTTTTTCGTGCAACTCAAGTACTAATGAATAAGTACATTCATATTTTTAGTACCCTGTTATCTAGGGGTGGAGCCACTTTGGCATTTCAGTGAACACCTTAAGCACATGTCGGGACAGCATGGTCAGGGGCGGAGCTGGGCCTCGGGCCTCCGGGGCAATGGCTCGAGGCATAGGGTCGAAATGTCATGTGAAATTCTTCGAAAAAAAGGAAAAATTTGACTTTGGATCAAAAGTAGCTGGGCCAACCTGAGGCTTGGCCCATGGCCAGCTCCGCCCCTGGGCATGGAGAGACAAAGGGTGACATGCATCTGGAGAGGCCACAATCTGAATATCTGAGCTTGCTCGGCCTATACCACTAATCCACATCATCATATTTGATATAGAGTAGAGAATTCAAAACATCAAGCATCGAACTGTATAAAGTACAATTGTACGACAATAAAAATCAAATAACAATGAAATAGAACAATTCACCACAATTGTGCTATCCAAGACTCTGAAGTCAATAATGGGACTAGGGTCGCTACCTCACCAGATAGGGCAAGTTGGTTGCCAATTATGATTATTTGCCCCAAATCTGCATATTTATTGAAAGGAACTAAGATCAAGGGGAGAAACCATTCGAGATCCATTACTTCCCTTCAAAATCAATTAGGCATAAATTAGGGAATCGATGAAACTATGAGATTAGGGATTGGGGATTGGGGAATCTTAGTAACCTTTGGGAAACAAGGCACGTCGTGGCAAAGGATGGCGTGTGAGATAGTATCTGGGTGGGTACGGAGACGACGATGAAGAGCTTCACTACGAGGTCACCGGAGTAAGGACAACAACTCAAAATAGATCCAAGCAAAGGCAGACCACTGGCGTAGATGCAGGGCCGAATGACACTATCGATCTAGTTGTGGAAGAGATGAGATGGCTGCTTGAGGATGGTGGAGGAAGTGGCCATGGCCATGGCCATGGTGATAGTAGAGGACGGAATGGAATTGAAAGCGACGGTGGGCATGGATGGGAGAGGGCCACGATATGTGTGTAGGTCGACAATGTTTCAGGATGTGGGAATGTAAGTTACATACAACAACTGATTTATTTTCTTGACTTGGCCTAGGGAGGTTGGGTGCCTTAATTTACCGATTAGTCTACAACGTATTTGCCCACCGTTGCGAGGCATGCGTGGCCGAAGGTCTCTTCTTCTTGTAGTATACGGTGATGGCACACCAAAGACCTATGGTGCGAAGCTGTTGGTGATGGTGGTGTCCTTGCCCGGAGGTGATTCAGCATGAGGCCGATGGCGATTACGGAGGTTGTGTACGTGGATGCGATGGTGCGGGGCCACTGTGAGGAAGAGTCGACGTGAAGCCAACGGTGATCGTTGGTGACGTCTCTTAGTGCAAAGCCGATGGTGATGGTGACGTGTTGAGTCTATGTAAGATCGACAATGATGGCGGTGAGAGGTCGCTAGCTATGAGATGGCGGATGTGTGATGCCGCTACAAGATGAAGGTGTGCACGGATAGTGGTGAGAGGCCCTGTGAGACGTGTGGATGGAGGTTGACGTTGTGAAGGCATTTCAAGATACTGAGACGACAAAGGTTGCGTTAAGAATGGCTTGGCTTCAAGGATGTGATTAAGATGATAAAATTAAGGGGGTGAATGTTGAATTTAATGTTGTCATTAGTATCTTTGAGTTTGAGTTTGCATTGAGTAGTACACATGTACATATGTAGTGTTGGATGTGATGCATGTGTGTTAGTAGAGTTAGTGCACGGCTAGGTTGTTAGTTTGTTGGCTGTGTGCACGTTGAGTGAGTTGGTTAGTTTGTTAATGGCGTGAGTTTAGGAATGGAGTTAGTTGTTCCTTTGTGTATAAATATAGCATTGATGAATGAGAATGGTGTGGCCGGCAGGGGCTGCGAGAGCTTACCATTGCTGTCGTGAGGTGTTTTGGAGTGAGTTCGTCTCATCCTATTTGTGTGTCTATATTACAAATACAAGTATGTGTAGAGAGAATTACGAGTTAAGCGATTGGACTCCAATAACTAGTATCAGAGCTTGGTGGGGTTTTATTCCAAAGATCATATCGAGGAGTGGGGAGATTATCGACGCAGCAGCGGTGGTGACAGCAAGTGCACCAGTGAAGGAGAGATCCACTGTGTCGCTTCATTACCCCATGCTCATGAAGAGCAACTATGCAACGTGGCCAATAAAGATGAAGGTGTACATGGGAGCCCAAGGCGTGTGGGATGCCATGGACCTCAACATTGCCGACAAGCGCAAGGACCAGATGGCATTGGTCGGCATCTACCAAGGTGTCCCAGAGGACACGCTAGCTCTTCCTATTGGCCGAGAAGGAGGCGGCCAAGGCGGAGTGCAAACCCTCAAGTCAGAGTTCAAGGGGCTGCGCATGTAGGCAACGGAATCGATCGACGAATTCGTCGTCCGGTTGATGGCCATCGTCAACAAGATTCAGGCGCTCACGCGAGAAGGTCGAGGAGACGTACACCATCAAGAAGTTCCTCCGCGCCATCCCCAACAAGTTTGTCTCGATTGCTTCGACTATTGAACAATTTGGCGACCTCAAAACCATGACAGTGGAAGAGGTCATTGGGCGGCTGAAAGCACATGAGGAGCACATAGGAGGACCCAACGAAGTCGAGGAGGAGCACGTGTTATTGACGCGTGCTGAGTGGAAAGTGAAGGAAGAGGCCCATAACTCATTGTGAGGACGAGGGTGTGGCCGTGGCTATGGCTGTGGCGAAGGATGGGACAAAGCCAAGGTGAGATGCTACAATTGCCAAGGTTTTGGATAGTATGCTTATGAGTGTCCGGCAAAGAAAAAGGATGAAGCATTCCTTGCAGAAGTCCAAGAAAATGAAGAACTAGCGTTGCTTCGAAGGAGTACGATTTGGCAAGTCAATATTAGGGGGGAGAATGTTAGATACTAATCTTTACAAATTTGTATATGCATGTTTATTTTGTTCTTTAGCATATAGTGAATGTGTTTGTGCAGGCAGTTGCTTGCTAGAAGGATGGGTGGGACGTACAAGTTGAAGAGCATGCATGGCAAGGTACTGACATGCTGTGTGAAGCGGACGTGCCGTGTGAAGCGGTATTACATGCAAGTTGTGAAGCCAACAGGCTGCATGAGTTAGCCGCATGACATTAGGAGGCACTAGTATTGCATGCAAAGAAGCTAGTGATTAGTAGCTGTATGTGTTAAGAGTTTAATCCTTGTGTATATGGTACGGAGTTTCCGTTTTGCAGATGGAGTCCAAGTCGATTCTGTCTACGGAGTCATGCATGGGGTATAAAGGTTGGGCCTAGCTCCATGTAACAGAGTAACTATTAGAGAAGCAATAGAATAGAAGAAAAAACAAAGCTGCCGTGCGTGTGCAGCACCAAACTCCTTTCTATTCGCTTCCTGCGTATGAGAGTTCCAGTGCATGTGCATGTGTCTATATCTTCATTCCAACGTGATTGTTTTTCTGCACAGTGTTTGCTTGTGTGTTTCATCTAGAGTCATATGCGTGTTGTGTGTGTTGATGCGTATACACCATTGAAGGATTAGCTTCTAGCGAGATCGTGTACATGCAGGGACGGACCCAGGACAAAATTTTCCTTCTCACAACGATAGATTGACAGTACAACAAATTGACAATTGACAGTTTGACACAATGTTCAAATTCAACTTGAAGTCTTGAACACAGAACACTTGAACAAACAGAACAGTTGAACTCACAGTCTCACTTTCACAAAGTCATACTGTCATAGTCTCACAGTCACACTGGTCACGTCTGCCTGTACGCTAGCATGTCTTGTACACCCCCCACGCCTTGCTCTTCTCCCCTCAATTCCATCATTCTCCATCCATTCTTAACATCCCAATCCCAAGCCCACCACATACTCTCTCTCTCTCCTTTGATTCCCAGCCGAAAGCACCCAGGTGCTTCTTCTTCCCCATTCTATTTTCCTATCACTTTCTTCTAATGCTCTTTCTTCTGGTGAACTCTCCGGTCGGAGCTTGGTTCCTAGCGCCTTCCCTTGCCTGGCTCCCTGGTGGCCGGGGCTTGGTCGCCGCCCCCCCGGCGCTGAGCTTGGCCCATGGCTCGCGTCCTGAGAGACCATGTGGAGGTCGTCCCGTGTGAGTGATGAGTAATTGACAAAGGTTTTAGGTCGATCGAGTTTGGTTTGTGTGGTCGGACCTTGTCGTTCTTGCAGTTCGCAGCGTTTTCGTGAAGTCAATCGAAATTTGTCGGGATAATCGGAACGGCCGGCGTGTTATGGGCGATACGCCATGGCAGGCGGTTGTACCGATTGGTAAATGGCGGTTGAAGAATTCCAGAGAAGTTGTTTTTCGAGTTCTGGTCTTCATTGGAAATCGGAACGACCGCAGGTATTGGAGCGGTACGACCGGAGTGCGGTTGATCCGTTGGTAACATGGCGGTTGTACCGATTGTATTGTGAGGTTCGGCCATTTTGGTGATTTGAGTTTTGGGATAGGTCATATCCAAGTGTGTTCATGCATATGTGTTGCATATTGCATGTTTGAGCTAACGTTAGGTCAAGTTGTGAAGAACTTGTTCGGTTTCGTGTTTCTTATGCGTGTGGCTGCAGGATGTCGAGTGGAGTCGTGGCGAGACACGGTGGATTGGACTAAGCGCAGTGGCGCCGAGGTCGAAGCAGTCGGGATGTGTCGAGGCAGCGTGGACTCGAGGTGGTTGCGGCGCGGCGAGACAAGGGCTTGAAGCTTCGGAAGGTGCGAAGAGGCGAATCGGAAATTGCAAAAGTGCTGGCGAAGCGGGCTCAGTTGGACTTAGCGGCGCGTGAGGCGAACCCGTTAGCCAGCGCTATAAAAGGAGAGGAGGGGCTGCATGCCCTCTGGAGCACTTGGGTGGAATTAGGGTTTTAGAGTCAAAAGAGGCTTTGTGAGGTTGTTTCTCTTTTGCTCTTTAGTTGTTGAGAGTGGAGGTGTAGGCGCAGTAGTGCTCCTGCTTGTCCCTTCTTGGCTTTGTGTTCATCTCCCTCAAGAATGGATGAGTGTTGGTTCTTGAGTTGTGAGAGTGAGGAGATGGATTGAGCTTACATGTAATCATCCTCTGGTTCTAATGTCCATGCGTATGGGGATGTATCTATGTGTTTTTGCCTTTGATTCAATGAATGAAATCTGAAGTTTGTCTCTCGAACTCTTGTTTTGTTCTTCGTGACTCCCATTTGATGATGTCTTGATTTTGTGAGTCTCTTGTTGTTTCTTGTTGGGAAGCCTCAAAGCGAGTTGTTCTATGATGGGTTAGTGCCACAAGATCATTTGATCGATTTCGAAGAGCAAACTTGGTTTAAATCTAAGATTTCAGATTTTGGGTTGTCTCATTCTTCGTTCTTCCGTTTTGGTTGATTCCTGAGATTTTGTGGATGGATCTACTCAATCGTTTCTTGGAATAGGTTCCTAACATCCTTAGGAAGGTGTGTTCGAATTTGGTCAAGTTTGGCGCGTAGATCAAAAGTTACGTTGATTTTCGTTTTGAAACCCGGCGGATTTTGCTGTTCGGGACAATCGGATGAACAAGACTTAACTGCTCGCGGTTGTGCGGACTGCGGTACAACCGCCGTTACTATGCGGTTGTCTTAGGACTACGGTACAACCGCCATTTACTCATGGGTTGTGGGGATAGCAGACAACCGCCATTACTGTGGTTGTCCGATTGTCTGATTTGTTCGGCTCTTCCTCGTTTTTTGTTTCTTTGAGCTTTGGGGGTGAGGTGGATTCAACATAAGACTTCCTCGTGCTTAATCATTGATCCTCAATAGCTCTCATAGCTATTGGAGTGATTTATAAGTTGAATCCATTCTTTGCGAAAAAGATTGGTGCTCCTATTCACCCCCTCTAGTCGCCTTTCCGGTCCTTCAATTGGTATCGAGGCGGTTAGCTCTTTTCAATAGATCTTAACGGTCTCAAGAGCCGTGGCGATGGACAAGTACTCGACCAAGCCGCTTTGTTTTCGATGGCATCGATTACCCTTCGGAAGAGCGAATGGAGACATACATCCGGGCCTGGGGTATGCCATCTGGCGAAAGGTCAAGGTTCGATTATTTGTTCTGCCGATGAGAACATCAATGCCGGAACATGGTTGATGTTGAGGCGAATGCAAAGGCAAGGAACATCATCATCCGGGTTTGAGTCGTAGTGAGTTTGACGCATATCTCACTGTCGTCCGCCTCGATATCTGGGTGACCCTCGGCGCATACCATGAGGGCACCACCAGATCAAGGCGGTTCGACAGGACCGGTTCAAGCGAGAATACAACAAATTTGAGATGCTTCTGGTGAGTCCCTAGATGAGTGCCATGCGTTTTCACAAGATCTTGAGCAACCTCCGAGCGGTCGGTCTCACATACCCGACTTCGGACAATGCTCGTCGGATGCTCCGCACTCGATCTGCGTGTTTGGGAGATGAAAGTGACCACCATCAAAGACACGACAGACCTCTCGACCACGACTCTTGATGCTTGTACTCGCGCCTCAAGACTCACGAGATTAGCGTTGTCTCTCGGTCGGTCGAAGTCACAGTCGATGGCCTTAGTCACCAATCCGTTTCTTCTTCAGGGCTTTCTTCTGATTCTTCTTGCGGTTTCTCCCTTGCTGCTCTCTGTGACATAACCGATGATCAGTTAGAGCAACTTGCGGATGAGCAGCTTGCCCTCCTTGCTCGAAGATTCTCCCACGCTTACAAAGGGAGGAGGGACAGAAAGAGAGGAGGACCCGTGATTTGCTTCGAGTGTGGTGGCCCCAACCACATCCGAGCAACCGCCCCTAAAGCGGAGAAGGGCAAGAACGACTCTGCGGTTCGGGCAAGAACGACTACACCGACAAGAACCGCAACAAAAGCCTCCAGCTCGGGCGCCCAAACAAGAAGAAGTTCCCAACCGGCAAAGCCAAGAAGCTCTTCCGCGTCCTCACGCGCCGGCGACCTCGACCTCGGCGAGGTGGAGGGATGGAGCGGCGATGACGGACGGGTGACCAAGAGCCCAAGGATGGCGGCGGACGACTTCTCGGCATGTGCTTCATGGCCCTCGAGGGCGAACTTCGGTGACAATGAGCTGTACTCCGACTCGGACGAGGTAGATCCCACCTCTGAACAGCTCAATCATGCTTTTCTTAAGCTAGGAGGTTTTCATGCTAAAGCTAAGGCTAGGTGTCTTTGAGTTAGAGAAGGAAATAGATAGGTGTCACTAGAGATTATTGCTCTTACATCCGCCTTCTAGTGATGATTGTGATACATGCTCGCTTTCTTTGGTTGATATGGAGAAGTTAAGGACCTCACATGATAGTGTGTCCTCCAAACTTGATAGTGTTAAGGTGGAGAATGTTAGTCCGCTTGTCGAGTTAGAGTTGAGTAGGATGGGCATTACCCTACTTATTCTTGATGAGACTATTTCTCCCACCTCATGTGAGGGTAAGGACATTCTTTGCTAGAGGATCTTATGCCATGCTTCTTGATCTGCTGAGTCTTGTGAAAATTGCAATAACTTGAAGATGAACTTAAAACAGGCGGATCATAAAATTCTTGAACTACAAGCTTCTTTACTTGAGCCGATTGTTTCATGCTTAAACCGTCCTAAGTTAAGCTGCTTGAACTTGAAGGTTGTCTCCAAACAGTTTCAAGATATGATTGATCATGAAAGGAAGATGGCTCGGTTTGCTTCTAAGGACCTGTTAGCTCACCATGCATTAAGTGTAACAAACTAAAATCGACTTGATTGCTTTGGATGAGAAATGTGTGAAGCTAACTAAGGACCTTCTAGAGAAGTCACATTGTGCTTGCAATATGATTGTGGAGAAGGGGAGAAGCCCTGAGGTAAGGATGAGGCGCTTAGCAACGTGAACCAAGCGGCTAGCGATGGGGATGTGCCCTTGAGTCGGTGTGCGTGCACAAGCCATTCTTCCCTCTCGCTTTGGTTCTTCTTTTGCTCCTTACCTTCTGCTTGTCTCTTCTTCCCCTGCTCTTCTTGCACCTCTCTCTTTCGGGAGTGTCAGTGCCTTATGAACACTCTCGAGAGATTTGTAGGAGGCAAGAAGAAGCTCAATCTTATTCTAGACCAATCTAAGATCTGCAGATTTAATCGGGGTCTAGGATATGACTTCTTTGAGGACATGAGAAGCATCCACCGCCGTGCTCGGACCCATAGCACTGTGTGTGATCGAGGTCGAGCCTGGACCGAGAAAGTCCATTTCAAGTCGGCGGGCTATGTCGAGGATTTGACAAGAAGATGATTTCACATCTTTGCTTCTACCTCTCGAAGGTGAAGTATCACTTGCACCTTCCGCCGAAGGATGGACACACGGTCGATCGATGCTTGGTAGCGCCAAGATCGCGTAGAGACCATGTTGAGTCTCTTAGGCGCATTGGTCGGCCCCGGACCTTGAGTGCACCTAAGACCAACACGAGGTCTAGGCTTGTTTCTTCGATGGGTTTGTGCGAGATCGAGGACTTGGTTTTTCCGAGTTTTACGGTTTTCGATCCTCATCTTTGCTTTCGATCGTGACTTCGCCGTCCGAGGGTAGATCTCGTTTTCCCCATCGAGATAGCTACCATGGCGTGTTCGACATGTTGCGTGTGCTCCAGACTCGCTCCTTCAGAGCGGTCGGACCCGAATGCTTCGGGTCTACTCTTAGACTTTACGCTTTGAGTGACAGAGAGCGTAGGGTAGATAGAGGTCATCGGGCTTGACTACTTCATCGCTTTCGGCGTGTTATTCGATATTAGGTGCCAAAATCATTGTTGATTTATCGATCTTGAGACTTTACTCTGTTTGACTCAGTTTGCGGGTAGGGAAGGAGAAGGTTTGGCTTGTAGACTCGGTTGTTCTCGTCATATATGAGGAGACTCCGTTGGTTCTCCTCCTAGCCCGCGCTCCGGTGATGAGACGATCACCTTCGGAGACGCTTCGTGCTGGGCGTCATCGCCAAAGGTCTTGTCGCGTATTAATGCTTCTTTTATTCTTAAGGATGTTGCCTTGGTTAGTAAGGCTGCAGTACAATTTGCTTTCGGTTTCTCGACTTCGATGGCGGTTTCGAGGTGAGCTTTAAGAAAAACAATTGCAAAATTCTTGATTCTTTGTAGTCCGGTTTATGGATTTCTCGTTATGGGAGGATCTTTCGTCTTGATTTCTCCGATTCTTTGGTGATCCTCTCCGGTGTTTGGTTGCTACGAGTCCCGCGATCTCTCTTTCGGCATAGGAGACTTGGTCATATTGGATTTGACCATTTGACCCGAGTTAGCGACCATGATCTCATTAAGTGGTCCGCGAAACTCAAGATGGTCAAAGATCTTGTTTGCACTCCATCCCAAACGCGGCAAGATGGTTGCCGCTTCTCATCCTCGGTCACGATTACTATGACCGATGCAGAAGAATTTGCTCCACATGGACACAGTTGGACCCGGCTGAGTCTTGATCGGCAGGGAGGAAGTGGTATGTTCTTGTTGTGGTCGATGACTTCTCGAGGTACTCTTGGGTGTTTTCTTAGCCTCGAAGGACGAGACATTTACACTTTTCCGAGGTCTTTTAGTAGGTCGTCTGTTGAGCTCCGGGTGCCTTACGAGCGATCCATGATGACAATGGCACGGAGTTCAAGAATTCCTACTTTGAGAGTTTCTGCGGTGAGGCAGTGTAGAGCACCGGTTCTCTTCTCCATCGTTCCTCGGCAAAATGGCGTTGTGGAGAGGAAGAACCGTACCTTGGTCGAGATGGCGGGCGATGCTTGATGAGTACTCTCCGAGGAAGTTTTGGGTCGAGGCCATTGCATTGCGTGCCATGTTTGAATCGAGTTTTTCTTGGGCACTCTTGCACGCACTTCTTATGAGCCGAGATCTGGCGAAAGCCCAGCGTCTCTCATTTTCGTGTGTTTGGTTGCAAGTGCTTTATCTTGAAGTCCGGGAACCTAGACAAGTTCGAGTCACGTTCTGTGGCGGTATCTTTCTAGGCTACTCGACTTCTTGGCGGGCTTATAAGTGCAGGCTCGCGAGTCTAGCAAAATGGTAGAGACTGCGAGGTGACTTTCGATGAGGCGGTCCGGGACTAGGCGGATATCTCGAGATCTTTAGAGCGATCCGAGACCATCTTTGTGGATGATGAGGACGAGGAGGCGATGGTTGTTTACCTGATCCTACTCCTTTTCCTCCCCTTGAGATGCCTTCTTCCACGGCACCTCAAGGTGATCAGCCTTTGCCTTCCGTTCCCTCTGGAGCTAGTGGCTCTGTCCCTGCCTCGTCTGCACACGAGGTAGAGGCCACTTCTTCTTCTCATCCAGGACCTCCCCGACATATCCAGAAAAGTCATCCTTCAGGGCAGATGATTGGAGATCTTTTTGAGCGTGTCACACGCTCTAAATCAGCTTTTCCCATTTCTGTCTCCATTCTCGCCTTTGTTGCCTCCTTTGAGCCCAAGGGCGTTTGTCACGCCCTTTCGATGAGTCTTGGGTCAATGCCATGCATGAGGAGCTAGAAAACTTTGAGAGAAACAAGGTGCAGTCGCTTGTTGAGCCCCCACGAGGCCACAATATCATTGGAACAAAGTGGGTGTTCAAGAACAAGCAGAGTGAGGATGGGGTAATCATCCAAACAAGGCGAGATTAGTAGCTCGGGGTTTTCCTGTGTTGAGGTCTAGACTTTGAGGAGACATTTGCCCTCAGAGCTCGACTTGAAGCCATTAGAATCTCGCTTGCCTTTGCGACTTCTAAGGGTTTCAAGCTTTACCAGATGGACGTGAAGAGTGCCTTCCTCAATGGCCTTATTGAGGAGGAAGTCTCGTCCGACTGACCTCGAGTTTCGAGAACCCCAAATACCTAACCATGTCTTCAAGCTTTCAAGTTGTATGGACTTAAGCAGCTCCCAGAGCTTGGTATGAGAGGCTTAAGTCCTACTTGATAAGTCATGGTTTTGAGATGGGTATAGTTGACAAGACCTTGTTCATCGCCAAGCATGGCATCGACCTTCTGCTCGTCGGATCTATGTCGATGACATTATCTTTGGCGGCTCTTCCCATACTCTGGTTTCCCGGTTCTCGGATGTCATGAGCACCGAGTTTGAGATGAGTATGATGGGTGAGTTGACCTTCTTCCTTGGCTTCCAAATCAAGCGAGACTCGGGAGGTACATTTCTTCATCAAGGAAAGTATACTCGTGACCTCTCAAGCGCGCCGACATGAGTGATGGGAAGCTGTGTCGACTCCCATGGCTTCTCTGACCTATCTTGACCCAGATGAGGATGGCGAGCGAGTTGATCGAAGGAGTTCGAAGTATGATCGGCTCCTTCTTTACCTCATCGCCTCGAGACCGGACATACACTTCTCCGTGTGTATGCATGTGCTCGATTCGAGCTTCTCCTCGCGTATCTCACCGCCAGCGGTGAAGCGCATCTTCCGTACCTTGAGCTACCATTGACTATGGTATCTGGTACTCTTCCTCATCCTGTCTTTCCTTGAGAGCCTTTTCGGATGCAGACTTCGCTGGCTGTAGGATAGATAGGAAGAGCACTTCTGGCACCTGCCAATTTCTTGGCACTTCTCTTGTTTCCTGGTCTTCAAGGAAGCAGTCTGGTGTGGCATAGTCCACCGCAGAGGCCGAGTACATTGCTGACCGATTCTTTGTAGTCAAGTGCTCTGGATGGCTTCGACCTACGGGACTTTGGGTTAGTTATCGACGTTGTTCCACTCTTTTGTGATAACACTTGCGATTAACATTGCCAAGAACCCAAAGTCAGACATTCCGGACCAAGCACATCGATATTCGCTTCCACTTCCTTAGAGACCATGTAGAGAAGGCGATATAGTGCTCCGGTTTGTGAGAGTGACCACCAGTTGGTGACATTTTCACCAAGCCATTGGATAGTTCGAGGTTTTGACTCTGCGAGGAGAGCTTGGGGTGGTTTGTCCTTATGGATTTGTAGTGAGGGGAGCTTTGGGTTTTATTGCTCTACTATATTATTTATGCTCTTGCTCCTTGTTTGTTGCATTGCATTTTGGGTGCATTTGGGATTAGTCCTCCTAGCATAGATTAGAGTGCTTCTTTTGTCTAGTTGTTTAGATTTTGCTCTTATCTTGTGATTCTAGGATGTCGCTTATTAGTATTGTCTCTTCTCACTAGGTTGAGCTTACTCACTTCTTATAGGTTCTAGCAAGGGTTGGGCCACCCTTGGGCAGACAGGAACGTGTTTGCTCCTTAGTGTGTTAGTGGGCGTTGATAGTCCTAGAGTCATATGGGGTAGATGAGAGTCGATCGAGCCATAGTATTCTCTATATCTTATCTATGCTTTAAGGATCCATTGCTTTTATGTTTTCTTTGCCGACTTCTCGATTTATTGTTTTGGTTCAAGGGAGTTCATTTGGGAGCTTACGAGCTTAATATTGACATAACTCAACTTGAACTAAAAGTTGCATCTAATGTTGAGGGGGCTGGATCTTACGCATTTCTAGCATTACGCATTGTAATATAACTACATTGAGCCTTGATTATTATCCTGCTATGACATGTTTACAATGCTTTACACCTTGCCATGACTTGTGCTTATTTGCTAGATTTATCATGACTTCATATGTGTAGCCTAGCTTTTGCCATGATAAGATAATTAAAATTGCTCAACTTAAACTAAAACTTGTCATGTTAGCACTCGAGATTAGTCTTTCTTGAGCTATCCTTTTATGATTCATGCCATGTCAAATAATTTGGGTAGAGTGATGAATCTATATTGAGCCTTAGAAAGATTTGTTTTAGTCTCTTGGTGATGCATGAGTTAGTACAACTTGTTAAAAGGCAAAAGATCTCTTTTGTGCGAAAAAACCGATCTCACCAATTCTCTCCTATGAGGCGGCTTGCCATTGCACTTGGCATGAACTTAGGGGAGTTTTGGGTGACCTAGACTATCTTCTTAAGCTTCTCGCTTGGAGTAGTCGCATAAGGCTTGAGACCTAGCACATGATAAAACAAAAATCTGGTTTGAAACCACCATGAATTTCAAAAGAAAATATGTTTCATGTGTTCAATGTGCTTAAAGCCACAAAAAGTATCATGTACTTTAACCAATGTTTCAATCTTGAGCATAGCACTCTATTTGGTCTCAATTTAAGCTTCTTAGTTCCGCTTAGCTTATTGACATGGCCTGCATCATCCTTGGATATCTCTAGCGAGACTTTGCTCATTGATGACTTGACTTGCTCACATAATGTACCTCATTTTCAGATTGTCATCTATGTGTTCTAGCTAGCTTATACATATCTTGTCATGATCTAGATAGCCTTTTTATTAAGTTATGGCTTGGTGTATTACATGTTGGTCATTATGGATAATTCTCATGGCTCAAAATGCTTAAATAAACAAACTTCAGCCATTTTTCATCCTTTAACATGTCATATTCTCTCTATTGCATCTTGATGCGTTTATTGCCAAAAGGGGAGAATAGAGAGGAAAAAATCATTGGGAGCAGTTTAGAGCTTTGGAGATCAATTTGCTCTTTCGGTTGTTGCTCTAGTGTTCCTTACATCGACATGGTCATTAGTTTCACTCTTCTTCTTTGGACCATGTTGGATTCTTCAAACTCAAACTCAACTTTGCTCTTTTGGAGTTTGTCAATATACTCATCAAGGGGAGATTGAGAGACCATGTGGAGGTCGTCCGTGTGAGTGATGAGTAATTGACAAAGGTTTTAGGTCGATCGAGTTTGGTTTGTGTGGTCGGACCTTGTCGTTCTTGCAGTGTTCGCAGCGTTTCGTGAAGTCAATCGAAATTTGTCGGGATAATCGAACGAGCGGGCGTGTTATAGGCGATACGACCGCAGGCGGTTATACCGATTGGTAAATGGGTTGAAGAATTCGGAGAAGTTGTTTTTCGAGTTCGGTCTTCATTGGAAATCGAACGACCGCGGTATTGGAGCGAGACGACCGAGTCGCGGTTGATCATTGGTAACATGGCGGTTGTACCGATTGTATTGTGAGGTTCGCCATTTTGGTGATTTGAGTTTTGGGATAGGTCATATCCAGTGTGTTCATGCATATGTGTTGCATATTGCATGTTTGAGCTAACGTTAGGTCAAGTTGTGAAGAACTTGTTCGGTTTCGTGTTTCTTATCCGTGTGGCTGCGGGATGTCGAGTGGAGTCGTGGCGAGACACGGTGGGATGGACTAAGCGCAGTGGCGCCGAGGTCGAACAGTCGGGATGTGTCGAAGACAGCGTGGACTCGAGGTGGTTGAGGCGTGCGAGACAAGGAGCTTGAAGCTTCGGAAGGTGTGTAAAGGCGAATCGGAAGTCGCAAGGCCGCACTGGCGGGCGGGCTCCGTTGGACTTAGCGGGCGAACGCAGGCGGAGACCCGTTAGCAAAGCGCTATAAAAGGAGAGGAGGGCTGCATGCCCTCTGGAGCACTTGGGTGGAATTAGGGTTTTAGAGTCAAAAGAGGCTTTGTGAGGTTGTTTCTCTTTTGCTCTTTAGTTGTTGAGAGTGGAGGTGTAGGCAGAGTAGTGCTCCCTGCTTGTCCCCTTCTTGGCTTTGTGTTCATCTCCCCTCAAGAATGGATGAGTGTTGGTTCTTGAGTTGTGAGAGTGAGGAGATGGATTGAGCTTACATGTAATCATCCCTCTGGTTCTAATGTCCATGCGTATGGGGATGTATCTATGTGTTTTTCGCCTTTGATTCAATGAATGAAATCTGAAGTTTGTCTCTCGAACTCTTGTTTTGTTCTTCGTGACTCCCATTTGATGATGTCTTGATTTTGTGAGTCTCTTGTTGTTTCTTGTTGGGAAGCCTCAAAACGAGTTGTTCTATGATGGGTTAGTGCCACAAGATCATTTGATCGATTTCCCGAAGAGCAAACTTGGTTTAAATCTAAGATTTCAGTTTTGGGTTGTCTCTGTTCTTCGTTCTTCCGTTTTTGGTTGATTCCTGAGATTTTGTGGATGGATCTACTCAATCGTTTCTTGGAATAGGTTCCTAACATCCTTAGGAAGGTGTGTTCCGAATTTGGTCAAGTTTGGCCGCGTAGATCAAAAGTTACGTTGATTTTCGTTTTGAAACCGAAGGATTTTGCTGTTCGGGACAATCGGATGAACAAGACTTAACTGCTGCGGTTTATCGGACTGCGGTACAACCGCCGCTTGCTCATGGTTATCTTGAATCATGCGGTACAACCCGCCGCTTGTGATTCGCTTGGGTTTAGACGATCATGCTGACAACCGCCATTTGCTCTTGGGTTAGTAGCGATCATGACAACCGCCATTTGCCTCGTGGTTGTACCGATTGTCCTGATTTGTTCGGCTCTTCATCGTTTTTGTTTCTTTGAGCTTTGGGGGTGAGGTGGATTCAACATAAGACTTCCTCTGTGCTTAATCATTGATCCTCAATAGCTCTCATAGCTATTGGAGTGATTTATAAGTTGAATCCATTCTTTGCGAAAAAGATTCGGTGCTCCTATTCACCCCCCCTCTAGTCGCCTTTCCGGTCCTTCACGTCCCTGTGGCTCAACCACGCCGCTCGGCTCTAGCCCGGGTCTGGCTTAGCCTCCCCACATGCGCTGCGCCTCTGGCCCATGAGCGCCTCCTGCCTCCCGCGTGCCTGGCCTGAGCTCCCTACTTCCCCCCTTTCCCTTATCTTTTTGTTTTGTTTTGGTTTTAAGTGTTTGCTTGACTTACTCACTGATGTGGGCTTGATGCATTTGTTTGCTTAATTAGTGATGCTTATTCATGGTGAATGATGTAGGTGAGCTACCATGTGTTCATGGTGGATTTCTTTGGAGGTCTAGCCGATCGCCGCGGCCTTTGGGAGGGTGTCCGCGCGAGGGGAGCTCGGGTGGCTGCTTGAGCATGCTCGAAGGGAGGGTCTGCCCCTGCGTACGTGTGCATCAGCCGAGCGTAGCGTGTGTTCATTTGTTGGAACTTGCTGTTTGCGTGGAAAGAAGAAACCAACCAAAGACCAGAAGCATCGTCAGGAACGGTTTGTTCCACCGAGCTAGTGTTTCGTCTTCGATTTGGGCCAACAGCATGCATGTCTGCAAGTTGTGTGTTAGTTGGGTTGCATGTAGGAAATGCGTTAGTTGCATGTTAGCATGAGTCAAGGCATGAGAATAGGTTCATTAGTGGAGCACGTTTCTAGTGGCCATGCGCACTAGCTAGTTGTGTACCATCATCGTTCATGTATTTTAAATTGATGGCTATTGAATAGAAGAGGTAGCAGTTTGTGTTGGGTCTTTTCTACCCATGTACGCGTGAGTGGGTGTTTAACACATATACGCGTTTATTTGTCTCTAAGAGAGGGATAGAAACAAGATAGAAAGAGAGGAAAACCAATGAATGTTTTTTTCAGGTGTGTGAGAGAAATTAGTTAGTGATTTCCAACACCAACGTGAGGATGTCAGCATAGGACACGGTGGCGTTGCACATCGCCTCGACCCGCGCCTTGATTGAGTCGACGACCTCGAAGCCACGCACGGAGTTGAGGTTTGGGCGGTGTCCTTCTCGCCGGTGAGCCCCGACGCATCGTCGACGAAGCAGTCATGGAAGAAGAGGCGGTGGACGGAGGAATCCATGCGGGGCTCCACGGCCATCGCCAGCGCCATCGCCGACCGCACGTCGGGGCATGTATTGTCGTGGTACTTGGCCAATAGTGCCGCGCTGGCACGGTAAAGCAGGAGTGCAATGAGCTAGAGAGCAATGGAGAGTGGGAAGATCCTTGCCAAAGCAGAGGCGGTCATGGCTGATTAAGCTTCCGAGATGATGATGGGTAGATGGCAGTGAGACGCATGAAGTGGCGGCAAGGTGGTATTTGTAGTGGTGGGCTTTGAATGTGATGGGCATTAATGGGAGATGAGAGGCGAATAACTGGTCGTGGTTGGTTGACCGCACGCGGAATGGGTTGCATTGTGGGCTGAGCTCATCGATCTCTCTGGCTGGCATCCGTCGACACGAGCTAGCTGATGGTGTTGGGTTTGGGTCGGGTCGGTTCTAGAAAGTGAGGAGCGGAGCAAAGGAAAAGGGATTAGTAGGGTATTGTTGCTTTGCTTCCACTGCATCTATGTGCCCTGCCTTTTGCAAATGATCAACTGAAGGGTCGAGAGAGCGCACGCCTAGTGCCACGTAAGAACTCTACATCTCAAGAGGATTATGTTGCCTACAAATTCTGCACACGTGATGACGAGTAGGGATGGCAATCGGGCGCGGCAGGCACGAGTAGTGCTCGCCCATACTCATGCCCACGACCAAGATTTCCCCCCACGGGCATGCCCACGAAGGATGACGGGCGAAGAATCTCGCCCATACCCGTCGCCCGTGGGTACCCGTCGCCGCGGGCATGCCCGTTTACCCACAAATAATGCACCACTGCCCGTGGGTACTCATCGTCCGCGGGCATGTGCATCACATATAAACAATGCATACATCAAGTTCATCACAAATTCATAATTCACACATCAATAATACATCACACATTCAATAAACACAAAGACATAGCTCTGGAACACAAACACAAAGACATAGCTCTGGAATGTAGCAATACAAAGACACAAAGACAAAGACCTGCTAAAAGTACGTACATAGCAATACATTCACAAGCTCTTGGAAGCAATGCATTCACAAGAAGCTTCCTAGAAGCAATACATTCACAAGAATTTATTGTAAACTTCCCACCAAGTTATTTGAAGGAACTTACTGGAAAGACTTGTAATTACTGCAGATCTGATGTCTTTGCCACCTCGGACATGAAGCATGATAGGAATTAGGGATGGAGGTTGGGTTGGTCAGCTGGTGGCACTTGAAGCGTGTAGTTCAATCCTTGGCAAAATCACATCCTCACAAAATGACTTTCCCTCCCTACCAAAATGATTGGCGAGAACCAAGAAAGCTCGAGGAGGAGAGAGCACCAACCGTTGTCCATGTTCAAATGATTGAGGAACCCGGTGGGGGAGCTGCTCTGCCAGAGTAGGCTGTTGCCGCCGCCACCAGCGGTCGGCTCTGTTTCTCCATGATAATTAGTAGCACCCACATCCGATTGCATCCATCATGCATCAACCACTTGTCATCAAAAGTTAAAAACAAACAACATCAGTAAAGCCAAAGCATAACAATAATTAATTAGAGAAAGAAAGGGGAGGAGGGGAACCAGGCCAGCGGTGGGCCTGAGCTAGAAAAGGTGGGGGGGCCAGAGGCCAAGACGGTGTAGGTGGCGGGCCGACGGTGGTCAGAGGCCAAGCTGCGGGGCCGTGCGAGCACATGGGGTTAGGCAGAGGGAGAGCCCAAAGACCAGCGCCACTGCCATGGGGCCATGCGCGCGGACCAGAGGAGAGGCACAGGCACGGGAAGGAGATGCCGCAGGGGTGCAGGCCGGCAGCGCCGGGACGCGGAGGAGCCAGAGGGAAGCAGCAGGCCGAGCCAGGCTAGTGGTGCAGGTGAGCAGAAGGGCACGAGCTGGTGGTGGCAGCGCAGGACACAGGGTAACCACGGCTGGCGGCTGGGAGTGGCGTCGGGCCAATCAAGAGAAGGGGGGAGGCGCCATGGAGGAAGGGGAGAGGAAGAAGGAGTTGGGGAGGAAGCAAATAGGAGGAGGACGGAGGACGGGGGAGAGCCGGCCAGGAGGAGGACGTGGGAGGAGATCTGGATGGGGGGCGTGAGGAAGAGGCAGAGCTAGGCTTCTGGCGGCTAGGAAGTAGCCAAGTGGGAGGCTGGGAGCTGATTAGGGTTTTAGAGAGTGGGGTGTCCCACGGTCCCACTTGTTAGTGTAGGTTGCGGGTAATTGGACGAAGCAGGCACGGGTGGAGCTTACCCATGCTCGCGCCTGTTTACCCGATGGGCAAGGATTGTGCCTGTTTCTATGCTCGTGGGCAAAGAAAAACTCTCATACCCGCTCCATTAGGGTATTCGTCCGTGGGCACGCGGGTAATCGGGCACAATTGCCATCCCTAATGATGAGCATTCTCCCTTGCAAAGACACTCTACTCTATCGCTGCTCGGCTAAAAAAAGTTTCTTCACAAGACGCCTAACGGACGGCGGGCGCCAGAGAACCGAACGAAGTGTTGGCGCGCGCAGATCCCACAACTAATGCCTAACGACGGGTTGGGCGCATTCGTAAAGGATGTTCAAGATGATCCTAGAAGGGTTTCTACACATCACATCAAGCTAGAACGCCACAAAGATTCAAGAAAAAAGCGATGGATCATAAAAAAAACTCCAAATCATCAAAATAGAAGGCAAGAACAAAAGAGACTCATCTTTGAGAACTTGCTTGGATTGATTTGAGGTTGAGAATTGATGTTTACAGCCACTCCATCCTGGAGGACAAAACTCAATACATGAGCACACGATCAATCAATCCTTAGAACCCTAACCTCTCTTTCCTTCTCTCCAAAGCCCTAAAACAAACTAGGGTTTTTCTCAATGAAGTGCTTGAGAGCTGCTGGACAGCACCCACTCCTATTTATAGTGGTGGCTAGCTTCTAGAAGACTATACCCATTGGGCACCCGTTAAGCCCACTAACAAACGAGTTTAACTCACGCACGTATTTTAAAGCATCGTCTTCATCTTCACTTGACCTAAACCACTTCTCCTTGCGTCGTCATGCGCCACGGTTTAGCCCAAGGTCACCAAGGCATTATTTGGTGAAATTACCAAAATACCCCTTCTAGATCTTTCTCCGAAGACCAAGTCCAATCTTGGTGAAACAATCGCCTGCTTCGCCACGTGTAGGTTGATCAATGACTCTCATCATGTCGGCAAGTCTCTCCCGTCCGGCTCCCGTCGAAACCACCAAGGCACTTGCACCGACCCCCGCGCCACTTGATCCAACCCGTCGCACCGAACTGCCCGTTCGGTCATCCTTGTCCAATCTGCGCCATGCTTGAGTCCATTGACCTCCCCCGGCATCCTTGATCGTTCTGAACCTCAGCTCTCCAAGCTTAGTCCCGATTATCCTCGCCGTTGACCGTCGTTGACCTCCAAACAACCTGCACAACAATAGACCAAGAATTCGTTTCCGGGAACAAGTTCTTCACAACTTGACCCATGTTAGTCAAAACATGCATCATGCAACACATATGCAATGAAACCCATGAACTTGACCTAACGAACAAACATCACCACCACGAAGGATGACGAACCAGAACACAACTGGTCAAACCGCCATTCCAAACTGGTCTAACCGCCCATGGCCGGTCTGACCGCCGCCTGAAGGCCGGTCTGACCGCCACTCTGGGACTTAGCCAAAATTCCACCCCTGGAAATTCGAACCTCTCTAGAATTTTCAATCCAATAGAACTTTTGCCTGGAGGCTCCAAAAATTATGGGACCAAGTGCAGTAGGACCTCCTCTCTTGCCTCACACCTCTATTTTGGCCCACTCAAAAATCCAAAAACTTTTATGGCTGGTCAGACCGATTTCACAATGCCGGTCGATGCCACTCAAAAACGGTCGAACCGCCAACACTTTCTCAAAGAAACCCCGCGTGACCGCCAAGGACTTGATAGCTTTGAACTTTTTCTCGAAACGCATTTATTTCGACAAGACTTCAAAGCTATTGCCAAATGTCTCATCATCCTAAGATCATGAGCATATCCCCATGATATCCACAATCTCCCCCTTGATGAACACATTGGCAATTTTCCAGAAAATGTGAATTGGAGGTTTGAAATTGTAATTACTCGATGTTTTTGCACAAAAACACAACTTGGTCCATAAGCAAGAGAAAGCAATGAAAAAGGACCAAGCTGGCATCAGAATAGTATAGGCCAGTGAGATAAGGCAAAAGAAAACAAGGAAACTTCAAATTCCAGAAAAGAGTCAAAAATCTCACTTAAGGTCCATATGAAAGAACAATTATTCAATTTGACCTTTGATCAAGGTGAGGATCCAACAGATGCAATTCAAGTTCAAAAATGGTAATAAGATCACAAAAATTCATATGAGATGCTCCCCCTCACTATGGTCATCATTTTTCGTGAAAATTTCATTTTCTCCCTATTTTTCCAAAAAGCTCTAAAACACAAACATTTTTACCAACCTTTCTCCCTCGTTGACAATGGATTCATCAAGGTGCATGGAAGAAGATAGAGCATGAATGAAATGGAATAGCTGCAATTTATTCATTTTTAGCGCAAGGAGCCATAAAAATTATCCAAGAGGACTTGACAAGTATTACACCAAGCCATATTGTGTGAAGAAGCTATTCTAAATCATGGCAAATCATATATAGCAAAGCTAAAGCCAAAAGGGCAATAATCTGTGATTAAATGAAAGTTTAGCATGTCAAGGTGCTCAAGATCATAGTTTAGCCAAAGATATCCAAAAATGAGTCAAGCCATGTCAATAAACTAAATGGAACCAAGAAGCTAAAATTGTGCCAATTTAGAGCGCTATGAGTTCCAAGATGAAATATTTTGTTCAAGCACTTGGAAATAAGCATACTTAGCACATTTAGCACTTGCTAAAATTGATTTTTGGTTTTATCTTAGCAAAGTAAGTCCTGGACTAGGAGCCATCGACAACTGCCTCCTAAGCTTCAACCAATTTTCACAAATTGTTTTCTTAGCTTTGTGCTAGATCTCAAGCCGTGCCGCGACCATCCCAAGCAAGAAGCTTAAGAGAGTGGTCTAGGTCATCCAAAACTCCCCCCCTGAGTTCATGCCTAGTGCAATGGCAAGCCGTCTCATGAGAAAGAATTGGTGAGATCAGTTTTTTCGCACAGAAAAGATCATTTTTCATTTGCTTGACTTAGGAAATAACATAGCTCAATTTAAAGCTCAAATTAGATTCTTTGACATGGCATGAATCATGACAGGATCACTAAAGCAAAACTAGTCACAAGATCCAACAAATCATGTTTTGATTCAAGTTTCTCATATTTAAAAGAGCTAGCATGGTAAAAGCTAAGCTACACATGAAAAGTCATGATAAATCTAGCAAACTAGCACAAGACATGGCAAGGTATAAAGCATGAAAGTATGTCACACAAGGATAATAAACAAGGCTTTGTGAAATTATATTACAATGCAAGTTGCTGATTTAAAATGCAATACGGTACAATGAATACAAAAGAGCCAACCCCCCCTCAAAATAGGCCAAGAGGACTAAAAACTTCCAACTCTCCCCGCAAAAAAGAAAAACGAGAAGAATCAAAAGCCTTAGTGAAAATATCTACAACCTGATGCTCGGACTCTACAAAGTGAAGCACAACATCACCCTTCTCTACATGGTCTCTAAGGAAATGATACTGAATGTCAATATGCTTGGTCCTAGAGTGTTGCACTGGGTTTTTAACAATGTTTATGGCACTAGTGTTATCATAGAAGAGAGGAACACTACCCAAAGACAACCCATAGTCCTACAGAGTAGATAAGATCCAGAGAACCTGAGAGCAACTATCGGTCAGAAGCTACATATACTCAAATTTCGGCATGGATCAGGTGCAATAGAGGACTTCTTCCTAGAAGACTAAGAGATAAGAGAGGTGCCTAAGAAATGACAAGTGCCAGAAGTACTCTTTCTATCCACTCTACACCCCGCAAAATCAGTATCAGAAAAAGCCCGAATGGAGAGAGCAGAATCAGAAGAATACCAGAGTCCAAAGTCAAGAGTGTCTCAGAGGTACTCAAGATGTGACACAGTTTGACGATGTGAGGCACGAGAAGCCTCGAATCGGCGCACAGACACACAAAGAATCAGTATGTCCGGCCTTGATGCCGTGAGGTAGAGGAGGGAGCCAATCATGCTGCGGTACTCCTTCTGGTCCACGGGCTCTCCATACTCATCAGGATACATCACGGTAGAAGTGGCAATGGGAGTAGACATTGGCTTGCTGCTTCCCATGTTGAAGCACCGAAGAAGGTCTTTTGTGTACTTACTTTGATGAATAAAGGTACCTTCTTTCAGTTGCTTGACTTAAAGACCAAGGAAGAAAGTCAGCTCGCCCATCATACTCATTTCGAATTCTCTGCTCATAGAATCTGAAAATCTGGACACCAAAGCATGAGAAGAACCACCAAAGATGATGTCATCCACACAAATCTGAACCAGTAAAAAATCACGGCCATGCCTGAGAGTGAACAAGGTTTTATCTACTATTCCCATTTTGAAATCATTTTTAAGCAAGAAACTCTTAAGCCTATCATACCAAGTTTTAGGAGCTTGCTTCAATCCATACAAGGCTTTGGAGAGTTTAAACACATGGTTTGGGAATTTGGGATTTTCAAAACTAGGGGGTTGCTTGACATAGACCTCTTTTTCTATGAAACCGTTAAGGAAAACACTCTTGACATCCATTTGAAAAAGCTTAAAGCCCTTAGATGTCACAAAAGCTAGCAATATACGAATGGCTTCTAATCTAGCTACAGGAGCAAAGGTCTCTTCAAAGTCTAAGCCTTCTACCTGGGAATATCCTTGAGCTACAAGCTAGCCTTGTTGCGAACTACCAACCCATCCTCACTTTGCTTATTTTTGAAAATTCATTTTGTTCCAATTACATTGTGATTAGGTGGAGGTTTAACTAAGGTCCAGATTTAATTTCTTTCAAAATTTTCAAGCTCTTCAAGCATGGCATTAACCCAAGAGGAATTAGATAAAGCATGGGTGACATCTCGGGGTTCAAAAGACGCAACAAAAGCAGAATGCGCATGAGAATCTGGAGAGATAAACCTGGAGTGAGTAACTCGCTCATGGAGATCCCCAATCATATGCTCAGTTGGGTGTTGTCGCTGAATATGAAGAGGAGGTCCTTGTGCAGATGTGGCCTCTACCTCATGGGCTGTGGAGGTAGGAGCAGAGCCACTCGAATCGTCGGTGAAAATAGGAGGAGGCTGCTCAGTTGAAGCTGGAGAAGTAGAAGCAGGCTCTCCAACCATCTCAGAGATGACTAGAGGATGGATTGGACCTTCATCTTCTATGTCAGAGTCATCGTCGACGAAGATGCTTTCTCGAATATCAGGAACCTATGTACCTGCAGCATCGGGTCTAGTACCAGGACTAGCCTCATCAAAAGTGACTTCACAAGTCTCAACAATTTTGTTAGTATCCAAATTAAATACACGATAGCCACGAGAATGAGTAGGATATCCAAAAAAATGCCATCATAACATCTTGATTCAAATTTGTCCAAGTTGCCATGTTTGAGAATGAAATACTTGCAACAAAAAAATCTTGAAATGAGAGACTTTAGGCCTATGACCAAATCTAAGCTCAAAAGAAGTCTTTCCTATGACAGATCTCAAGAACACCCTATTGGACACATAACAAGCAGTAGAAATCGCCTCAGCCCAAAACCTCTTAGGTGTGCTATGCTCATCTAGCATGGTCCTAACCATCTCTACAAGGGTCCTATTCTTCCTCTCTACAACCCCATTCTGCTAGGGAACTCTAGGTGAAGAGAACTGGTGCTCAAGACCTCTCTTAGAGCAGAAAGTGACAAAGGAAGAGTTCTTGAATTCTGTGCCATTGTCACTTCTAATGGTCCTCAAAGCTCTAGGAAGGTCAATAGCTAGTCTAAGGGCCAACTCTTTAAAATAGCCAAAAGCCTCATCCTTAGAAACTAAAAAATATACCCATGAATACCTAGAGAAGTCATCCACAATCACAAGCACATACCACTTCCCTCCCGCAGTCGAACTCTAGAGGGCCAAGCGTGTATAAATGCAAGAGTCGACTGTGTCTATCACCATCACTAAAGTAAGAGGTGGATGAGAAACAAAAACCATCTTACCATGTCTACAGGGAGTGCACACAAGGTCTCTCACATTCTTAAGCTTAGGCAAACCTCTAATCAAATCTTTGCTACTGATTCTGGTCAAATAGTCGAAGCCTATATGTCCAAGCCTACGGTGCCACAACACTAGATCATGAGAGTTTGAAGCCACAAGACACCTAGGGCTGGAAGAAGAAGAAATACTGAAATCAGCACTAAAGATCCTCTCAAACCTAGAGATCCTAAAGACACGCTCACCCGAGGAGTCTAGTACTCTACACTCACCACTCTTGAACCTCACTTTCAGATCCTCATCAAGAAGCTGAGAAACAGATAGCAAATTATACCTCAGCTTACTTACCAAAGCGATGTCCTAAGCATGAAGTTGTTGTTGACACGCACTGTGCCCTTGGCTGTCACGGTTCCGGAAGAAGCATCCCCAAATGTGATCAACTCGTTGCTGGATGCACGTGTGAGGGAGGAGAACCATCTAGAATCTCCGGTCATGTGACAAGAACAACTAGAGTCAACGAGCCATATGTCCTCCTTCCTCACATGACGGACCTACAGGGCATATGCAGGGAACATCTGTACCTCAGTACTAGGGTTAGTGATAAAAGACTTGAGAATCCAGTACTAAGTCACACGATGCTTGGGAACAGCAGTAGAAACAACAGTAAAATGGTTAGAGGGATAATCATAAGAATGCACACGTGAAACACCTAGACCTCTCCGAATCGACCTACCAAAAGGTCGGTACTCCCCCTGTCTAGATGCTACCCGTGGTCTCTCCTCACGATATCCTAACCAAAAATACTGCCTAGAGCCACCAAAAGAGTTAAAGAAGTCATCTATGAACCTAGGCCTATGTCTAGCAGGAAAGACAGGCTGCTTGGCTCTAGAGACAGTAGAAGGTGAATGAACTCCTCTAATGGACCTCAAAGCACGCACTCTCTCCTTCCTCTCACTCTTATCTCTATGGAAGCAGAACTCAACTATGTGGCCATCCTTCTTGCAGAAGATGCAATGATACTTGACCTTTTGAGAGGTCTGATTTGTTGACTTAGAAGCATCTGTCTTGCTAGAAAGGGTTTGGGCAAAACCTGTAGTTCTAAATACTAACTTAGATGGCTCAGGGGGTTCTACCTCAAACTTGCCACTCTCAACAGCTTTCACAACCTTAGGACGTTAGTCAAAACATGCATCATGCAACACATATGCAATGAAACCCATAAACTTGACCTAACGAACAAACATCGCCGCCAAGGACGACGAACCAGAACACAACCGGTCAGACTGCCATTCCAAAACCGGTCTGACCGCCCATGGCCAGTTTGACCGCCGCCTGAAGGCCGGTCTGACTACCACTCTGGAACTTAGCCAAAATTCCACCCCTAGAAATCCGAACCTCTCTGGAATTTTCAATCTAATAGAACTTTTGCCTGGAGGCTCCAAAAATTATGGGACCAAGTGCAATAGAACCTCCTCTCTTGCCTACACCCTCTATTTTTAGCCCAGCTTTCAAAAATCCAAAAACTTTTATGGTCGGTCTGACCGATTTCACAATGCCAGTCTGATCGCCACTCAAAGGCCGGTCGGACTATCGATTTGGCCGGTCGGACCGCAAACACTTTCTCAGCAAACCCAATTTAGGCATGGCCGGTCTGACCGCCAAAATGGCCGGTCAGATCGCTAGTGACCTAACAGCCAGAACTTTTTCCGAAAACGACGATTTCGACAAGACTTCAAATCTATTGCCAAATGTCTTATCATCCTAAGATCATGAGCATATCCCCATGATATCCACAGTACCTCTTTCGTTTTAGAGATCTAGAAAATCCCATGATAATTATTAAATCATAAAAATAAAAATTCCTAGAAATTCTCTCATTAATCGAGAGAAAAAGAGAAGATCTACACCACTTATTTCGGTGGGACCGGATTATAATAATGCAGATTAATCATATATAGCTATATTTTTTTCAAATGCATCTATCTATTATCTTATTAAAACAGAGTCAAAAGAAGCCACCACGTTTGCTCTTAAGGGCTACAAATTTCGACATTAATCGGTGAAGAAAAAGAAAGATATATAGCTGGTCCATATTATAACAATCTAGAATAAATAAATAAAAAGAGGCCATGTCAAGTACAATAAAACTGAAATTCGTAATAAAAAATATAAAAAATTAGCAATTTGATTTTCATATGAATTGCTAAGTGACGAGGATCTAATAAACCCCATTTTATTATTTATCTATAATTTTTATTATGGGTGAAGATGATGTCATATAGTTCTTGAGTATACCCCTTATAATCATAAGGGAGAAGCCAACCCGCTGGTCATAAGCTCTTCTACGACCATCCTCATAGTCGTAGGTCTTTCTACGACTGTTTCATGATCGTAAGTGCTGCTACGATCACCATCTAGTCGTAAGTTCTTCTATGATCAGCCCCAAGTCGTAAGTTATTCCATAACTACTTCATGGTCGTAAGCCCTTTTACGACTAAGTCAGCTACGACCACCCTATGATCAATTAAGTCTGCAGACAAGTAGGCCCAATTGATTAGGGAATCTAAGAAGACAATATACGCAGTTATTCTCCGGAATAACCGCAAGTTACACACCATTATCTCTGACTAGAAAGCGCCAGCGGCGTGGAGGAGTTAATACCTGGCGACATTACCAACAATGCACCCATTACTTGAATGATGAGGCGCCTCTTGGCTCGAGAAACAGCCTACCTCTATTTAACACTATAAAGGGCTATGGCGAGAGATAATGAGGCGGATTAGAGACGCACAATCGGACATACATCTCGAGTAGCAGGGAAAATCGTAGCATTTTCTCTTGATTGTAACCAAGATACTCAATACATACACACAGGAGTAGGGTTGTTATTCTCTCCGGAGAAGGCCCGAAACTGTATAAAAATCCCCGTGTCAATCTCTCGGCAGGATTTCAGTTTTGAGACCCCGAATCAAACAATATTTACATAAGATCGGTTCTAAAACACCGGCGGTTTGGCGCCGTCCGTGGGGAACTCTCCGGTAATCTCTTGTCAACACATTCTCTTTTTCCAATTCTCAAGCACTCATGGCAGGAGAATGGAACAAGGAGAACTGGTTCGACTTGGAAGATTACGTTGACGTCGACATGGATGCCGGTTTCAACTACGAGCCGAGTGATGCATCATTCGATGGTGATGCCGTCTCCGGAGATCATCCCACCGATAGAGTTGAGGAGGGATCCTTATCCCCCACAACAACAATACGTCCGACTGAGGAAACAGTTTTCTCCGAGGACAAGGGTCAATCCAACCACAAATAGGACTGCACCCAGGCAGACTCACAACACGACGAGAGTTTTTCCTCCAAGTGTTCGAGTCCCTCCAAGACAGTTCGATCTAGCAAGGCAAGTTCTGGAAGCCATTATTCCGGAGCTTCATCAGCATCTGGTGATCCTATCTCTCTGGTTAACCTCGCAGAGAATGGGATCAAGCACGCTTTTCCTGCAAATTCGACCATCCCTCCGCAGGACCCACCTGCGGATGGAGATGGTTATGACCCAGAATTCTCCTTCCTGGAGGGGTTTACTCCAAGTCGCCAAATGGTGTCTCTCAACTACTCCTCAACCGAAGAGGCCTCGAGTGAATGTGGGGATCATCAATGGGAGGTCTTCGTCCTTCCCTCGGATAAAGATCACTCTCCTAGAGACCGAGGTAGAGACGCTCCCGAAAATCACACACTGCGCCCACTCGTGGCAATGGCAAGAGCACCGCCGATGATGGATAGGACCAACACTCTGATGAGCGTGAGGGAGATTCTCGACATAATCGCGCTTCATTGAGACAGTCTCAAGAATCTGATTTTGAGACAGCTTGACGGAGGAATGATTGCCGCCCAGAAAAATCTGCCTAGACGCTCAATACCAGTCAAAGGAAGCTGAAGAACTCCAACACATCAACGACTTGCTTGAGAATCCAACTCAAGAGCTTACTCGAGCACCAGGCTACGATCTCTTCACTGAAGAGATCACACAAAGGCTTCCGAGTACGATGGCAAGACTGGAGTCCCCTCACAAACATCATTTAGGAAGTCGTAGCAATACAACTTCCTCAGCTACCAGTCGTTGAACAATTCACCGCGTAGAAATCGACGCAACAACAAGTCACATTGTTCTCCTGCCAGGAGAAGAGTCCCTCAAATGACTGACAATCAACAAGCATCTAGGAGTGGTGATCGATCACCACTCTGATACAAAAATCTACAGCAGCAGATGGAATACGAGGAGTATTTCCCTCGTAAGACCGAGGCCTACTATAGGTCGGGTCCACCTACCACTGGGTATCGTCGAGTACGATCGCCTGGTGACATCAACCCTTCTTTCTTGCAAAGAAGGTGTCAGGAAGTTATTACCGGATGTCGGCGTTTTCACCGACCTTCAGGCGCTTCATCGCCACCTTGCTTTTCAACCGACAACAGAGAAATTCGATGGGTCTCAAAATCCTATCGAATTCCTTCAGATCTACACAACAACTATCCGAGCAGCAGGTGGAGGAGAGCATGTAATGGCGAATTACCTTCCAACTATGCTCGAAGGATCTGCTCGGTTGTGGCTATTAAATCAACCACTCGAGTCGATCTACTCGTGATAACACCTCTGCGACCTTCTGCTGGTGAATTTCCAAGGCACTTACAACCGCCCTGGAAAGGAGGACGTTCTGCACCAGATGAGACAGAACGGCCATGAGACCCTGCGTCAATTCATCAGGCGTTTCAGTCAGGTTCGTAATTCCATTCCGGAGGTTTCTAACTCATCTGTTATCAGAGCCTTCAAATAGAGAGTCCGCAGTAGAAGGATAACAGAGGACATCGCTTTGAACCCTCCTGCCACCATTGCTGAACTCTTTGAGATGGCTGATCGATATGCGACTGCTTCTGAGGCAGTCGAATGGTACAACACCATCGATTGAGAAGACAATATTCCTCGAGAGCTAGGCGAAGGTAGTAAGAAGAAAGAGAAGAAGGCCAAGAAGTTCAAGAACAAGGCAAAGGGTCAAAAACCTCAAGCCGATAGTTCCAAGGAGGTCTTGGCCACAAGCGATAAGGAGCCACGCGGTTCCAAACCATACTCCGACCGAGGCAAAGGTAAGCGCCCTGATCGAAAGAATGACAAGCCTAGGTGGTGTCCTTTCCACAAAAAGGAAGGATATGATCTTCGTAATTGCCGAGTTTTCCAACGGAAACTCGAGGACTACTACAATGGCAAAGACCACTACCCACTCTCGAGCAAGTAGGGCAAACGAGTGGTCGTAAGACGTCAGATGACGACGAGGAGATGCCATTTCAAGATCCGCAGCATACCGTGGAGCACATCTATGGAGGATCATCGGCATACGAGTCAAAGTGACAACTTAAAGCTGCCGAATGCGAGGTGAACTCCATTGACTCTCCTATCGTCAATAAATTACCGAAGTGGTCGAAAGTCACCATCTCCTTCGAGAAAGGTGACTACCGATTCCTTTGACTCGACCTGGTCGATATCCAATCGTGGTCAAACCCACCATCAACAACTGTCGGGTCAATCGAGTGTTAGTTGATGGTGGTAACTCGTTAAACATCCTGTTTACGAGTGCCCTGGACGAGATGCAGGTACCCAGGACTAAGATACTCTTTTCATGGTATTGTACCAGGGTCTTTGGCCAAACCTATTGGTCAAGTTTCTCTTCCTTTAACATTAGGTTTACCAAGTAATTTCATGACAGAGAAGATCTCCTTTGATATGGTCGATTTCGATACGACATATAACACCATACTCGGACGACCAACATTGGCAAAATTCTTGATGGCAACTCATTATGGGTATCAATGTCTTAAGATGCTAGGTCCCAAAGGAGTGATCACAATCCATTGTGATAAGAAGATGGCGATACCGCGGTAGTCGATCCTCGAGATGGCCGGACGAGATATCAACTCGAGAAGAAAGCCACCTTCGACTTCCAAGTCGGCCTAAAAGTCTGCACCAAAGCCGAACGACCTAGTCAAAGAGGTTCCTCTCGACACAGAGAAACCTTCAAAGATCGTTCAGACGGGATACTTTCGACCCCAAGTATTAAGACGCCTCATCACCTTCCTCCGAGCTAATGCGGATGTCTTCGCGTGGCAAGCATCCGACATGCCCGAGTCCCTAGGAGGTGATCGAGCACATGCTAGCTTTTACTACCGACAAAGTACCGTAAAACAAAAATTACGAAGATTTGCCCTTGATCAACGAGATGCTATCAAATCAGAATTGGACAAGCTACTTAAAGCAGACTTTATAAGAGAAGTCGACCACCCAGAGTGGTTGGCTAGCCCTGTAATGGTTAGGAAGTCGAATGGCAAGTGGCGTATGTGTGTCGACTTTACTGATCTAAATAAAGCTTGTCTAAAAGATGATTTTCCTTTACCTCGCATCGATCAATTGATTGATTCTACTGCTGGTTGTGAAATATTAAGTTTTCTAGATGCATATTCTGGTTATCACCAGATCAATATGTGCCTAGACGATGAAGAAAAGTCCGCATTCATTACACCATTTGGTATCTTTTGCTATGTCAAAATACCATTTGGTCTAAAAAATGCTAGTGCTTCTTTTCAACGCTTGAAGCAATCGACTTTTTTTACCTCAACTAGGCTGAAATCTTGAAGCCTATGTTGACGATCTAGTCGTAAAAAGCATCAAGAAACTTAATCATATTTCAGACTTGCAAGAAACATTCGACAACCTCAGAAAGCACCGCTTAAAACTCAATCATGAGAAGTGTGTGTTCGGGGTCTCTTCAGGAAAATTGCTTGGATTCTTGGTCTCTGTGCGGGGAATCGAAGCAAATCCTGAAAAGATAAAGGCCATTGTACAAATGCGCCCTCCGACCACGAAGAAAGAAGTCTAGAAACTCACAGGGTGCATGGCGGCTCTAAGTCGTTTCATCGCACAGCTGGGAGAAAAAGGACTTCATTTTTTTCAAACTTCTAAGGAAACACGAGGGTTTCGAGTGGTCGAAAGAGGCTAACGCAGCCTTTGAGGATGTCAAGAGATATCTTATGAATGCTCCTATTCTGGTTTCTCCAAAGCCAGAAGAGACACTTTAAGTTTATCTAGCTGCCACGCCACAGGCAGTGAGCGCAGTACTGGTTGTAGAACGTGAAAACGTACAACGACCAATTTACCACGCAAGTGAAGTTTTACACAGGCCTAAGGAGCGTTACCCACAGGTCCAAAAACTTCTATATGCCCTCCTCATGTCTTTGAGGAAACTGCGGCATTATTTTCAAGCGCACAAACTAGTTGTACCGTCTGAGTTTCCTTTGGGAGCGATCCTCCATAATAGGGAAACAGCAGGACGCATGGCAAAATGGTCAGTTGAACTTGGGGAGTTCAACCTCCATTTCGTGTCCCGAACGATCATTAAATCCCAGATCTTGGCAGACTTTGTCGCCGGATGGACAAATCCTGAACCTGTTCAGGATCCCCAGTATGATACCCACGACCAGTGGATGATGTACTTTGACGGGTCACTTACTTTAAGTGGCCCGAGGGCTGGGGTGGTCTTGGTATCTCCTACCGGAGAAACATTAAAGTATGCCATACGATTAAACTTTCAGGCCACTAACAACGTGGTAGAGTACAAAGGTTTGCTAGCTGGCATACGAGCCGCGAAAGCGCTCTCGATTCGCTGATTACTCATGAGAGGAGACTCTCAACTGGTCGTGAATCAAGTCAGAAAAGAGTACCAGTGCTCTAATCTGACAATGTCTCGATACTTATTGGAAGTCCGTGTCGTGACCCCGGATACCGGATCCAGGACCCCCTGTGTATATCTGCACTATTCCCTGGATTAGTAGCTAGTGCACACAGTTACAACATTGGCGTAATCAAAACCGTACACCAAACTATAGATGAAGCAGACAAATTAATATTTTAATAGCAAAATGGACCTTATGGTCAAGTTTTACAAAAGTTGCCACGCAGGGCTAAAGATAACAGAGTAAACCTGCAGCGGAAAATAAACAAACTCGTGGAAGCCATCCGACATGCCCACAGGCAATCGAGTGGAGAACGATCCTAGTTCGTGATAGTCTTCAAAGAAGTCTTCTTCAGAGAACTCGGGTTCATTGGTTCACCCTCCTCTCGCTGATTTAAACAGAGGGCACAAGGCCATGAGTACTTTGAATGTACTCAGCAAGTCATAGGGAAATGTATGCAAATATTATTCATGCAAGGCTTGATAAGGATAGCTTTATGGTTATTTTGCGAAAAGCAAGATTGACGAGAAATACAAGAATTAGATTGAAAAGCATAATTTAAAAGATTAATACATAAGTAAACAAGTTTCTTTGAAACAAATAGTGAACACCTGCTCACTTCCCAACCATCAACCAACATCAACTACTCAGATCCATCCAAACCACTCCAATTTTTCATGAAAATCTACCCTTGCGTGAAATCACTGTGCATGTCCATAAGCCGGGACACGGCTATTCAATAGTTTTACACTCTGCAGAGGTTGTGCGGCTTTACCCACAAGACACGAATTCTCTAGTTGGTTTGGCATCCGTCGATACCACTCGCCACTACCTTAGGTAAGCAGTCTAGAGCACGCGACAAGGCTTTTACAAAGTTCTGTTTCAACTCGATTCGTCCGCTAAGGTTTCATTTATCGGCCCCTCTTGCGCCTGCTCCCAACCCAAAGCAAACCGAATCAAGACATTACTAATTAGTCACCGGTCTATCCCAATCTAGACATGTGGTTGTACGGTTGAGGCCCAGATCAATGGTTCAAGGTTAAGTCCTTAGTTGGTTGCTCAGACGAGCGGTTCCACGCCCAAGTGTGCGTTACGGCACCCACCTTTTCCACCACCCACTCGTCCGAGCATAAATCATTTTTGTTCAATCTGGCCAAATGACCAGCCTAGTCATGGCACAACATCTTTTAACAAAAGTGGCTCCGCCACGATTCCATAATTTCCTTTAGTCAAATTCATCATGTTGGGTTCAACCCAGCCCGAGGACCACCCTAGTCCTGGCACCATAAATTTTAGTAAGGTGATAACAAATGTCGTGGTCTCACACAGGACCACACTTCGCATTATTAGCAACACAGGTCGTTACTACACAAGCCACAAACCATGTGCGCTAGGGCAAATCAACATTTATTGAATCATGAGATCGAGACCAACGTCTACTAGAGCATGACTAAGCAATAAAGCGCGCCCATGTTGGTAGTACAATAATGTCCAACTAATAATTAGCCATCCTAGGGTGTCCAAGGATTTATGTCATTCAAGGATACATGTCGATTGCAATTTATCAAGGAGGCATATGACAATTAGGTAATTAACTAAACCCGAAACCATTTATTATAAAATTAGCAATGCATGTTTATATCAAACAATATACTTTTTATAAAATGGGTTCAATATGATCAAAGGTCTATGACTTGCCTTCATTGAAGAGTTGAAATGCTCCTACTGTCGGGTCCACAAATTCTTTAGAAAAGTCGGGATCTATACGTGCGTAATAAAGCCAAATAAATAAAACAACTCCAAATAAAATTCAAATAAATACCAAATAAATACTAATAGGAAGATACCGCCTTTAGATGAAATTAGGAAAAAGAATCGATGGAATCGGACTTTGTATGAAGGAGAACTGACGTCCTAAGTTTGCCTTCACATGAAATATAGAATAACATCGAGGCATGAATAGTGCCGGCTTGGGCAAAATGATGGCGCAAGCGCTTAAAGAGAGAGGAGGCCGCAAACTAGCAAGATAGAATCCCAAGAGCGAGACGGACCCAATGGTGGTGATCGCACACCGGCAGAGGTCCGGGCAAGTGATGGCGCGCAAAAGCAAAGGTCTGAGGGGAAAAGAGGCGTCGGTGAACCGTGATGTTTGGAGAAAGGAGGAAGCACCGCATAGAACGCTCGAGGCGGCTAATGGCATGGACGGTGTCGTCTGGGCATCAAAGACGGCGCTGAAAACGATGATAGAAGGTGGTTCGCCGCTTTAAAAAAATTTGCTTGTGGTGAGAAAGAGGCGAATTGTAGGGATAGGTAGAGGAAGCCGAGGAGCACACCGCGACGCGGTCGGTTCAGGAAATGAGTGACCGGAGAGGGAGAACGGAGGTGGTGAAGCTTGTTGCATGAGTTGGATGTCGTTGCTACATCTTGCACATCTTGCATGGACGGATGGATGGTTAACACAGGTGGCAGCGTAAGGGAGCTCGATGGGCGGTGAGATGGGCTCTTGGGACTTGCTTGGTTGGGAGGAGCTCACGGTTGGGTTGGCACCAAAGATGGAAGCTCCTTGATGATTTAGCCGGTATCTGCGTGCATGAGAATGGTTCATGCTAGATTGCATGCATATGTTTGTTAGCTAGATAAGATAGCATGAAATTAGGATGTGGCCTAGTGGTAGCGTTGCAAGTGAGGTTGTCTGGGGCATGTCTTTGGTGTACAAAAGAGAGGAAGAGAGATGGGATCATGAGTTGAGAGCTTGGCCCAACACACCGCCGCTTTCAAGCTTCGGTTTGGTTAGGGATGGATGGAGAGGAAGGGGAAGTGCTTGCTGGAGCTTGGAGGAGGGAGCTCATGGTGGTGTTTGGTGGAGAAAACAAGTGAGGAGCTTGCTCCTTCGGGCCGCTTTCGGTTCTTGAGAGAGGGGAGGAGCATCTGTGGCACAAGATGGAGAGGAGAACCTTTGCATGGGTGCTGGTGCTTGGTTTATATAGATGAGGGGAGGTCTTGGCTTTACAAGAAGGAAGCAAGGGGGAGAGAGCTTGGCGGGGGGAGAATGGCCACTGCACGGCCGGGCAGCAGGAATGGAAGTGACGATGAGGGATGGTAGGCTCAAAGAGGCATGGCAGCAGAGCGGCATGGGGCTGGTCTCGAGATGGAGGGAGCGACATGGCGCCGAGCATGGGGGAGGGTTAGAGGCATGGGAGGCAGGCGTGGGGCATGGGGAGGAGAAGGGCATGGAGGTGGCGGTAGGGGTCAAAAGGCGGGGCATGGAGGTGGTAGGGTGATGGGAGGCGGGATTCGTGGCATGGCGCAGGAGAAACCGTGAGGATTCTAGGAGAGAAAGAAAACAACAGACACAAGCCCGAGCCGCCTACTAGATGAAGGCAATGAGCGAAAAGAGGAGGAGAGAGAAAGAAAAGAAAGGAAGTAAAGAAAATCCGGAAAATAAAATAAATCCGAAAATTTCAAGAAAATTTTATAAAATACTTTGAACTTGAATAGATCAAATAAAATAGTTTTGGATTTTTTTTGAAGTTTATTTTAGCCAATTATAATATTTTTCCTTCAGAAATTCAATTTTGAGCTTCAAATTAAATCGACAAAATCCAAACGATTATTTTTATTTTTAAAGCTTCAAAAGGCTCTCGCAAATAAAATAAAATAATTTTTATTTAATTAAAGTTTAATTTTACTCATTTTTCGATCATTTTTATTTTTGAAATCTCAATTTAAGCTCTAACTAAATAAGGAAAATCAAATGGTGATTTTTATTTGAAAAACTTCAAAAGGCCCACGAAAATAAATTAGCTTCAAAATAATCAAAATTACTTCCAACTTAAAGTTGGCTTTTTATTTTGCACATAACTATTTTTAGTTTTTGAAAGGCAGGAAAAACCAAATTTTAAAATCCAGAAAACTTTTTAAATAAACCAACTTTTATTAATTGACGTTTAATTAATTCAATTAAATTGCTTTTGAATTTTAAAATTTCCAGTTAAGCTTTAGCAAATTAATAAAATTAAATAGTCACTTTTTAATTTTGAAAATTTTCAAAAACTTTGGAAATTTGGGATGTTACAGTCCGTAAGCTTGAAAAGCATTTTTTTTTTGTTTCGAGGCACAATTCATCCCTCGAAAGGATAATTTCCTCGCAAACCAGCTTGCTCGAATAGCTTCTTCCCGATCTATAGTACCAAAAGGAGTCTTCCTGGAAGAACACCAATGATGCCCCTGGTCAAGAACCGAGACACCTCCTATTGAGACAGCCTCTCTAGAATACGAAGATACCTGGATGGCTCCCATCTACGAGTATCTTCAGAAGGGTTCCGTACCCGATAATTATCTCGAGGCATATCGCTTATCCCGAAAGGCCAGAATGTATACTTTGGTCGAAGGAGTCCTCTATAAATGAGGTACTCAAGGGGTGCTCATGCGATGCATTCCGTAGGGCGAAGGATTAACACTCCTTCATGACATACACGGAGGCATCTGTGGAACTCATGCTTCCTACAGAACACTGGTCGGTAAGGCCTTCCGACAAGGTTTTTACCGCCAATGACCTGCATTGACGCTAAAGAGCTAATTAAGAAATGTGTACAATGCTAGTTTCACAGCAGGCACATACACCAACCAGCTCAGGTGCTACAAACAATCCCTTTGTCTTGGCCTTTTGCGACCTAGGGCCTTGATATCCTAGGACCGTTCCCAAGGGCTCCAGGAGGTTTCAAGTTCCTTTTTGTGGCTATCAATACATTCACAAAATGGATCGAAGCCGAACACGTGGATCGATAACAACGAAGTCGCAAAATGATTCATGATGAGAAGTGTGATTACTCGATTTGGAGTCCCAAATCGAATAATCCTGCACAATGGTAAACATTTTCGGCGCAAAATTTCAAGAATTTTATGCGACGAGTTGGGTACCAAGCTCTGTTATGCCTCTGTTGCCCACCCCCAAAGCAATGGGGCAGTCGAACGAGCGAACGACCAAATCGTGCAGGGAATTAAAACTCGAGTCTTCGACCAACTTGTTAAGCGCTCGGGGGGCTTGGGTACAAGAATTACCCTCGGTATTATGTGCAGTTCGCACAACTACTAGTCGGGTAACAGGCGAAACACCATTTTTTTCTAGTTTTTGGTGTCGAAGCCATGCTTTCACTAGAACTAAAGATCAGGTCTACAAGGGTCGAGAATTTCAATTACTTAGCCCAAGAACAACTTCGAGCAAACGGCATTAACCTACTCGAAGAGAGAAGAAATCAAGCCTTAATCCGTTCAGCAGTCTACCAACAAACCTTGCACAAATACTGCGATCGTAAGGTCCAACCTCGCAACCTTGCTGTAGGTGACTTGGTATTGAGAAAAATCCAATCCCAGTCTAATCGAAACAAACTTTCCCCCAAGTGGGAAGGTCCTTACACAGTGATCAAAGTTATGCGACCAGGTTCGGTACGACTGGCAATGGAAGAAGGGCGAATTCTCTCAAATTCTTGGAATATCGACCAGTTATGCAAGTTCTACGTGTAATTTGACCAGTCGAACAATAAAGCATCAGGTTCTTTCTATCTTTATTGTCTTACTTTGAGTAGCGCTTTGATATTTCTTTCAACCATGCCATGATCGTAGGCCCACCTACGACCAGTTCCTAGTCGTAAATTTTTTCATGACAAAGTACTAATCGTAACACATTTTACGACCGAAGACCAGTTCATCTTTATATCGGTCGAAAGAAAGTAACATCACCTAGACGAAGACTTTCCTATCTCAAGACGTGGGTCCGCCCACTAGAAGAAACTTCACGGGTCGATTCGTTCCTCCTTTTGCCGCCAAAGACAAAGAACTTGGGTTATTAAGCATGGTCGAAATAATATCAAGCCAACTCTTAGTACCTTAGTTTATTTCTTCATTCATCCTTTTGAAAAATAAATTGTTGAGTACACTTTTCAAATTTGCTCAACTATTCTCGATAAACTTCGGTTTGTTTTAACTGCCTGGAGGAAGTTGCAACACCTAGTCAAAAACTTTCCTCTCTGACGTGGTCTTGCCCACTAGAAGGAACTTCCTAGCGTCGCTCATTTCTAACTCTCGCTACGAGCGTACATACTAAGTGCATTGCAATAAGTTGGACAAATTTTTAAAAAGGAACTCCAGACATTTATCTAATTAAAGTTCATCTTTTGATTTGATTAATCTGGTCAGAGATGGAAACATCACCTAGTCGAAGCCTCTCCTCTCTGCACATGGTCCTGCCCACCAGAAGGAACTTCCTAGTGTCGACTCGTTTCTACTCTTTTGACCAGTGCATGATAGTCGTGATTGAAAAACTACAAGTTAGCTAAACCTCTCTCTCTTTTTCAGAAAACCCTTAACAACACTATTTGCTAAGTTTATCTAAATAAACTAAGCAAATAGTCAGGGGCTAGGATAAAGTAATTATCTTTACTTCAATTCTTAGTCTCACTTTCGTTAATTATCTTTTGAGTTACTAACCACTCGACAAGATGATTTGCAGGAAACAGGATGGATTATATATTACATCAACAAAAGCTTGTCTTTTCAGATCTCTTTTACAGGTCATTCTGAAGAAGGAGATCCCAGTTGCATCTCCTCTGAAACCTTCCTACCGACTGGATGCATTTCTTCAATCAACCGATTTGCTTCCGCTCCAGAGCAGTCAAAATCGGTTTCGATTGGTTTCACGTTAAGGCTGGGGTCACGAGCTTTAAGTTTTGCCAAGTTTGGTCGAGATTCAAGTTGAAGGATAGGGTTACCCATGACAACGTCTGGTCGTGGGTCTCGAGCAGGAACCACCTGGTGGGTCTCCTGATTTTCTGGAGGGTCGAGACCGGCCTCGACCACTTCAAGAAAAATACTTAACCGCTCGATCAGAGGCTCTCTTTGGAGCAGCATTGTCCTTCGCAAAAGACATAAAATCCTTCTAGTTCTCCTTTTCTATTTGCTTGACAAAGCCAGGAAAGGCAGAAACAACAAAAGCTTTCTTGTCGTAATAAAAGGGTACCTTGGTCTTGCGAGATTTGCGCTTAAGAGGTTCAGCTGCTTCAATCTCTTTAGCTTCCGTAGCTTCTTCCGCTTCAATCATAGCCATATCCACGACAGTTTTTGTGAGGAGCTTAGTCGGAGCGAAAGAGCTTGAGCCTGCGCCTCTCTTATTGGCGACTCTCTCAGAACGCCGCCGTTTAGCTGGAGGAGCCTGGATTGCCTCCACCACTGTCTGTTTCCCAACGGTAAATAAGACAACCTCTTCGTCATCCTAACAACTCTCCATACCTACTTTCTGTAGAAGACAGAAAAAGAAGAATTACTAATCCGTCATAAGATTTTCTATGACCAGTATCTAGTCGTAAGTTTTACTACGACATTTTCCTTATCGTAAGTTCTTCTACGATCGCTATCCGGTCGTAAGTTTTTTCTACGACCGGTACCTAATCCTAAGTTTTCCTACAACAATCAAGCAGTCTTAACTCTTTCTACGACTGGTTCATGATCATAAGTGCTGCTATGATCACCATCTAGTCGTAAGTTCTTCTACGACCGGCCATAAGTCGTAAGTTATTCCACGACTACTCCATGGTCGTAAGTCTTTTCTACGACTAAGAAATCCTAAAGATAAAATCAACCCTTGATTACCTTTAGGCGTTCTATCTTCTCCTCTGCGGATACGATCGCTAAAATTTGGGGAACTACCACATTGGGTGGTGGAGCTTTCTCGCAAATAAGATTGACTCGGACGTCAATCTCATTTTGTGAAAGGTCTAAACAAACAGATAAGATTTTCATTAGTCCAATCTGAAGATAACCAAAATGAAAGCTAAGTCGGAGCTCCATTTACCCTCCTCGTAGTCCCTAGTTGGGTCTTGTAGCCCCGTATACCTCCATATAAGAGGTACTCGTTTCTTCAAAGGGCTAATGCAGCGTGTGATAAAATCCTTCACCACATGCCACCCAGTGAGCCCATCTCTCTTCAAGTCTTTGATAGCTTGAATGTAGGGGACAATTCGGTCAAGATCTCTGGGAGTCGAATCCTAGGAAGAGACCTTCTCGGCAGCCTTCCCCATAAAAGAAAGGCTGCCTTCTTGAGTAGTTTTCTAGTAAAACCACTTCTTCCTCCATCCCGGCCACGATGATCGGGTGAACATCTGAATATACTCCTTCGACTTTCCGTCATGGAGCTTCAGACCACAACTCCCGGCAATTCTAGCTTGTCGAGCCATTCCGTAATAATACTGAAAGAGCTCAAGGTCCGCTGGAATCCCCAGGTAAGCCTCACACACGTACATGAATACGCTTAACATTGTGATGGAATTAGGAAGAAGATTAACCAGTTCCACCTGAAAATGTTCAAGTACGAGTGTGAGGAAAGGATGAGCAGGCAATCGGAGGCCACACTCACGAAGACGCTCGAAGAAGTGGATTTGCCCCATCTCCCCCGACGGCCAATGCTGGTTGGCAGCTGAAATCCACTTGACTAGGATCTTCTCTGGGATCTTCCCGGCAGCAACGAGAGCCTGCATCTTCACCACATCTATCTCCGACTCAGCCCACTAGGAAGCGGCCCCGCCATTTCTCTCAGCAGGGGAGGAGTTTGAGTTGGAAGGATTGAAGGAGAAGGCATGATTTGGTCGACGGCGGAGAAGGCGAGAGCTTGATGAACAGTTGAAGCAATTTGGGAAAAAGTAAGAACCCTAAAAACACCCCTATGGTAAGTTTTTATAACCACACGCTCGAAAGGAAACGCCATGGAAACCCAACGGTTCCCGCCGCTTCGGGAATTGCTCCAACAGACAAAATTTGGGAGAATCGATTGAGATTCTTGAACTTGCCTGTTCAAGAAAACCGAGGCTATCTTCACACCTCAAGCGAAATTACTTCCTTGGCCAAGTCTCTTTTGGTCAAATAAAATACAAGTCGGAAAGGTTTTTCTTCCGATTACCATACTACGACCACTTTATTGTCGTAAGTTTTTTCTACGACTATTTAATAGTCGTAAAGGTTTTTCAACAGCCTTCTTGACTAAGTATATTTCTGGTCAAATGATATACAAACTCAAAGAGCTTTTTCCTTCGACCATCTTTTTACGACCACTTTTTGTGGTCGTAAGATCATCTATGACTCCTTTCCCAAGTAAGTACTTTCACTTGAAGCTGGGGGGCTAGATGACGAGGATCTAATAAACCTCATTTTATTATTTATCTATAATTCTTATTATGGGTGAATATGACGTCATACAGTTCTTGAGTATACCCTTTATAATCATAAGGGAGAAGCCAACCCGCTGGTCGTAAGCTCTTCTACGACCATCCTCATAGTCGTAAGTCTTTCTCGATTGTTTCATGATCGTAAGTCGCCACGATCACCATCTAGTCGTAAGTTCTTCTACGACCAGCCCCAAGTCGTAAGTTATTCCACGACTACTTCATGGTCATAAGCCCTTTTACGACTAAGTCAGCTACGACCACCCTATGATCAATAAAGCTTGCAGACAAGTAGGCCCAATTGATTAGAGAATCTAAGCAGACAATATACGCTGTTATTCTCCGGAATAACTGCAAGTTACACACCATTATCTCTGACTAGAAACTGCTAGGCGACGTGGAGGAGTTAATACCCTGGCGATTACTACCAACAATGCGCCCATTACTTGGAATGATGAAGCACCTCTTGGCCTGGAGAAACGGCTACCTCTACGAACACTATAAAGGGCTATGGCCAGAGATAATGAGGGCGGATTAGAGACGTACAATCGGACATACATACTGAGTAGCAGGGAAAATCGTAGCATTTTCTATTGATTGTAACCAGTATACTCAATACATACACACAGGAGTAGGGTTGTTATTCTCTCCGGAGAAGGCCCGAACCTGTATAAAAATCCCCGTGTCAATTTCTCTGCGTGATTTCAGTCTTGGAGACCCCCGAATCAAACAATCTTCACGTAAGATCGGTTCTAAAACACCGACACTAAGTAAAAGAGTCCATGTCAAATATAATAAATAGAAATTCAAAAAAAACTAGCAATTTGATTTAAATACAAATTCCTAAGTAAAATCCCCAATATAATTCAGAATAAAAACTAAACAAAAAATAGCAATTAGATTTATATACTAAATCCAAGAAAAAATAGAAATTGAGAATAAAAATAAAATAAAATAGCAATTTAATTTTGATACTTAATTCCAATAATTATAATTCAAAATAAAAATTAAACAATAATTGACAATTAGATTTCGCATGCTCACTCTCAAGGGCTAGAAAGTCCCACATTAATTGGTGAAAAACGAGAAAGATATATACCATCAATCATGGTTGCTCCAGATTATATGACCTAGATTAAAAGATAGAGTTCATATCAAGTACATTAAAACTGAAATTCAGAATAAAAAATTAAAAATAGCAATTTGATTTCCATATGAATTAGTAAGTAAAAGAGTCTATGTCAAGTACAATAAAATAGAGATTTGGAATAAAAATAAAATAAAACTAGAAATGTGATTTCCATCCGATTTCCTACGTAAAATAACAAAATAATTATAATTTGGAATAGAAAATAAACAAAAAATTGCAATTAGATTTGTATATGAAATCCAACAAATAATATAAATTCTTATACTAATTCCAACAAAAAATAAAAATAAAATAAAAATTGCTATTTGATTTTGATATGAATTTCAGTATTATAATTTGAAATAAAAACTAAACAATAATTGATAACTAGATTTGTAAACAAAAATCAACAAAAATAACTGAAATTTGGAATAAATTAGCAATTTGAGTTCAATACAAATTCCAAAGTAAAATACCTAAATAACGATAATTTAGAATTAAAATTAAAGAGAAAAAACAATTGATTCGCATAAGAATTCCAAGAAAAAATAATGAAATTTGGAATAAAAACAAAATAAATTTGTAATTTATTTCCATGTGAATTCTAAGAAAACTCCTAAATAACAAAAAATCGTAATAAATTAAATAAATTTAGCAATTTGATTGGTATATGAACTCTAATAAAATTAACTCAAATGTTGAATAAAAATAACATTTGTAACGAGGATATCACGAATGGTGTCAAATGAGATCAAAAAGAACCCACCACGTTCGCTCTTAAGAGATATAAATTCCCACATTAATTGATGGAAAAAGATAAAGATATACACTGTTGATCATGGTGGGTCCATATTATATCGGTCTAGATTAAAATTAATCCATGTAAAGTACAATAAAACTAAAATTCAGAATAAAAATAAATAAAATAAACAATTTGATTTCCATATGAATTCCTAAGTAAAATATCTAAATAATTATAATTGAGCAAAAAATTAAGCAAAAATTGTTAATCATATTTGTATACAAAATCCAACAAAAAGTGGCTGAAATTCAAAATACAAAATAGAATAAAATTAGTTGTTTGATTTCTATACAAATTCCAAGGTAAAATACTTCAATAATTGTAGTTCGAATAAAAATTAAAGAAAAATAAAAATAATTGAAATTGTGGAAAAAATAAAAGAAGATTGTCAATTTGATTTCCATACAATTCCAAAGTAAAATCCATAAATAACTAAATTTTGGAATAAATAAAATAAAATTAGCAATTCAATCAGATATCGATTCCAACAAAAAAACTAAAATTTTAAATAAAAATAAAAGTTAAAACGAGGATAGCATGAATGGTGTTAGAAAAGACAACGAAAAAGTGTGACATAGATGAGGAGAATGTCAAGCTGCTCACCTTAGCCATTCAATGAGGACAATGTTGTGTTGCTCGCCAGGTTCATTGGAGAGAAAGTCCAGAATTGAAGGAGCCAATGGCCGTGATAACAAGTGGTGAGCATTAGCGTTATTGAAGAAGTTAGTGGCCAAATAAACTCGATGATAGGAAAGCCCTGGTAGAGAGGAGATGAAGCTTTGCATTGAATACGAGCTATGAACGATATGGGGTTATCCGGTAGCTAGGAGCATGCCATCACTGGTGAAGGGCAAGGCATCACCAGCGATAGCGAGAAGATTCTCCATATTGTTATATAGCGACTAAAGCATACATGCCGACATCAGTGAAGATAGGAGGTCACCATAGTTAGTGAGGAAACCACAAGGTTGAGTTGGCCAACGTCAAAGAAAAGGAGGGGCCGACATGAGAGAAGAGGACATCGAGCATATATAAAATCATGTATGCGTTTGTACATGCATGCATCTGTACGAATAGAAGCATAGATGTACTGACATAGAGGAGCAAAAAGCTTGGAGTAGAGATTGTGCAGCCGTATGGAATAGGCTCGAAGCCACCAGAGTGAGCGTAATAGGTGTCCCTGGTATGGATCGGCGACGATTGCATGTGTATGTATGTTTATGTATCAACGGTTAGCATTAAGCAATAATTGGGAAGAACTAGAAGACAACTATGTGGTAAAGTATTACAATGGAAGGGTAAGTAGCTGAGAGGGATCGATCATGATTTGGGCTTGCTGTTGGAGGTTGAAGCAAAAAAGTTGTGACGGCGAGAAGAGATAGAAGACACACGGTTCAGTGGGGCAACCGGTGTGTGAGGGAAGATAAGTTTAAGGTAGGTTGCCCTTATGTTCAATTCGGCTTGAATTCTCTACTTTGGGCTTGGGCCGTTGGCCTAATCGGTGATTTCTATTCGAGGCAGCCATCATCATAAAAAGGAAAAATTACGTTGGTACCATTGAAAGACTTGCAATTTAGTAAAATCAATGTTCTAAAAAACGGAATACGGTCGCCGGATGGGAAGGTACCAGTAGATCCAACAAAAGGAAGTTGTCGATTTCATCGTCTTGTTTAGAGAAAAACTTCAAGTCTACATATCTTACTATTTGATGGAGAATGAACCCTAAATTGCAGTGACAAGAATGCCAAGAGCCTACTGAGGGAAACGCAAGAGATTATTAGTACATGTGCTCCCTTTTGGGCTGCTGAACATACGAGCTAATGGGCTGACGTGGCTAATTAAACAGATTATGCGGCCAATTAGTCAGAAACGACCAATTAATCGGTATATGCGGCTGATTAAGTACTCGCAAGTGTTAACAGCACTCCGTATCAGCTAGTCATGACGGATTGCTCGCCGATTCCGTTTAGTCGGTCGAATAATCGACCGTTTTAACCTATTTTTACAACACTGAGTAAAATACTACAACATTCTTGTGATTCAGTTTAATACCATTGCTCTGTCGCACCGTTCAATGAAATACCACTCCCATCACTCTCTGTTATCCCCCCTTGTAACTCATTTGTCTCTCTTCCTCAGCTCATTTTTAATGTCTCTCGCAACAGAACAGCAGCAAGCGTCCACATCGTCCACAGCGGTGCCACCGTTGCCACGATCCGCCTTCACACGTCCTAGATCTCACTACCACCACGCATTCCCATTCCCCCGCCGGATTGGATAGGGACTCTAGAAGTCCTTGCATCCCCCCTGAACCCGTCGCCTAGCCTCCACGTAGCGCGAAGGGGATCCGACAAAGATTCTAAACACAACACAACTTTTGGGCTCCTCCCATTTGGACAATGCAATTGGAGTGCTTGATTCCTGCGCCATCAAGTGCTTGATTGAAGTGCTTGATTCCAACGTGGTGGACGATTAGAGTGCTTGATGCCCCCATGATGTTTGGTGTGTTTTTATGTGTGTCTTGGATTGATTGCAGCCATTACAGGCAAGTAAACTCAAATGTATTTCAGGAGCTTGAATGAAGTCAATTTCATGTATTCTGAATTCAGTTGTTTTTGTTTGGATTATGTAGGCAAGTAAACTCAGATGTATTTTTTGTTTGGATGATTTATGTGGTGGAATGAAAGCTGAGTTGTGGATCTAAAAATTCTTGTGCAAAAATGGATGCAAAATTGTGCAGATGTGGTCTATGAGCTTTCTCCCTTTGATTGTTGGGGAGGACGCCCTTGCTTCAGAGGATGCATGTGGGGACACCGGCAAGTGGCTCTTCGACGAAGATTCACAACCGGCAAGCCGTAGATGCGCACTGCACTACTGCGAACAAGAGGAGCGAGATAGGGAGGCGGTGTGTGAACGGGGGTGATTCACAGGGAAGGGCCTTGGGCTTAGCGCATCTACATGACTACATCTAATTTCTTGGGGGTAATTGCGTCATTTCATATGGGAAATAACGGCAAAGCTAGGAGAAGTGACGGGGGTGGTATTTCACGGAGCGGTATGAGAGGGCAATGGTATTAAAATGAACCTGCAGAATGTTGTGGTATTTTCCTAGATTGAAAGTCTTTAGATGGCACCAACCCAATTTTTCCTTGTAAAAAATTATCTATTCCCCTTAATGCACTTTGGCCTCCAGATTGTCTTACTATCACAATTTGTTTTTCAAATGAAGTGACTATTTTGTTCTATTCAATGTTCAAATTTCTGGATCCTGAACTCAGTTCAAATTGTCCATGTCAAAGTTATTTTGCACTAAACTACCCAGGTAACGATCACAAAATGGTTCTTGTTCATGACTGCCATGTTTGTACAATGCATGAACCATTGAACCATGGGTCCCTCTCCTTAAGCCACATTTGGACCTATTTAGAACGTAGAAATTTCACATTAAGCAATTCAATTCTCACGGGAATCATGAAATTTTTCTGTATTCCAAATGGAGCCTAAGACTTGGTAATTTTGTAGAGGGAAAACATTTATTCGTGATGGCGCTTGTCCTGACCTTCCTTGTCCAAAAAAAGAAAGAACTTTTGTTTTTAACAAGAGTGACAAATTGGACTAACTTACCTACAAGACTGTGTTGTCGGACCTCAAGCGTGGAATACCCAAAGTCCTTATGTGTGTACTGTACTAGCACCATGATCAGTGGCTAGTACACACACCCACAAAATTGGCATACACATCCATACACAATATACATACAACATGAAACAATTATGGTACTTAACTTAAATGATTACATCACGAGAGTATAATACACAGCCGACCAGGCAAATAAAACGACAAGTATCAGAAGTAGCAAGTTAAACAGTGGAAATAAAAGTATTAAACCCAAAAGTCCAACGGCATGCCCATTCAAAACCTTAGGGAACCGACAAAAACAAGTCCTAGCAAGACCCGTCACCGAACCGTCCGGTACTGGGTGCAAAGAACGCATCGTCTGGCATAGGCTCATCCACAAACTCTTATCAACAATTTAAGCAAGATTGAGTACATTTTTTACTCAGCAAGACTTATAGTGTATCGCAACATAATTATAAATGCAAGGCTAACAAAGGATGAGACTCTACTCTACAAGTTTATTTTAGCATTTAAGCAAGTTTTATTTACAATATCAATACATAGTATTTTGCAACGGAAGTTTAAAGAGTGGTTAAATAGATAAAGAATCAACAAGTAAGTAACTTAGTAAATAACAAATCACAATCCTCATTGGCTACGATCAACATATTATTTTCAACCATATCGTGGCACTCAAATCAAATATCACCAAAATTATCCATCCCAACATTTCTCGATAAGACTGCTTTTGCAAAAATTAAGTCTATACCTGTTAAGACAGACACTAAGCACGCTCATGACTGCAAGCGAGGCTATTTAAATAGATTTATACTCTGCAGAGGTGTACAACTTTACCCACAGTATATGAATTCTCTAGTTTGTTCAGCATCCGTCGATACCACCACTCACGATCTTTTAGTAAGCAGTCTAGAGCACGTAACAAAGACTTTACATCATCTAGTCCTAACCTTACACTAGCCCGACGAATGAACACCCTCGCTTCACCCGGCTACACCCCCATCTCAGTGAGTCATTCATCATTGTGTCGACAAGCTTCGTCCCCGACACCGTGGTGAAGGGAGCCCCTTCGAGCACTACTACGACCTACCAACATGCTAGGTTAGTTTTCGATGACTTAATTAGCTAAGGACATCCCATACCAACACATGTGGTTGTACACTTAGGCTTAGATAGGACTTACCGATGTTCGGTCCTTAATTGATCAGGGTGAGGATCTCCCCCTATCTGCTTGTGAGATACACCTCTCACACTCCTCATTTTATAATATAACTCGCCCGCATCACAAACTAAGTTTTTTATTTTTATTTTTATACAAAATAATAGAGGTAAACCTCTCTAGACCATCATTTCAAAATCTCCCAAATTCATATTCAACATTTCATCCATTTTCATATTTTAGTAAATCTAGAGCCCGGCTAAGCACTTGTGCGATATTCGCACTTGAAATACCAAAATCGGCATCATATATTGCCTAACTATAACCTAATGGCTACAACAGTAAGAATATCAATATTTCATGGAGGATCATGCATATAGGAATATAACTACCGTTATTCCCAAACATAGCAATTTTAAGTAAACAAACACACATGCGTAGTAGATTTTGAAAAACGAAGTACCATAATTGAAATAGTAGGATCAATATGGTTAAAGGAGGTGCTTCTCTTGCTCTGGTATCTCAGAGTATGAGGGTGGACGATCGTTGTAAATTTCGTTCGAAGTATCGTCGTCTATTCAAAAAGAGCTGATAGCAAATTAAATATAGAAAAATAATTTAAACAGAAAAAATAAAAATATTTTTACATATTTAGACCGATCATGATTTTAGATGAGTTTATAAAAAAGATTCATTCAATTTGGAGTTTGTATGCAAAAGTTATTAACGTTTTAATTTGCTTCGGTTTAAAAATTCCAGAAAATAATAAAAGGGTGATGTCGAAAGTGTATTTCTTAAGGTTTACGCTTTCTAACAAAGAAATCATATTTTTATCTGAGTTCTTCTGAGGTTTACACTTTCTAACAGAGAAAGCGTATTTTCCTCTTAACTGAAAGCGGGTTTTCTCATTTTTCCCGAATTTTATTAATTTACATGTGGAGCCTACTTGTCAGCGGTACAATTTTATTTTCTTAATTTTATTTATAAAATAGAGGTGGTCCATATGTCATAGACTTATTAATTATTAACTAAATGATAAAACCTATTTTGATTTTAATCTACTGACAACTAGGATTCACATATCAGCCTCTCGGTTTTAAAACATGTTTTTAAAACCGAAAATAGTGAGTGGTCCAATACGCTAGTGACTCATTTACTAAATATGTTTTAAATTATATTCCTAATTAATTTTTTGGTTGGTCCCACATGTCATAGACTTAGTGTGTTTAAGCGCCATCATTTAGCGCTAATTATTCCTTAATCACTTGTAACATCCCAAATATGGGTTTGTATTTAAAATGTATAAAAATGAGAATAATTTAAAACTTTTGATGCATCACGTTGTCATTTCATTTTTTTTGAAATTTCTTTCAAAGGTTTTGTGCATTTGGAAAACCTAATGCATTAATTACTAGAAAATAATCCTTTAAGACTTTTAAAACAAATCTTGTGAACAGACCATGGAAAAAAATTTCCTAGGTTTTGGATCATATCAGTGACTCCTCAGAAAAATTTCAAAATTTTTAGAATTTATTTGTTATTTTAAACTAACCAGTCAAACTAGTTAGTCCTTAGTCAAACGCCTAAACCAGATACTTAAAACATTTCTTTAGAACAATTTATTTCTCTACAAACTTTGGAAAAATTACACTAGGGTCTAAACTTTGTCAAAAGCCTCCCTTAAAAAATTTAGAATTTTTGGGGCTTTAAAACTCTGTCTAAAAATTCACAACCCTCTCAACCTTTTGAAATCAACTCGGTCAAACCAATCGAGTTGACTCCACTCGATTTCAACCAGCACTTGATTTCGACCACCAACTCGATTTCGACCAGCCCACTCGATTTCGACTAGCCCACTTGGTTTCGACCAGCCACTCGGTTTCGACCAGACCCCCCATTTTCGAACAGCCCACTCGTTTTCGACCAACCCACTCGATTTCAACTAGCCTACTCAATTTCGACCAGCCACTTGATTTTGACTAGCCCACTCGGTTTCGACCAGCCTCTCGGTTTCGACTAGGCCCCCTTATTTTCGGCTAGCCCGAATCAAACTCCCAACCTTGCTCACTTGTGCCATCGACCGCCTAGACCTACTCACCAGAGCTTCTTCTCCATGTGGTGGCCATGCTCCGTGCGCCAGAGAGCGCTGGCGACCATGCGCATCTCGGCTCCATCCATGCGAGTTCACGCCGTCACGCCACCGCCCTCACCACCCAACCCGGCGCATCACCTATTCATGTTGTCGCCATTCTCGTCAGATTCTCGTACTTAATCGCCTCCATGCTCTCACTCTCCCTCACTTCTCCTCTCGGTGGCTGAGGAGGAGGACGCTCTCTCGTGCAATTCTCTCGGTGAAGTTGCTCGCTGTCATGTCCCTTTGCTTCTCCTTTCCCCACCGCGTCCATTTGCGCTAATGCAAGCTCCTTCCTTTGCATGTAGCCTTCGGAATATGGTTGTCGTTTGCGTCACTATTGACCGCACACTGAGTGCCACCTCCATGCCCTTTTCACCTCCGGTGAGTTTCATCCTCTCGTATGTTCGTCATCTTGTGTGCTAGGGTATGAGGATGATTTCCCCTCAGCACACTTAGGAGCTCGTGGAGTATGGCTTTTCTTTAAACTCCGACTAAAGACAGTTTTTTCTTCTCCATCTCTGGCATGGTGAGCCATTCTTCGATTCTTTGCTATGACACCATCTTTTGGTCTCGCTTAAGCTAACCCAACCTTTCTTTTCTCTCCTCTTAGCTCAAGTCATTGTCTCTTCATGAAGCTCATCACCGCCGTCACCCATTAACGGTGCCAAGCTTCTTCTGACCTCCTTCGACCTCTTGCAACCATCTATGACCACGTACGACCATCTACGACCACCTATGGCAAAAAAAAACCACACCTTCCTTCCCCATCTCTGGTTAGGTGCTCCATTTTCCAATTATTCTCTCTGGCACCATCTCTTAGCATCACATGTGTTTCTCCTACCTTCATTTCCTTTCCTCCTTCCTCAGGTTGTTCCCTCCACGGTAGCACCATCATCGCCGCCACTGGTCTTCGTCGCCAACCATCCACCGTGCATCTTCGACCTTCCTTTCTACTCTAGTGAGCTCCTTGTAGCTCATATGTACTCATGTGCATGTTGGTTAGCTCTAGGCATCGCTGGATTGTATTTTGGCATGAGAGCCCGAAGAGCCCCGTCGCTAGACTTCACCACGCTGCCCTTATAGGTTGTAGCCGAACCTCCTTGCGACCACGTGTAGTCGAACTGTTGGATTTTCTCTTCCGGTAGAAATGGTTTAGGATATAACTTTCGCGTACGAACTCCAAATCAAATAATTTTTGTTTCTAATTTCATCTAAAATCTTCATCTTACTACTGTGTAAATTTCAGGCATTTTTGAGTAATTTGGATTTTTCGGCTTATTTGGTGTTTATTGCAATATCGTTTGTTCGATAGATTTTCGGCAATCCGGACATATTCGTGAGTGTGACCAGAGAGTAATCAAGTGTTGTACCAGCAAAGGCAAGCAATCCCCTCTTTTGATGCATGTTGAATTCCTATTAGTTTCAAAAGTATTTATGTTGATTTTCAAATAATCTATGTATTGCTTTAATTTCAAATACTTGTATCTCAAATGGGTAGCTTACTTGCTGCATTGGCCTTCCTTTGAATTTTGATTGTCCTGTTACCTTGAATAATTAAGATTATATGTTATATTGGTTGTTTGGTGATTTGTAGAACGATGCTTAGTCATGCTAGTAGTTGTAGTCGAAAGGTTGATGGAGCTAGTCCATCGACCGATGGATTGAATTGAATCTTGATAAAATTTGAGGAATGTGAGGATTGAATTATGTTGAATTTGAGGAATATGTCCAGATCTTCAAATCTCGTCCTTGTGGACTTGTTGGGTAGTGTTATTGTGTGTTGGACTTGGACGGGTGATAGGGTGATGAAGGGAGGTTGTCCCAAATTCGTATAGGCTCGTACAAGTGATTAAGGACGATCTGTGGTGTGTTGAACCAAGTCTCACGGGTTTATGGTCGATGGTTTGGCTAAATAATTTGTTATGTGTTAGTTATCATAACACAATTAGATTGACAACTGTTATTGTCTTGTCAATCTAGTGGGGGCATGTTAAGTGCCGTCTTACTTGCCCTTGAGGGTCTCTTGTGCGCAAGGGACTTACTTACACAACGAGGTTCACCTATGGTTCAGGCGACCAATAGTCTGCCATGGGATCTATTCCTCAGGTGGTTTGATAGTTAGGACATGACATTGTAACGGCCTTGTTATGATATCTCAGTCACACTCCTACGAAAGAGTGCATGGCGACAGTACGATGTATTCATATCGTGTGGATAAAGATGTACACCTCTGCAGAGTTAACAAACTATTCGAATAGTTGTGTCCCTAGTTATGGACATCGCTTGGTGAAACCATGCATAGTTAGCTTATGGGTTTGGGTTGGGTTATGTTGGAAATGTTACATCATGTGTTGAATTGTTCAATTCTTGTGTGTTGTCATGAAGTTCGCGAGATGATTGGTTAAGAAATGAATTGTGTCACGAACGGGCGGTTCGTGTGTTGATTATAATTGGAGTATCTATTGTTGTTTGATCATGAATTAGGATTACCTACTGTTATATAATGTTTTCTAAATGTTAAACAAATGGAAATTTGAATCTATATCGGTTATCTCAATGAAAAACTTGCTTTATGCTGAAAATTGCCTAGTGTAGTAGCCTTCCTTTGACAATTGAATGCATTTATTATATGTTGCTATTTGTAAGTCTTGCGAGTACATTTTGTACTCAATCGGATTGTCCATGCTGCAGGTGAGAAGTCGTTCGAATCGGGTTTAAGTGCTTCAGACGCTCAGGATTTAACTCCAGTTGGTTGCTTGTGAGTTTGGGCATGCCAACTTGGTTTTTCTCTTTACTTCCCTTATTTACTTCCGTTGCGATTTAATTTGTTTATAATTAAATTTGGTCGTTCGGCTCTCTTATGCAAAATTGGACCATAAGGTCATATTTTATTGATGTTGTAATAATGTTTCTATTATTCTTGTATATTGTGTATGGATGTGATGAACAATGTTGTTTGGATATGTGCATGTTAGCCACTAATCCTTGGGAGCTAACATGAGACACATATCCAGGCACTCGAAGTCGTTCTCGTTGCATGTTAAGTGTTGTGCCTCCGGTGCAATCATTTGTCTTAAAACAGATTCGATTTCGGGGGCTAACAGGGCCCACCGGTCAGTGAGAGAAGGAGAGAGAGGAGCAGAGCCGCGTGTGCGGTCGAGAGGATGAGAAACTCGTCGATGGCGAAGCGTGCGCGGAAAATCTCGGGGGCACTACAACAAGACCAATCTATTCCAACACACACCGCCAACACATATAGCATATGTTGCAGGAAAACTCAACCGCAACATATATTCTCATGTTGCTACGACCCAAGTGTAGAAAGCTCCAAACATACTCAGCGTCTAGTATGTTACCACACTTTATAGTGTAAGTTACAACACTTAATAGACGTGCGGCTAGGTCAATGAACAAATTGGAGCTCGGAGATGGAGAGAGGGAGTCTTTGCGGCGTTAGGGGAGGTGGAGGTGGCGACAAATATGCTAGGGCATAGACAAGGCGGGCTTGAAGCTCAAATCGGCTCAGGGTGCTACCACAAGGCTAACTACCATGGCTCAAGGCCCTAGGGTCCCCTTAGGCGAATCGACGGTGATGTCCCGCGGCATCGCCGTGGGATTCATTAGCAAGTATGGTGTAAACGCACTACACTATCCAAATTCAAGGAGGCTTATACTCGAGTAGCTCACCACGATCATGAAAGAGCTGACAATGGGGTCGGAGAAGAGTTGAGACGACTTGATGGCGATGATCAATAGCGGCAGCGGTGGCAAGCTTCACAGTGACAGATCGTCTCGATGGGAATCAGCTGAAATGAAGCACAGGCATAGCTTTAGGGGGACTCATAGATGGAAGAGTTGACCTTGGTGGGGGTCAAGAACTCACTGGAGAAAGGTTGATGCCAATGGTGGCACGGTGTGGGAGAAGCTAGCTGAAGTGGACTGCACGAGAAGGTTCTGTGAGGTGAGGCAATGCTCAAACCGAACACGAAGTGGCTAGGGGCCCACCGGACGTGAAGATCTCCCGCGGCTACCGTAGCGCCGGAGATGAGGAAGAAGTATTGATTGCGGAGCTAAACTGTGAAGAACAGGGAAATGAAGAGGTAAATGAGTAAGCCAAATGGCGTATGTTGACGCGCACGTCAAGGGCTTGGCTCACCGGGACATGCTCAAACTCTGGCGGAGCGTGCTCACCGGAGCTCAGGAAGACGAGGTATTCTGGGAGTTTTAGTGGATGAAACATACCGGGAAATGTGAAAATGGAAATGGGGTAGAAGGTTTAGGGTTTCTGCACAGAAGGAGGGGCATCAAGTAGCGAAATGAGGGCGAGAATGACGATGGGAATAAGGCAGGTGGCTCAGGTTTTCACGAGTTTCTCGCGCGGCAATGAGACCCAGGCGAAGCAAATCAGTGGGTGGAGCAGGTGAGACTAGGCAACCTTGATCCACTCCCATGGGTGCTCGAGGATGACGGCAGCGATGACATGGGCGTGGAGCTCTAGCGCGCTACAGGGCGGAGGCGATGGCTGCACGAGGTGGAAGAAGACTGCTGACATGGGCCCGGCGTATCAGCGAGTGCAGGAGCAGGGCGCTGGCATGGGCTGGAGTGGGCGTGAAGAAGTTGGGCCTGTGTAGATTCGGGCCATTTGCCTGGCAGGAAATTCAAATGAGATTCGGATTTTTTTTTCCAGAAAAGGATGAGATCTTGGTGAATTTTTAAACGTATCAAACATGCTCCAAAAGTTATGAATTTTTTTGTGGAGGCTCCTGACACAATATGACTTCTTGAGTAAATTTTGCAGGATTTCATCTATTCTGTTGTTTTCTCGAAAATTCTTCCAAGTTGTTGTTTTCATAGAAATGCATTATTGCTTTTGATGAAAATTTTTAAAACATGCTCAAATAATTTTTCCCACATATAAACATTCCTAAAATTATTCTCTTATTTATTTTCATCATACTTTCCCATAATTGGGATTTTTGGGAAAATGTGTCGACAAGAACACAAATACCGCCTGATGTGCACTCTCTTCGTCTCTTTGTAGCCATCACGAAGAAACTTTTCGCGCAATGAGCATGGACCAACAAGGATCGTATAAATTGACTCATCGATGTACCGGGAACTAATTGGAATACTACCATCTGCAACTGCAAATCCGGACCCTCGATTACACAGTACGCGAAGTACAAGACAATTAGGGCCCATTTGTTGGGTGACAAGTCCCTTTCCAAACGTTTTTAGACCCATTCAGAAACCACATCACGCTCGGGTCTGGACGTGTGCATTTCGCCGGATTTTCGTCTCTCCTGCTAATCTATCCACCCAATCCGTTCGGCGGACGGCCAAAACGACACAGGCTATTCTATCACGGGAAGTGTAGCCGTTCACGGGCATCGCCCACTGCTCAGAACGCCACAAAACACGGCATTTTCAGCAATTTGTAGCTATGCTTTTGTTGAGTACTATCGATGAACAATTGAGGGTGAAAAAAGTTCGAAACTCGTGAGCCAGCCCGGTTCGTTAAGGAATCGGTTCGAACTCAATCCTTTAACGAGTCGAGCTAAGCCGACAATTTAACTCGTTTTCTTAACGAGCCGAGTTCGAGCTGGCTCACGAGTTGCGCGTTAAGCTCGTTAAAAAACCAGCACAGTTGAGCAAAAACACCAGACTAACCCAACCCAGCAACCCTTAGGCGGTCCAGGGAGGTCCAAAGGGTTGCGGTCCAGAGAGGTCCAAGCCCTAAGATGTGATCTCTTAACTTTCTGAAAATTTTATTAGGCTGATTTTTTTTTTTAGCGAGTCTAACGAGCCTAACAAACCCCAAGTTATATTCTCTTGACTTTCTTAACAAGTCTAACGAGCCGAGTCCAAACTTTTTTATGAGCCGAGTTTAGTATTCTGCTCGTTAGCTTAATGAGCCAAACCGAGCTCGTTTTCTTAACGAGCTTTACCGAGTCGAGCCAACTCATTATCTATCCCTAGCCCCTAGCATAACCATAGTATAGGTAATAGCATCCATGTCTAAGTATATAAAATACTACTCCCTCAGTTCTTAAATACATGACGTTTGACTAAACATACTGATCAAACTTATATAACTTTGACCATTACTTTTCATATGATTTTGTTAGTAAAAAATTACAAAATTATTATATTATGAAAATATTTATCATGACAAATCTAATGATACTATTCACTCATGATTAATCTAAATAGTTTTTGATATATTGTTAGTCAAAATTAGATAAGTTTAACTATACGCTTGATCAAATGTTATATATTTAAAAACGGAGGGAGTACCCAAGTTATCTTTACTAGTACTTATGAAAACCCAATTGGTGAATCTGGAGTGATGCCGGGATAGCGGGGGCTAGTCACACACACAGCTAGTCAACAATGCCACGCTAATTGGACTAGCCGTTGATTGGCGTTGTGGACTTGAGTCCCATGCTACTAATCACTAGTAAAGTAAAACAGATGTGAATATATCGAGTTGAATAATAGCTTTGAGCAAATTAGAGCTGTACACCTACACGAGAGTAAAACAATCAAGCAATTCATTAAGGGAGCCACTAGCCCACGCTATACCATTGGAACGTATAGCGGTTTCATGTAGTTTCGTAAAGTTTTAGTTGCTTAAAAGTTCCAGATTTCGAATTTGAAGTTTCGACTAGGTTTCAATGCGTCTCAGATTTCTAAAAAATTTCAGAAGATTTCAAGAAAATTTTAAGCCCAAGTTTCTGATTTTGGAACTCAAGTTTCAACAAGGTTCAGTAAAAGAGTTTCAAGAAGTTTCAGCAAGTTTCTAAGAAGTCTCGTGAAAACATTTTAGAAGTTTTAGGTTTCAATGAGTGTCGCGTATTTCTAGAAGTTTCCAGAAAGTTTTAAGCACATGTTTCAACAAGTTTCAGGACAAAAAGAGTTTCACGAAGTTTTAGCAAATTTCAACATGTTTCAAGAAGTTTCGGATTTTGGAACTCAAATTTTCAACAAGTTTCATACAGAAAAGTTTCAAGAAATTTCAACAAGTTTCAGATTTTGGAACTCAAGTTTTAGACAGAAAAGTTTCAAGAGGTTTCAGCAAGTTTCAACATGTTTCAAGAAGTTTCGGATTTTGGAACTCAAATTTCAACAAGTTTCAGATCGAAAACTTTCAAGAAGTTTCAGCAAGTTTCAACATGTTTCAAAAAGTTTCAGATTTTGGAACTCAAGTTTTAGACAACAAAGTTTCACTAGTATCGACAGGATCATCACAGACGGTTCAGAACCGTCATCACAGATGGTTTTTGAACCGTTAGTGATTACTAGCCCTTCACAGACGGTTTTAACAAAAAAACCATCTATGATAGTTCTTTATACCTAACTTTTTTTTTATTTTCGGCTAGCCTCAGGAATTGCTAGCCATGCCCTCTGAAAACAAGCAGGCAGAAAACAGATACATCACAGATGAATCAATTATTAACAACTCAAAGTGATCATTTACAACTCAAAGTGATCATTTACAACTCAAAATCAATTACAAAAGAATATGTTCAAGTATTGTCTCTAGAATTACAATTGAATTACAACTACTCAAAGTGAATTACAACTGAATCAATTGTTTGAAGGTGGTTCAGAGGTGTCGACGGAGTGAAACTCTCCGTCGGCGTTAATGATCTCTGTCTTGATAAAGCCGCAGAGTTTCCCTCGAACCTCTGAGATCTCTCTCACAACGAGTGCATCTAAATCTATGTTCAAACCATGTCGCTAGCAGGAGTAAAGTAGTAAGCATATATATTTATATTTATAATTAGAAATAATTATTGCGAGATTGACAAACCTCGGGATCCTTCAGCTTAGCACTCATGATTTGCTGCATATGATGGCAAATATAGAATGCACATAGGTGATCTTGTTTTTGCTGGCGGCATTGCAAAAATAGAATTATATATATAGGTATAGTCAGTTCGAGACACATTATTACAAAGTATGATATAGGATTATTGTGTTGTAGCACATACCGAAAATTGCATCCTGTGTTGCAGTGTGACGCTCGATCCCTTGTATGCCCCTCCCTCGGCAACATAGGCGATGAACAACCTATATGATTCTAAAAAGTTATCCTTAGCTATTGCAAACAAAGGAAGACTATAATAGAGTTATGTATGGAGGAAATGAGCATACCTATCGAGTATTCCTTTTACAAGGGTGAAATCATGGGTTTTGTTAAGTAGAGAATCAAGGTATATTACCTCGTTCCTCTTTGGTATAATGACTAAAAGGATCCAGTGGTACCTACTCATGTATGTTGCTATAGTCATTAAACCTGAATTCGTGCTGCATATAAAGTACAAATGAAAATTTTATAGCAAGTAGTGAAGCGCTTACTTCTGGTTGTAGGGCACCAGTATGTAGTCCTTGTCGTTCTGAGCAAGCAATCCTGTTGTTATGTATTTATCGACGTAGGATGCGTCTTGGTTGATGGTTTGCTCAGAGACCATGTGTGGGTCGAGGAAACCCACTGGTTCTTGCCATCCCTAGGCATTTTTCATCATGTATCTATACATAAGCAATGAGTTGTGATATTTATCGGTATTACGTGAATGTAGAACTTGATTGTACACACTTACAGTGTCCAGTATTGTAGAAGTGAGACGTCGAGGGCATCGAGGTTTAATAAGTCGAATAAGTCGTTGAAGCCCATGACGAAGTGGCCCGGCTCGTAGAAGAAATGCTCCTTCATGTATCTGACAGTGATTCCAGTATCGCACCCCTTCTCTTTGGTCTTACGCATGTACCAGACATGCAAAGCCTGACAACCTACTCCAGCACGGGCTAATACTGTTTCGGGGGCCAACAAACTTCCGAATGAGTATTTCTAGGGCTTGGGAGATGCCTTAATGTTCTTCTATTTCGATTTGGCCTTAACGACTGGCTCGCTACACGTCTTCCTATGAGACGACTCGGGAACCGATACGGCGGCACGCTTTTCTTATTCCTTCGACGTCTTCTCCACGGGAACCGATGAGATGGCCTTCTGAAGCGAAGGTTAAGGTGGAGTCATCGAGGGTCCTGTTGGAGAAGCATAGTTGTGTCGAGATCGCGGCACTGCAGGGTTTAGGGCGATGTCCTTCTTGGGCCACTGGATAAAAGTGTACATGGTACCCCCTAGTGTTCTGATGTCTTCGTTCAAAAACGAATCTCCAGCGGGACGACTATGAAATTGTCATGTACCATGTCTACCTGGATCCTGGCGTAACCCTCGCCCGGTGGGCACCATCTTTGCCTTGTCCCTTCCTGGTATGGATACACCATCCCCCTTGACCTCAATAGAAATGGACCCAACCATCCTCACTTGGAGCTTGCAGGGCGTCGACTCCTACAAAACAATACACAATTAGCTAAGGCATCCTATAGGTCTATCTTTCGAGCATTCTAGAGATGTACATTACCTTGATGTCATCGATAGTTAATTGGACGTCGTTATGTTCAGAATTTGGTGTGGACGCGACGCTACGCCGATGTTGAGGAGGACTGGCTCCCAAAATAACGGGGGTGGCTTGCGACTGGTTGAGGAGTTGATTCATTTGATCCTGCAATCTTGTTATCTGTTCTTGAAATTTTGCAGTAAGCACCTGTTCCAACCGGGCGTGGTGCTCGGTTTTGGATCTCTTCCTACTCCTATACATGTCGGAGTCGTGTCAGAATCCATCCCTCCAAGGTACATAAACCCCAACGCCTCGTGTGCGACCCAGGTGCTCCTTGTTTCCCAGGACTGTAGATAGTAGATCCTTCTCCCTGTCTACTTCGAAGGAGCCTTGGTAACATGCAGAAGTCAATGCTTGCTGCAAGATATCATCTACTTCGAAGGAGCCTTGGTAACATGCAGAAGTCAATGCTTGCTGCAAGATATCATGATGTCATTATAGACACTATGAAGTTATGGATTTACTAATAACCACGTAGTTCGACATATTTACCAGACGTTGGGACACTGCCTCGTCTATCGGGTTTGTGAAAGAGATACCACTCGAAGACGCGGCTGATGTCCTCGCTCTTAACTAGGTTCAGGCGCGCTCGTCTTCGATATCAACAAATGGATGGGTTGCATTCTGGTCCTCCGCCACCCATTTCGTGATTTTACCCGCGTACCCAGTGATGTTGAGTTTGTGGAGTGAGTGTTTTATGCTTGGAGAGCTTTGTGCGCCGCACTTTGCTCCTGAAATTCATCCGGCGTCTTCATCCGCATAAAGGCATCCCATATATCCTGCGACAAGAATTGATACTTCGTGAAGGGCATCACTGGCCTCCATGATAGTCATTCGGCCCGCAGGCAATTTCGATATTCCTCTGCCATCTCGCTTACGTATCACTTTGCTTAGGGATCTAGACGCATTTGGCGACGTCGATGACGGTGGTGAAGACGGTGTCTCTGCCATCTAAACTTACTTCCTATCTATATAAGTTACATACATAATGAACTAAAATTTCATGGATTGCAAGTTGATATCTACTAGGTATTTTTGAATATAATTTCTCTTGAGAACATATTTTATCTGAGAAAAAATAGAAGTTACCCAACCAATTAACTAAAATTGCCTTGTAAACAAATTAACTATATAAAAAATAAAAGTTACCCATTGAACTTAAATATAGAATACGTAATAAAGAAAATTGAAAACTAAAATGGTACAAATAGAAGTGCTATATATAATTAAAACTGCTGACTATTCAAGCAGAGTATCTATTACTCAAATAGTATCAAACGATACATTCACATCAATAGACAATACATTCACAACAAATGGTAAGTCTGAACATGTTAATATAGACTATAATTGTGACAAATTGACTAGGACTAGGACTCGACTTGAGAGAATCTACTTCATCAAAAGCATCTTTCAGTTGATTAACAATAGAGGAATGAGCATATTTCATATTTGCTAGTTCATTAAGCAATCTAGAGCAAGAATCACAATCATTAGTAGGATTCATGGATTTGAGTCTAACAACTTCTAGGTTCAAGTCATCAATCATGGTATCCTGTTTCTTAATCATTTTTGCTTGTTTATTCAGTTTTTGTTCAGCAAGGACCAAAGCACGTTTCATATCAGCAAGTGAGGGACGTACCTCATCGGGATCGCTGAAAGGGTCGTCGTCATTGGAGGAGTCGACGTCATGGCTGTCCCTAGCTATGAAGCACATACCGGTGAAGTCCTGGGCCTTCTTCTTGCAATGAGAGTCATAAATCGCCGTCCTCTGTCTCCGAGTCCACATCGCTCATGTCAACACTCTCAAGAAGCGACAAGGACTGTTGACGAACTTGCGATAGTTGGGCTTCTTGCCTTCGTGTCTTTAGCTTGAAAGCGCCTCAAGAGTCCTTCTCCATCTTGCCCTTGACTTGGGGCACTTGGAGCGAATGTGGTTCGGCTCACCACACTCAAAACAAATGTGAGGTCACCTCTCCTCCTGTTCCTCACCTTGTTGTATACTCTGGAAAAATATGTGGATAGGAGGGCTAGGTCATCCTCAGGTAGCTTCTCTAGCTGCTCATCACTCAAAGAATGCAAAGCGGACAAGGAAAAACTAGATGAGCCAAAATCCAATGAATCAGAAGAACTACCCTTAGATGGGTTGACCACCAAAGCCGAGACACGAGATAAAGTCAATCTCATGCGTCTTCAACCTGGAGTAGAGCTTATCCATGGTAAGCTCACTCATTACAGTGTTGTCATTGATGGATGTGATCTTCATCTCCCAAACCTTCACATCAAGAGCACCCAAAAGCTGGCGTGCATTCTCAGACTCAGTGAAAACAAGATCTACTACATGTAGGTCATGAAGAATCTTGGAGAACCTCCCCAGCTCATCTAAAGACTCACGGGCCTTTGCTCAATCTTTGAGTATTCTTTCTTGGTGGTCTGTCTCACTTCCTTGATCGCAGAGAGCCCTCGTGGTAGTCACAAAGGGTCCTCCAGATCTCATGAGCGGAACCTCAAATGAGCCCCTGCGCTCAAACTCGGATCGACTAAGACCTTGGATCGAAAGTTAGAGCCTTGCTATTAGCCTCAACATCGGAGTGATCACATCGTCATTAGCTAGCACGACATATGGATTTTTGACTTTAAACCAAATAGCGTGCCCTTGAGCCTAGATGTAGGCATGCATGCGTGCTTTCCAGTAAGCAAAATCAACCCCATCGAAAACAGGTGGTTTGGTTGAATACTTATCAGTCGCCATGGCTCCAAAGACCGGTTAAGATCTATGAGAAGAGCTAACCGGGCTCTGATACCACTTGTAGGACCGGAAATACGACCAGAGGGGGGTGAATAGGAGCTCGCTTAATTTTCACCTCGTTCAAATTCAACACCAGATTCATCCCAATAGCTATGAGAGCTATGAGGATCGACAGCAAAAGACTTGTGTTGAACTCGAACCAAAATCCCCAAAGCAAAGAACCAACAGAACCAAACCCTAACCTGAAAATCGGTCGGGCCGTCGGCAACAATTGGTCCGGACGGCGAAGCGGTTTGACCGGCGTTATGAAAACGGTCTGACCGGTCCTAACCAGAAACAGTGCAGATAGCTCGGGATTCAAAACGAAAATCGATCAAACTTTTGATCTACACGACCAAACTTGACCAAACTTGGAACACACCTTCCTAAGGATATTTGGAACCTATTCCAAGCAGCGATTGAGTAGATCCACGTCAAAGTTTTAATCTTTTTCAATTTTACCGAAGGAGGGTACAAAAACGAGCAAAACAAAAAACTTGATCCAACACTTGCTCATGGGAGATTGATGATTTAGGTGATCTTAGATAAGTTCCCACATGTCACAGCAAGGTGGAAGAAGGCACGAAACCAACCAAAAAGCACTAGATCAAAGAAACCTCCAAAATCTCAAATATGGAGCAAGAGCATAAAAGAGACTCATCTTTGGGAATCATCCATAGATTGATCACGAGGTTGAGAGGGTTTCTGACCACTCCATCCATGGAGGACAAAGCTCAATCCATGAGCACACAACTCAACACGTCTCCCTAGAGCCCTAAGCTTCTCCTCTTTCTCTAATACCCTAAAACCAAACTAGGGTTTACAAAATAAAGTGCTTGGGGGCTGTATCACAGCAGCCACCCCTATTTATATGGAGGCCTAGCTTCTAGAGAGTTAACCCTAATGGGCTCCCGTTAAGGCCCAACACAAATGGGTCACATACGCACGCATTTTAAAGCGTCGTCTTCAACTTCTCCTTGACCTAAACCGCCTCTCCCGCGTAGTCTTGCGTGATTTAGCCCAAGGTCACAGAGGCGGTATTTGGTGAAATTACAAAATACCCCTTCTCGATCTTTTTCAAAGACCGAGTCGAACTCTTGTGAAACACATCCATGCTTAGCCACGTGTAGGTTGATCGGTGACTCTCATCGTGTCGGCAAATCTCTCCCATCGGCTCCCCTTTGGTCCACCATGGCACTTGCACCGACCCCCGCACCGTTTGATCAACCAGTTGCACCGAACTGCCCGTTCGGTCATTCCTGTCCATTCTGCGCCACGCTTGAGTCCACTGACCTCACCCGGCATCCTTGATCGTTCTGGACCTCAGCTCTCCAAGCTTAGTCCCGATCCTCCTTGCCGTTGACCGTCGTTGACCTCCAAGCAACCTACACACCAATAGACAAACAAATCAAATCCGAGAACAAGTTCTTCACAACTTGACCCACGTTAGTGAAAATATGCAACATGCAACACATATGCACTGAAGCCCATGCCCTTAAGCTAACCCAACAAGCATCGCCAAACAACTCGACGAATCAAGTCAAAATCGATTAGACCGCCGTTTTGGCGGTCTAATACAGGACTTAGCGAATTTCACTTAAGGCATTGCTTGGTCGTAGCCAAAATCTTGATCGACCGCCTTGACAACTGACAGAACATATTCTTTGCAGCGCAGATCGACAAACCACAAATGCCATTGCCAATTGTATCATCATCCTAAGATCATGCACATATCCCTATAATATCCACACGGTTCCATAATAGAACCGTCTGTGATATGCAACTAGGTAATAGTTCATTCTATTTGGCATGAGAGCATAGGAACATTTATAAGCCATACAAGAGTAGTGAGACATTAAGTCCATCATATTTAACAAATAGGTTGTACAAGTGTATAATATTACCATTCCACATTACAATGAACATTGACAGCAATATCAGAGATTACAAGTCCATAACACATTAGCACATGACAATTCCACATTGACATCAAAATAAGAGATTACAAGTCCATAACACATGGCAAGTCTCATGCTATGGAATAAATCCTTAATTAAAATATAGTCATTCATGATGATCGACGCGCATATAGCTAGCTTCTTTCCCTGGGTTCTTCCTCGAGCCTGATGTCGTCTCCGAAAGGAGGCAACTCGTCAAATTGATTGTACTCTTTCTCATCCATGACATTCTCAACTCCGACAATTCTTCTTTTTCCATGAAGAACTATGTGGCAGTTCTTATTTGCCGGGTCTGTTACATAAAAAACTTGAACAACATATTTAGCGAGTATGAATAGTTCGTCCTTGTATCCGACAAGTTTGAGGTCCACAGAAGTGACGTCGTACTTGTCGACCTTCACGCCCTGCGGAAGTTTAACCCAATGGTATCGAAATAGGGGGATCTTGAAAAGTACGTAGTCGACCTCCCAAATCTCCTCTACGAACCCATAGTAGGAGTTCAACCCACGTGCCCCGGTGGTATTGAACTGCTTGTGAAATGCATCTATGCGGACACCGCTATTCTAGACTGTGCTCTTCCTATCCTGAGTTGCTGTATAAAATGTGTACACATTTACGTCATATCTTTGCCATGTCACAATTGTAAATTTTGGCCCTTTTGCCAACCATAGCAGTGTATCATAAGACCTCCTAGTGAACCACACCTTTAACCATTCGTTGAACCGGCGGTTGTGCTCTCTCATGATCCAAACCTCTGGTAGTGCGGATTACATTGGCGTACCATGTCTTTGTGCTCGTCGATGTACGGGGACACTTGGGTCATGTGTTGCAAGACCGTGAAATAGGCTTGCACATACGTATCTAGATCAGGAGTGATTGCTTTCCTTCCGATGGTCCTGTTACCCTCTAGTCTCCCTTCATGACGAGATAAAGGCACACCTATCGGTTCCACCTGAGCCATGTAGTCAACACAGAACTCAATGACCTCTTGGGTTGCATAACCATCGATGATGATGCCCTCCGGTCGAGATCGATTTCATACGTAGGACTTGAGAATTCCCATGTACCTTTCGTATGGGTACATATGATGTAGAAACATAGGGCCGCATATATTTATCTCTTTCACAAGGTGAACAATGAGATGGACCATGATATAAAAAAATAACGGATGGAAATACATCTCAAGATGGCATAGAGTCGTCACCACCTCGGCCTGCAAAGTATCTAGTCATTCGGGATCGATGACCTTCTGAGCAATTGAGTTAAAAAAATAATAAAGCCGAAAGATTGCCACTCGGACCTTATTCGGCAAGATACTTCTAATTGCAACAGGAAGCATTTGTGTCATCAGCACATGACAATCATGAGACTTCATACCAATTAATTTCAAATCTTCCATGGAAACAAGTGTCTTAATACTGGTGGAGTAATCGGACGGAACTTTCACACCATGCAAGCTCTGGCATAGTTTATTTCTCTCAGCCTTGGACAAAGTGTAGCAAGTTGGGAGCGTCGTTCATCCTTTATCGATCTCTTCGGTGCTAACTTTCGGTCCTTATTTTCATATCAACCAAGTCACGGCGATGCGTTAACACCATCCTTTGTTTTGCCACTAATATTGATGAGAGACCAATCAAGCTATCACATACATTCTTCTCCCGTGCATGGCGTCGATCACGATGGCGAACTTCTAAGTGCTCCCAATAAGGCAAGTCCCAAAAAATTGACCGCTTCTTCCAGAAATTCTTCTGACAGGTCCTTAATTTACATCCCTTCCCAAACACAACATCGATATCCTTAACCATACCATAGATCTCTTTCCCTCTAAAAGCCCTTGGAGCTGAACCGTTCTCCTTATTTCTGTCGAATTGTTTCTTCATCTTGCGGTATGGGTGAATCCTGGGAAGGAACCTATGGTGACGCATATATATAGTTTTGCGCGAGTTGTTCAGCCATACACTCTCGGTACCATCTAAGCAGTGCGGATAGACTTTGGCTCCTTTTGTACTGATCCTCGACAGGTTACCAAGGGCAGAAAAAATCATTGATGGTGCAGAACAACATGGAACGTAAAGTGAAGTTCTCTCATTTGTACGCATCCCATACTTGTACCCCTTCGTTCCATAGTGTCACAAGATCTTCCAACAGTAGTGCTAGGTACACATCAATATCATTCCCAGGTTGCTTCGGCCCTTGGATAAGTAGTGACATCAAAATGTACTTCCGCTTCATACACAACCAAGGAGGAAGGTTGTACACACATAGATTCACGGACCAGGTGCTATGTCGGCTGCTCATGTTACCAAAAAGATCCATTCCATCTGTACTCAACCCTAACCTTATGTTCCTCAGTTCCGCACCAAACTCTTCGATGCTCCAATCGAAGTTTCTCCACTAGGCAGAATCAGCAGGGTGTCTTAGCTTTTCATCTTTCTTACACTCCTCCGAGTGCCAACGTAGCAATCTTGCCTCCTTTCGATTCGCAAATAAACGCTTCAAATGTGGGATGACAAGCAGATACCACAACATCTTAGCAGGAGGTCCTTGCTTCACCTTAGCAGTATTCTTATGCTTGTATCGGGATGCTTTGCACACGAGACATACATGCATGTCTGCATACTCTTTACGGTAGAGGATACAATCGTTCGGACATGCATGTATTCTTTCTACTTCCATTCCCAATGGACAAAGAACTTTATTGGCTTGGTAGGTGGCACTGGGCAACACGTTTCCCTCTGGAAGGATGGCTGCTAGGAGACCTAACAACGACGTGAAACTTTTGTTGGACCAACCATTGCTTGCATTCAATTTCAGCAGTTCAAGCACGGTTGACAACCTTGCGTATTCGGCTTGTAGCCTGGGAACAAAGGTTTCTCCGAATCCTTCATCAAGCCTCGGAATTTAGCATACTCCCTCTCATCACAGTTCTCTTCTGCATCGTGAAGCATCTGATCTAGATTGTCATCGTGTAGCCTATCCGAATCAGAATCACAATCAACATCATCCGGCAGCATATTGTTGACTTCGTCGGCGATGTCGTTATTACTACCTTCCTGTATAATATGCTCTTCATCGTGACTGGTTCAACGTGTATAGCCCTTTTTGAAACCCCTTCGAATCAAGTGTGTTTCGATCGTGCTCGGTCCTTAAATATCTTCAGATTCTCGCAGTCATTGCATGGATAGTACATATATTCCACCCTCTTATTCAACGTATCCTCCTCGGCAGCTCTTGTAAAAGCAGACACGCCATTAATGTACTCTTCACTCACACAGTTGCTAGTGTACATCCAGCTCCGGTCCATCTACGCGACGCATATAACAATTTGATGTTAAATATTGAATTAACTAATTAGTATACTATAGATGCAACTTTTGATATGTCATTCGAAATATGTATTTCTAATAAACTGAAAAAACACCAATGCACCCTAGGGGCAGGTTGTTCATCACAAACACATTATAGATAGCCCATGCCCAACTGCAGATGGCAAGAAGCTAGACATGGAACACTTGCAAAACAACACAAAAAGCTAGATCTAAACCATCTTGAATTCTCTCTTTACCGATCTAAACCATCTTTAATTCTCTCTTTCCCAAGCTAGATCTAGAATATAATGCAAGGAACAAATTAATTACGTACTAACCAAATCCGCGCGGTCTCCTTTCACCAAATTGCCTCAAAGCCCTACCTCCGGTAATAGCAATGAAACGGAAGCGAAATTTAAGGCGGATCGATCTGTGAGGTCGGGTCTGCAATAAATGATATTATCACAGACGGTTTTTAATACAAACCGTCTGATACAAACCATCTGTGAAGAGGACGGGAAGTCAGACGGTTCATGTTAAAAATCATCTGTGAAGTATCATAGACGGTTTTCAAAATGAACCGTCTGTGATATTACCTCTTCACAAACGGTTCTTAGCGCATAAAGTAACACAGACGGTCGCTAACCAAAACAGTCTGTGGTTGTCTTTAATACAGATGGTTTTGGTCAACCGTGTGTGATGAAGCATCTAGTATTAGCCTTTTTGTAGTAGTGAGAGGAGGTTATCGAACCAACCCCATCGCCTCAACTAAACACAATCTCGTGCCATTCGTGTATCATCCCATAAAACCAACTAAACACATTCGTGTATCATCTCATACAACCAACCAAACAGCCTACATGTACCATCCCATTCAGGACGATCTCATGCTACTTGTACCATGACCTCATTCAACCTTTATTCCACCAACCAAACACACCCTTAGTCAGATAGTCCTCCCATTCAGACATTCATCCTCAAATAATCAAATTTAGTATACAGAGATATCAATGAAAATTGACATACAAAATTTCACAATATTATTCTCTCAAATTAACATGTATCTCTCTCATTCTCTCTCACAAAATGTGACCTGCATGAGATTGAGATTATAACTACAAGCCCACCTGTTGGCTACCCCGTGTATATATGCATATTAAGAAAACCGTTGTACGAATCCTAAAACTACAACAACATTGTTGTTTGCGGAGTAATAGGTAACTGAAAATCGAGCCTCTTTCGTTGAACATTTTCATCAAAATACTTCAGCAGAATATCATAATCTAAGGGTCCATTTAGAACGGATGAATTTCACATAAATCGGTTCAATTCCGATAGGATTCAGAAAAACTTCCTACGGTCAAACAGGGCCTAACTAATTTTCGAGCCTGACGGTGGAAGGACGCGCATGCAGACGTGGTGGTTGTAAACCTGTAAGAGCACCTATGCATCTACTGATAGGTTGTTTCTTAGTTTGTTCTTAGAGGAGAGAATCTTTCAATCTAATAACGAAACAACCATTCCAATAGATTGTTTCTTAAGCATGATCTAAGACTTAATTCTACAAACATGTTGGTAGGCGGTGGGACCCACAAAATGAATGTTTAAGTAACAACTAAAGGCTCCAATAGAGTATTTTGTTGTTCTTAGTTATTCTACGTCTTGGTATTAACAATCTCATAGTTTCTTCGTATAGAAAGCAACTTCACTCTCTCTCTCCCTTCTCTCTTCCACATCGTGAAAATCTTGATGTGGCGTCTTTCTAATGCTTGGTGAGGTGTATTGTTGTAGATGCTCTAATCCGATGAGAGGCAGCAAGCCGTCGTGGCGGTTTAGTTTTATCGAAAGAAGCACCATGCAATTGCTAACACAAAACGGGGCTCCTGCGTATAAACTTGTGCGTGGTGCCAAATGCCACCGGGCCCGCTGGATGCTGTCCACGTGGCAGACGGAGGCGATGCCGACAATCGCTTTCCCAGTTACACCCTATATCTGTTAGGAAATCATGCATGAAGCATATCGACATTCCACTAACTGGTCGATCGATCCAACTCAACAAGGCCAGTGCAACAAAAACCTCTCTAGCTGGAGCACTCATTCATTCAGGGATGATCTAACAGCTCACAGAAGTACAGAACAGTACGTACCCATAATTACAAGTACGAAGAACCCTCTAAATTATGATATCTAACTCTCCCCTAGCTCCCTACATGGTGGAAACGACGACGAACACCCCAGACATGCATGGAAATTATATATGGAGCTATGAACAAGGGTGGGCCCACGGAGACAATCTTGTGTATTCTGACTTACAGCTAGGGAATAAAGGTTTTTTTCGAGTCCTTCATTAAGCCCTCGAATTTACCGAACTCTCTCTCACGGTAGTTTACTTCTGTATCGCGTAGCATCTGATCCAGATTGTCATCGTGCGACCTATCCTCATCAAAAGCACAGTCCACATCCGGCATATCGTTGACTTCCTCGGCAATATCATCATTATTAACTTCCTGTATAATCTACTCTTCACCGTGATTGGTCCAACATGTATATCCTTTTTTGAAACCCCTTCGAATCAAGTGCGCTTCGATCTGCGCCAGGTTGTCAAACATTTTCAGATTACCGCAATCAATACATGGACAATACAAAATTTTATCCACTTCTTCAACATATCATGTTCGGTAGCTCTTCTAAAAGCAAACACGCCATTAATGTTGTCTTCACACACACGGTTCTCACCGTACATCCAGCTTCGGTCCATCCACGCTATGCATGTAACAAATTAGTGTTAAATTAGAGCAAGTACTCTTGCTATTGACCAAACATACTAAAATTGATTAGCGATTAATCTAGAGTAAATATAAAGGGTTACAGATCGTTACCCTCGGAGCTCACGACGAATATCCCAAATTAATATCCCGCGAGATCCTCCTCCCTTTCTTCCTCCTCTCCTTCTCCTCCCTTCCTCCTCTCTTTAGCTTCCTCCTTTCCTTCTCCTCTCTAAGGTGGTGCAATGGTGGAGGAGGCGATAGAGAGTGGCTTTGGAGGCTGGCTAAGGCGAGGTGCATCGGGATGGCACGATATTTATAATGCCGGCATATCATAGGCGATTACGGTTATAAACCAAATGCGTGATGTTGCACTATCACGAGCGGTTTATAACTAGAACCGTCTATGATAATCCTGACGGTTCTTAATAAGAATAAATGCGTGATGTCTCGATATCACAAGCGGTTACGCTTAAGAGAATTATCACGAGCGGTTCTAGCTATAAACCGTGCGTGATAGTGCAACTTTATCACGAGCGGTTCCAAAGGGAACCGTTTGTGATAAAATACTAACTTCTGAGCGGTTCCTTTGGAACCGTTTGTGATGAGGCATCCACTATAGACTGTTTTATAGTAGTGTTTCAACAAGTTTCAATACGTTTCAACATGTTTCAAGAAGTTTCATAAAAAATCAAACAAGAGCAAAAAAATCATAACGTGCTCACCTACGGCCACACAACCGCTCGCCGCCACAACTCCGCATTTGTCGGGACATCGCGGTCGTTGGCCTTCCTACCTACAGCGGCGGGTGGCGTTGGATTGGTGGTGACAACGGTTGCGGCAGGTGACCTCGTCATGCGTGCGGGTGCGGTGGAGCCTGCTATGGCCACTTGTGTTCCCAAGCGATGCTGAGGTCGCTCACGGCTATCACTGCGCGCGAGCCCTACTGCTCGTGGTGCCTGCATGCTGCCGCCACCCACCATGCTAACGAGTGCGCTCCCTTCCCGCTCTATACCAGTGCCCACGTCCGCCGTAGCTTGGGGGGGGTTGCGCATTTGTGTCGTTGCTCGTGCTCATTCCATAACCACGACCACTCGCTCACTGCCTGTAACACCCCGACCCGCCACGCGGCCCGGAATGCTACCACCACACATTAATCATTACAAACTTTGCGCAGCTAATTTAACAACTAGACATAACACAACAAAAGTGGGATATCTAGGAAGGATGGTTTGCATTAGAAACTACATTTGACGTGGATGAACTATTCTCCCTTCCCGATGCCTATCATCTTCATCGATCACCTAAACACCAAAGTAAGCAAGGGTGAGTCCAAAGACTCAGCAAGTGCATAATAGATCGATAAGCATTGCCACACAAACATAACATAACCATTTCATCATTTCCATCATTAACTCTCCATTAGTGCAATGCATCATTATTCTACATGCTCATTTGCTCATTTCATTGCCCATATATGCGAATGCACCATCATACTTATACTCATATGCATCTCATCAGCTGATATTGGTATCGTGAGTATTCACCCGTCGATGACACACTCTTCCCCCATCCTCGTTAGGATGAGGTCCTTACATTGTAGGACTTTATCTAGTCTCCACAGATGTAAGACTTCATCTAGAGCACACCGGATTAGTCATGTATCTTTCTCACCGACCTCACTGAAATAGTTACATGACTTTCTCACTAACCAGGCTCATTCATTCTTTCCATGATGCAAATGCACATGTCCATTGTCATTAATCCATCATTGTCATCATTAACAGGGTAGCCTCATTGCTCACATTGTCCCATCATTATTGCCATCAACATATAAATATCATCATATAAGCATCATCATGTAAACATCATCATATCACACAAACATCACATATTTCATAGCACTTACAGGCCGCTTTACCATGCACTGCCTGTTATCCAAGAGAAGCGGAGTAACATGCGGATGACGCCGTTCTAGAACCTCCACCTGAACAAGCATTCAACCAGACTCAACATATGGTAGCAATACATGTACACATACGAATGACATCGTTCATACGCACAAAACGACACGAATAAACCCCTCTCACCTGGCACTATCCTACTGACCTGGTGCCCAAAATAATAATAGGTTAGATATCAAGTCGTCTAACTTTGCGAATAAAAATTTACGTGTGCTCCCCTAATTTCTTTCCACCCCTTTCTTTTCTCTTTTCTCTTTTCTCCCCTCTTCTCTCTCCATCCTACCTACTTGATTCGGCCGAAGCCTTCTCTGGCTTCTCCTCCCTCATTTCTTTTCCTTATCCTCCCCTCTTCTTGGATCTTGCTTGGAGCCAAAAGAAGCCCATGGCGCCACCGACCTCTCCTCCAGCTCCTCTGCCCCTACTCCGATGCCACGTCGCCCCACCAAAACCACTCCTGCCGGCTACCTCGTCGGAGCTGCCTCTCGCGCGTGTCGCGCCAGCCACCGCCGCCCATGGGTCTTTGCTCGGCCGCCTCTGCTCGACCATGGCTGCTGGCTCGACCTCCGACCGCCGTCGCCTCCTCAGTGCCGCCACCTCCCTGAGGCTCTACCAGGGAAGAACTCCTCTCACCTTTTTTTCCTTACGCATGAAAGCATGGGATAGAAATGGGGAAATGGGGCGACATATTGGTTTGTTGGTCTAGGAGTGGGTAGTGGCGACGATGATGTGCTCCCTGGCGCGCCCTCGGTTCCTCTTCTCCTTCTCTGCTTTGGCTTGGTTGCCTTCGGTGGAAGCTTGCTGGTTAGCAGAGGGGGAGAAGGGCTTGTGTTGTGGGAGGGGGCATGCGCTTTGGCTGGCTATGAAGGCTCGGTCTTATCCCCTTTCTCCTTCACTATTGGTTTTCTTACTGTGGGGAGGTAAAATTGTAAAGGCTATTCTCACTTTTTTACTTCACTCACTTTGCAATTCTATTAGCATTACACTGCCACTCCCAATCATTGTTCTCCATGAGTGCATAGGGCCAAAACTGGGTGAGGAAACCGATGAGAAGTGAAGTAGGGTGAGCTCGTGGTGTAGATTACAGTCGTCGTTGGAGAAATCCATTGCTGCCGCCTATGAATCAAACGACTTTGCATGGTGTGAGGAGAGAGAGAGACGGAGATGGTGTGGGCAAAGTGAACTGCATCGAGTCCATCAATGTAGCTATTGGAAGTTTCTTCATTATTGTGGGGAGCCGAGTGTGATAAACGATATATTCGGTTTGAACTGACTTTGGCTGTAATTAGAGATAGAGTTGTATCCTAACTACTTTGATGTAATCTGCAATCTGTTGTAGATATGTAACCGAGATGGTTGTGTCTCATCATCCGGTGCATGCTATATATAAAGATAGGAGAGGTTACCAATTACGGTGCCAAGCAACACAAACATATAGCTTCATCTAGCTAATCTTTTATGGTATCAGAGCTTTGTAGAATCTCCAACGAGATGTCTTTGACCTCAAACCTGGGAAGCGGTGGCGTAGGCCATCTTGCCACACCCTCCTTTGCCTCCATGGTGGTGTTCATTTGGCCGGACAATTACATCTTTGTGGAAGGCACAGTCCGCAGCGCCACGAGGGCTCATGCCATGCTTGGCTATGTCGACGGCACTACTACCAAGTCGAGTGTCTTGGTTGCCCAGATCATTGGAACCGAGACGTCGTAGGTACAAAATCCGACTCATCAGGTATGGGTGCAACAGGACCAGCTCATCATAAGTGCTCTCCTTACGTCCCTGACTGAGGATCTTATTGCCCAAGTGCATTTGCTGACCACTTCACGAGATGTGTGGAGTGCATTGGAGTGAATGTTTTCTTTGCAGTCACAGGTGAAAGTGATGCAGATTCGTCTCCAACTGGCAAACACGAAGAAAGGCGATGAATCTGTGGCCCACTACTTCCACAAGATGAAGCAATTCGGCGACACGCTTGCTGCCATTGGCGAGCCTCTCAAGATTCCGAGATCATCATCTACATCCTGATGGGACTCGACGCGGCTGGAATCCGCTCGTCACGTCGGTCACGACCAGGACCGATCCCATGACCCTCAATGATCTATATGCTCATCTCCTGAGCTACAAGATTTGTGTGGGGTCACAAAACGAATCTGTTGTAATGGATGGATCCTCCTCTGTCAACGTCGCCTCCCGTGGCAACATAAGCAAAGGCAACGGGCAAGGCGGCAAGAAGAACTGGAAGAACCGAAAGGGCAACTCCAGAAACTACCAAGGCTTCACAATGGTGGCGGACGGACAGCACTGATGGCCGTGCACCATCACGTGTCAACGATAGCCGCTCCTCCCGTGCAAACAAAGGCGTCTGATGTGCCAAGTATGTGGCAAAATGGGCCACACGGCTCTACGCCACTACCACCGCTTCGACCACGGCCACCAGGAGGAACCACGCATGCCGGTGGCCTACACCATTGATACCAATTGGTATGCAGACTCCGGGGCCACGGATCATGTCACATCAGAACTCGACAAACTAAGCGTCAAGGAGCGGTACCATAGCAATGATCAAGTCCACACCGCCAATGGGTCAGGTATGGGTATAGCTCACGTTGGACATTCACATATTTCCACACATAAAAAACCCTTGCAACTCAACAATATACTTCATGTTCCTCAATCTAGTCGGAGCCTTCTTTCTATTCATAAGTTAGCCTCTGATAATCAGGTTTACTTTGAATTTCATCCTAATGTCTTCTTCATTAAGGAACTGGCCACGAGTAAGGTTCTGCTCAAGGGACATTGCAAAAGGGGGGGGGGGGCTATACCAAATTCCGTCCAGTCCTCGTTTCAGTCGTGTCGACAAGCAAGCTCTTAGTGCCACCAAACCTTCATCTAAAGATTGGCACTCCAGACTTGGTCATCCTTCGTTTGCTATCGTTCAGTGAGTCATAGATTCCAATAAACTGTCATGCTCTTCCAAACACGACAATCGTGTGTGTGATGCATGTATGCAGGCAAAGAGTCATCAATTACCTTTTTCTTTGTCTAGTACTGTGTCTAGTGCTCCCCTTGAACTTGTGTGTTCGGATGTTTGGGGGCCAGCTCGAACATCCATTCAAGGATTCAAATATTATGTCAGCTTTATTGATCACTTCAGTAAATTTACTTGGGTTTACTTGTTGAAAAACAAATCTGATGTATTCAAAATATTCCTACAGTTTTAGACTCATGTTGAGCGCATCCTCAACAAGAAAATCTTATGTGTTCAAACAAATTGGGGAGGGGAATATCAAAAACTCCACCCATTCTTCACACAACTTGGCATATTACATCATGTATCCTGCCCACACACGCACCAACAGAACGGTGTTGCCGAACGAAAACATCAACATATTGTCGAGACTGGCCTCACCCTCTTAGCTCATTCCCGGGTGCCACTCCAATTTTGGGATGATGCTTTTCTATCTGCATGTTTCCTTATAAATCGTCTTCCTAGCCGAGTCATTAACTTCGACACTCCACTAGAAAAGCTCTTTGGAATCAAACCAGACTACACTTTTCTGCGTACCTTTGGATGTGCATGTTGGCCGCACCTGCGAGCTTACAATGCTCGCAAGCTTGAATTCAGGTCTCACCGTTGTGTGTTCATCGGGTATAGTAGTCGTCATAAGGGCTACTGATGCTTAGACACTTCTACTGGCAGAGTCTATATCTCAATAGATGTTGTGTTTGATGAAAAAGTGTTCCCTTTTGCCTTAGACACTACCAATCCAGCCATACAAACACCCATCACATATTCATCATTGCTTCTACCTTTAATCCCACTTCCTTCTATGAATGCTTCACGTGAACTTGAACATACCCATATGATGCCTCTGTGTACTAACCCTGGCAGTGTAGATAACTCAGATGCTTCTCCGACTGCATCGGATCCAAATGTGATAGTCACGACGCCATGTAGCATCACCACAGCCGATACGACTGGCATACATGCAGATGTGCATCTTTGAGAGGTGGGCCGCGCGCTGCCGTGGCGGCGCTCTGCTGCGGCACGATCGGTGCACCCCATAACGACGGCCCGTGATAATATTGAAGCCCGGCGGTTCAGCGATGGGACAATGTGTTACAATATAGCACGTCCGCGTCGTGCTCTGCTGACTAGCATGGAGGGAGGCATTCCAGATGAACCACCTAATCTTGAGGAAGCTCTTGCACATCCGCAATGGCGCAAGGCTATGGATGATGAGTTTGGTATTGTCTTTGAAAAAATAAAACATGGCGACTTGTGGCACCAGCGAGGCGCAAATGTGATTGATTGCATTTGGTGTTTAAGATGAAGAGAAGGCAAATAGCACCTTTGGGCGATTGCAAGAGCGGTTAGTAGCAAAAGCTATGGGCAGTGGTATAGGCCTTGACTATGACGACACCTTCAATCCAGTTGTGAAACCAGTCACCATTCCGATTAATTTTGTCCATTGTCGTCTCGAAGGGCTGGAGTCTGAGGCAATTAGATGTCCAAAATGCATTCTTGCATGGCTATCTCGAGGAGGAGGTGTTCATGCGCCAAGTTCCCGGTTATGAAGAAGAACGGTATCCTCAATATGTTTGCAAGTTGGACAAAGCTTTATATGGGCTAAAACAAGCACCTCGTGCATGGTATTCGAGGTTAAGCTCCAAACTACAAGAACTTGGGTTCGTGCCTTCCAAAACTGATGTGTCTTTGTTCATCTACACCAGTCAAGGTATCACGATTTATATGCTCATATATGTCGATGATATCATAGTTGCTGGTTCCTCTTATGATGCTGTTAACATTTTGCTGTGCCAACTTCAAGAAGAATTAGCCGTGAAGGACCTCGGCAGGCTGCATTTCTTCCTGGGCATCGAGGTTGTGCATGGAGAAAAAGGTGTCACTCTGTCTCAACGCAAGTACATAGGGGATGTGCTGACTCGAGTCGGGATGCAAGATTGCAAGGGTGTTACCACGCCTATGTCCGCCTGTGAAAAGTTGTCAAGAACAGACGGCGAGCCTCTCTCCCATGGCGATGCTTCCAGATACAGGAGCGTCGTTGGCGCACTACAATACCTGACACTTACTAGACTTGACATCTCCTCCTCAGTCAATAAGGTTTGTCAGTTTCTAGCTGCGCCCACAAGCTCTCATTGGATGGCAATCAAACGAATTCTTCGCTATCTCAAGCTCGCCGGTCCTTTGGATTAGCGTCTGAAGTCATCCTCCGCTCTTGTCGGTAGCGTTCTCGAGGCCGCCGTGGGCGGTATCGAGATGATCGGCGATCCAAGAGGATATCTTGTGTTTTTTGTGCTAACTTTGATCGCTTTGGAGCTCGAGAAAGCAAAGCACTGACTCACGATCGAGTACAGAAGCTGAATACAAAGCCTTGGCTAATGCTACAGCTGAGGTTATTTGGGTACAGTCGCTGCTCCGTGAGTTAGGAATTTATCAGTCTAGACCATCGAGCTTGTGGTGTGACAATTTGGGTGCTACCTATCTTTCTGCCAATCCAGTGTTTCACGCCCGTACAAAACATATTGAGGTGGATTTTCACTTTGTCAGAGAGAGGGTGGCACAGAAGCTGTTGGAAATTCGGTTCATCTCTTCTCAAGATCATATTGCAGATATATTTACAAAGCCATTAGCTGTTCGACCGTTTGCTAATCTTAGACACAATCTCAACCTCGGATGCGGCTGAGATTGAGGGAGACTGATAAAAGAAATATTCTGTTTGAACTGACTTTGGCTGTAATTAGAGATAGAGTTGTATCCTAACTATTTTGATGTAATCTGCAATCTGTTGTAGATATGTAACCGAGATTGTTGTGTCTCATCATCCGGTGCATGCTATATATAAAGAGAGGAGAGGATACCAATTATGGTGCCAAGCAACACAAATATACAGCTTCATCTAGCTAATCTTTTAGAGCGAACGATACTAAGCGTTGGATTAAATGAGATTGAACGGTTGATGGGTATCCCGTTGGAAATGTGGCCTACGCTATAGTGTTCTGTAGATTTTTCCATTCACTAATTGGTTGACACGTTTCTATTCCATTGTCAAGCCATGCAAGCTTCATTCATTACAACAAATTAACTTGTTAATTTCGTGTATAAATCAGGAATTCACTTTCCTGCAGTTAAGCCTGATCTCCCCGCTGGAGCCCGTCAACGGGCTGATGTTCCCGAGCCTTGTCATGGACGCAGCGAAGTCCGACGAGAACGCGTCGGCGTTCGTACTGTACAGTCGCACCAGCGAGTCCACCGGCCCGTTGTTGAACAGCTCCTGGTCGGAGTGCAGCAGCCCGGCGCCGGCCACCAGGTTTCGGTAGTATCCGTTGTCGAACTCGGTGGGGCTGAGCGAGTCGAGAGGCGCGAGGCTGCCGTCGCCGCCGGAGACGGGGCAGGCCTGCCGCTGGTGCGACGCGAACATGGGGCTCACGTTGGCGTCGCAGTAGACGTGCGTGCGGAAGCTGGAGCACCGCGCCATGCCGACCGTGTGCGCACCCGAGAGCGCGGTGAGGTCGCGCGACGTGAGGCCCTTGACGGCGAAGGCCGCCACGAGCGCGGAGATGTCGGAGTTCGGGCCCGGGAGGTCGGTCGACGCGCCGGTGGGGTTCGGGGACAGCGCGTCGCGCCGGCCGAGCGGCACGGCCCAGCTCGGCCCGCCGAGCTGCATGCGTGCCCGAGAATTTCAGAACAACTTATGCAGCACTACGAGTGGTGGTTATGCGTGGTAGCTACTAGCTAGAGAGGCTGACCAGGTTGACGCTGTCGCGCGCGGCGAGGGCTAGGATGTCGGCGCAGGAGACGGTGCCGGGGCAGGAGGCCTCGACCTGCGTCTTGATGGTGTCGATGATGTCGAAGCCGAAGGTCGAGCCGCCGGCGTTGGGGCCGGCGCCCTTCTCGCCCGGCGTCGTGGGCGTGTCGTCGAGCAGCAGCGAGGCGTCGCAGCCCTGGAATCGAAGGGAGCGCAAGCTAAGCTAGTGAGCAGGTACGTACGCGCACTGTATATGCAATATGTCGTGGCGCGCGCAATGCTTGATTGCTAGTAGCACTTACGTTGACGAAGCAGTCGTGGAAGAAGAGGCGGAGGATGGCGGCGCCGCTGCGCGTGTTGTTCATGACGGCCTGCGACATGACCTGCCGCACGACGCTCTGCACGGTGGGGCAGCTCGCCGAGTAGAACCCCGCCGAGAGCTGCGCGTCGGAGCCGCGCGAGACCAGCACTACCGCCACGGCCAGGAGGAGGGGCCCTATGGCCACGGGGAAGACGGCCATGGCTCAATTAGCAACCTAGCTCTCGGAGAAACAAGAACACGATATGGAGCTAGAACGCAATAGCTAGTAACAAACAGTATCGTCACTATACACTCGCTAAAGTGGGGGCACGTAAGCAGCAAATGTGCAAATTATTTGTGGCCGTGTCGATCACGTGCGCGCGTAGAACGGAATCTATCTCAATTCCCTCGGGCCGGTGGTGGGTTGGGTCCAGGGTCAGCGTCTGGCTTCAAGTGGCGCCGGCCGAAACTGCTCCAGACAGTACGCATGCATCTGTAATGGGCACCGACTTAAAAGTGGTGCGCCGATTCGTGCAGGGCATGATTACAGCCACAGTTTCGGTTGGTTTAGGTTCGGGCTAGCGGACAGGCCCGCCCCGCTTCCTGCCGTGCCGAAGTGCCGATCGAGCTGTGCGACCGGCCGTGCGGGTGCGGGTGCTGAGGACTGAGGAGGATCCGAGAACGCATGCAATGCAACGCACCCACCCACCGGTTGGTTACGAACTTCTCGGGAAGAAAACTCCGGCATGCGCTCGCGACAGTGGCGCGTGCCGGTGGGTGCGGGGCGCCGCGCCTTGTGGAGTTCGGTGGCAGGTGGCGAACGGAATGGTTGCTTGCACGGCTTGCACTGCACTGCAGTGCACCGTACCGCGCCGCGCTGGCCGTGATTGCCTAGGGTGTGTTTGGTTGCTGTATACTTTTAACCTAGTTTGTATGAATCATCCAGGCTGAAGCAAACCAGACCGTGTAGATACAATATGGGTTGTTTGGTTAGTTGTTTCTGTTATGCCAAGCTGTGCTGAGATGTTATTTGGTTAGGTGCATAAGGACGTTGACCGTAAGTGTAGATGCAAGAGATGATGGAAAGAAAATGTTAGCATGGCTTTAATTTTGTCTTAATGTATTCTAATAGCTCTCATTTTACCTTAACCCACTTTAATCCACTCTAATACTACCTAATATGCACTGATCACCTCTTAATAACGTCATTAGCAAAGCCTGTATCTAGAGAAACGGAGAAATTGGGCGTTTCTGCCCAGCCTAGCCCGAAGGTATCTTTTGCATCTGCTCAGCCAGGTTGCTTTACACATGCAGCCATCCAAACAAGCGAAACTAAAAAGATTCTGCACCTGAGAAGCCTGCTCAAGCTTATGCACCCAACCAAACACACCCGTAGGGACTAGGGAGGCGCCGTTAGGGCTGGAAACAAGCCGGCTCGAGTTAGGCTCGGTCAAGCTCGAGTGGAAAGTCGGCTCGGCTCGACTCGGCACATTTCAAAAACGATCCAGGAGGTTGGCTAAGCTTGAGCCGGCTTGCGAGCCCTCGCGAGTTGAGCCAAAAATCAAAGCAGCCAGAAATCAAAACGTAGCCTACAGAACATTGCTTCCATCATAAGTCATAACAAGGATGCTACAATTTAATCACTCGGGAAAAGAACACAGACAAGCAACAAAACTCAACCGCAACTCATTTGATGATATGAGAGGTCCACAGCATAAGCAGTAGAAAATCCACACATAAAACAAAAATCATTCATGAATGGATGTCGAGAGGGTTCAAACAAGGTATTGTAGATATGTAAACCTCCACACCAAACTGGCTTGCAGAAGGTATTACAGAAGTATAGCATGCTGCAACTTGACAACCATTACTTAATGAGTTCTAGCATGCCAAGATTAGACTAGCTAAAGCAAAATCTGAGTTCCATTTTGCAGAGGAGATGGTCTACACGGTAGCTCCAAGCCTCCAACTATCTCCGCAAGGATCGCTTGCCTAGGGGCACACTTAGCAAGTGGACCGTGGAGACCAAGTAGCAGCAAAAGAGTTCAAAGAAATAGTATCAGATTGTGTGCTACTTACTGACATGCATATCAATCATCAACAACCCGACAAAACAAAATTATACCAACAACCAACAGAACAATAAAACAAAAACATAGGAATAAATATAAGCAGTAAGATGGAATTAAATCACCAACATAGGAAAACTATGCAAGTTTAACATTTTAAATTTTACAATCCAGTAAAATGGAAGCACTGAACTAAAAAAGTATGGAACAAATTGAAAAAGCAACGACATAAGCAGCAAGTTTAAAAAGCAAACAACTTATTTCATCCATACCACTTCCTACTGTGGATGACCTTTTGCCGGCTAGGGAACTTGAACTTGGCCCGGCAGAGGGCTTCCTCAGCGTGCTTAGCGTTGTTGTAATACCCTGGCCTACTCGTTGTGCGGCCCATGAGGAGTCATGTGGTGGGATTAGTCCCATATTGCTTGTCTAAAGTGAGTTGTAGTAGTATATAATGCCTGTTGGGTCCAAATATAGCACTTTTAGGTTAACCCTTTTACATGAAACGAGGACGAAAGTGTAAGTGGGGTGCTATGTGTATGCGGGTCCACCCCACGGTGGGTTGGGCATTGAGCGGATTTTGGACCAGGGTGTTACAGATGGTATCAGAGTGTGAGGACATCTTCTCAGGTTATGCGAGGAATCCAGAAGGACCATTTTTTTACGGTAGGTACTACATAAATGGAGCTCTGATAGTGTTGCGGCCGTCTTGCCGTGTCAAGGGCGACGATAGTACCTCGCTACAACCGGTACTACCACATGTAGGAGCAGTAGTTCATTGGCTAAGCAAGGCAGCCTTGCCGGCTTCGAGGAGGTCGAAAAAGACGCCTGGGCGTTGATAATACTGCATGATCCGAAGGACCGCCTGACAAATCCGAGAGGAGGTCCACGGGACCTCGAGGAGATCCTAAGACCTCCTGGAGATCTTGGCCTGTGCACACCGAGCTAGTCGAGTTCTGAGATGCTAGCTTCTTGCAGAATCACCGATGCTGACCATAACCACAAGGTCAAGACAAAAGATGAAGCAGACAAATTAAACTTAGTATTAAACAAGACCTTATGGTCCAAGCTTGTTTACAGAGGTTTTTCCACTTGGGTTTACAAACCGCAACAAAAGAACCTTGGCAGCTGGAAACTCCCAAAACACACACATTTGCCAAGAAGCAAGCCGCATGTTGTCAGTGGAGGGCGTCTAAGCGGCGGGATCATCAAAGAAATCCTCTTCGAAGAGATCCGAGCTTCCTTGCACTTGGTCATCCTCATATACTGCTTTGACACAGGGCTTAGAGCCATGAGTACTTTGAATGTACTCAGCAAATCACAGGGAAACACTTATGCAATTAATATTCATGCAATGGCTTACCAATGGAGGAGTTGTATGGTTAGTTGCACAAAGCAAGGTTTGACAGCAAATACCATAATAGATTGGAAAGCGGTAAGTGAAAACAATAATACATACATACTTTTGTTTGAAAGAAAGGAGTGAGCACCAACTCACATCCAAACCACTTGGGGGAGGTCTGGTTGCGCCCACAACCAGGACCTCTCCCAAGACCTCTCTAGAGCACCAACCCTAGAGCTCGACCTCATCCTGGACCACATCTCAAGCCACCATGACCCTCTAAAAGCCGGCCAAGGTCTCTTGAGGCAAGGCCACGACCTCGCTGGGAGTGCCGGGGAACACAAATTTCTCAAAAACTACCCCTTGCACCACTTCTCCGGGAGATGTCCATAACCAAGGACTTGGCTATTCAAATAGATTTTACACTCTGCAGAGGTGTACAACTTTACCCACAATCCACGATCTCTCTAGCGGGGCCGGGTTAGGAAAGACCCTTGCTCACTTCAATGGTGAGCGGTCTAGAAGCGTGACAAGGCCTTACAAAGCTTTGATTTGGCTAAGAGCTGCCCGCTAAGGTTTAAACACGGATGGGTTGCAAAGCCACCAGATTCGTGCCCCCTCTTGCGCCGTTGCGATAAAACTCGCTCATCCACAACAGCACCAAGCCATCTCGTTGCTAATTATTCGGCCCAGGCCATCCCCATAAAATGACCTTGCGGTTGCACGGATTACCCGGATCCACAAACACAAAGTTAAGTCCTTAGTTGTGCTCAGGCAAGACTTCCACATCCCACGTGCAAAGCACCGACTTCTCACTCCCTACCTTCTTGCCCAAGCCAAACTGATTTGGTGATTACCCCTGCCAAAAGACCACTCAATCTTCGCACACAAGTTTTTAAACAAAGTGGTCTCACACCACCATCAATACAACATACAGCATCCTGCCATAGTTGTTTAACAGTGGCGCCGACCACAGGTTACATAGATCATTAGTCAAGATTATTAATTAATGAAGCAAGATTCTCGAAACCCACGGATCTAAAGCAAGACTAAGCATAACTTACGGTCCCATGTTGGCAATACCAAAAAGGTGCCAACTAAAATACCCAACCTAGAGTTTCCAAAGGGGTGTATGTCAACATGTCCAGCAACAAATCCAAAGGAGGCATAATATCAAGTGAGGAAGAGTAACTACTGCCCAAACATTTTCGTATAAAAGTAGCCATGCATGATAAAGTAAAGCAAAATATGTTTCAAGGACTAGGCTCAACATGATCAAGGGCTGTGACTTGCCTTCGTCAAGTAGTGCTGGTCCTTCGGTTGAAACTGCCAGGTCCAGATACTCCTCAAGCTCGGAATCTACACGATCGCAAAGAACCAAATAAGAAAAGCTACTACTAGGCAAAAGAACTCGAAGACTCGAAAGAACTTGAACAAAACTTCAACCCAAAAGAAGCCAATAAACTGGGAGCACAGCTCAGCTTGGAGAGCCCCAGGGGAGGACTTGAGCACGAAAGAACACAGGCAAAAAGAGTTAGAAATGAGCCAAAGGAGACAAAGGAGGGGTTGCCCAGGCTATTTATAGCCAGGGTTGGCAAGGGCATCGAGAGGGCTTAGCCCAAACGTGTCAATGGTCGGGGTGGCACAGGCGAGGGCTAGGACAGGCGTGTCCTAAAAGAAATAAACAATGCACCCTAGAAGTGGCGCATTTAATGTGATCGGACATGCATTAAATGAGCCCAAAGTTTCAAAGGCGGCAAAATGATAAAAGGTGGGTGAGGCTAACAGATGAATTTGGTCCAAGAAGTGCACGACCGATCAAGGAGGCGGTCCTCACCACAGTTGTCTTCTACAAGCAGACTACTAGAGAGGTCCTATGGGCGGGAGGTCAGAGGCACTAGGAGGTCTTGGACGAGGGGTCCAAAAGACACTAAAAAGGGGGTTCTGGGCAGGAGGTCCACGGATACTAAGAGGAGGTCTGGACAAGAGGTCCAAAGACTCGAAGAAGTTCGAAAGAGGACATGATATCTTCGGCAGCGGTAATACCGTACTCAAGAAGGGTACTACTGGGATAACAGTAGTTAGGGTTTAAGGTCTTGATACAACCATAAGCGGGAAGGGCCTTGACGGCTGAGACAAACCAATGAGAGATCTTAACGGCTTAGACTCTCAAAAGGAGATCCTAAACGGTTAAGATCAAAGGCGAGGGGGAGGTCCTAACGGTTAGATCTCCAAGAGGGAGGTCCTATGGTCAGATCAAAAGGGCAAGGAGGTCCTGATGGTAAGATCTCCAAGAGGGAGGTCCTACGGTCAGATCTGATCAAGGAGTTTTTATGTGACTAAGACCATGCTCGAGCGGTAGGTCCGGCCAAGCAAGCGGTAAGTCCGTCATGGGGAAGTCCTATGGACACGGAGAGGTCCAAAGGAGTACAGAGAGGTCCTAAGGTCACAAAGGGGTCCTAAGGGTTAGATTTCTCAAATGAGATCTCAACAGTCAAGACCAAAGTAAAGGAGAGGTCCACGAAAACAAGGATACATGGAAACAAGTTAGGGCCGTTAGATCAAGATCGAACGGAGCGAAGTAAAAGGGGCCGTTCGGACCGAGCGAACGTCACAACGGATTAGAGCTGTCCGATACAGATCGGGTGGCTCTTACGGGGTGGAACGCTCAGACCGTCCAAAAACATCAATGGTCCTGAGGCAAGGAAAATTAAACCCTAGCGGTACGACCGCAAAACAACAGCGGTAGGTCCCCAAGGGCACAAAGGAGGTCTTCAAAGAGTCAAGGGAGGTTCCTTGGACACTTAGGAGGTCCAAAAGGCTCAGAGGAGGTCTTAACAAAAGCGGTAGTTCCGAAGGAACAAGCGGCGATATCATAAAACAAGCGGTAGCACCAGCAGTCTTGAGGAGGTCAAAGGAGCTCCACATGGACATAGGGAGATCCATATGGGCACGAGGGAGGTCGAGAAGGCTCAAGGAGGACTTGACAAAGGCGGTAGTTCAGACACTACTACACATGCTGTTGGGGTCGAAAATCTGAAAGCGGAGGAGGTAAAACCAAAGCTAAGTGCCACAACTCAAGCAGACAGATGCGATAGCTAGAGGATAAGCGTAATATCCCAACCAGTGAACCACCCCAAGGGAGGTCCAGAGGAAGGGAAGCAATGCCAAACTTGGCTTTGAGAAACCAAAGGGGTTTTGAAACACAAACCCAAGCTTGTCCCTCAACAGGAGGTCCAAGACAAGGGGAGGTCTAAACAAAGGATGAGGTCTAAATGGAGAGGGAGGTTAGATCAAGAGGCACACAGAGAAGCTTAGGAGGACAACCAGGCCAAAGAACACCAAAGAACAACAAGAAGCTCCAACCAACAGAGAACACCAACAAGGGACTTAGTTCAGGTTTAATTAGGTCAAGTTAAACTCTCCAACTTCCAAAATGCCAAGTTAAGCTTGAACAGGCAATTAAACCAAATGGTTCTTTTTTATTTTGAAAGCTGGCAAGAACTCTAGAATAAACGGGACGTTACACAGAGCATCAACCTTCGCTGCATGGGCGTGTGCGGGACAGGGGCACGGGCATATGGCGCATGGCGCGTGTGGTCCCAGAGTGGACCACGGCATGGCATATGTGCTGACACTAGATGCACAGACGTGTACCGAGGGGTGGTTCTGGGCATTTGCCGCATATGCGGTGTGCTACCGAGGGCATCAGCCCTTGAGGGGGGTGAATGTAATACCCCGGCCTACTCGTAGTGCGGCCCATGTGGCCCATGAGGAGTCATGTGGTGGGATTAGTCACATATTGCTTGTCTAAAGTGAGTTGTAGTAGTATATAATGCCTGTTGGGTCCAAACATAGCACCTCCGGGTTAACCCTTTTGCACGAAGCGAGGACGAAAGTATAAATGGGGTGCTATGTGTGCGCGGGTCCGCCCCACGGTGGGCTAGGCATTGAGCGGATTTTGGGCCAGGGTGTTACAATTGCTCTCCTTGCGGTGGACGGGGCGAGCGGTGTGGTGGATAGGGCGGCAACGCGGAGGACGGGGGGAGCGCCGGGGGGGGGAGAGCACGTGGCCAGGAGGAGGACGAGGCGAGCATGGGGCTAGGGGGAAGACGTGATGAAGGCGAGGTGCCCGATCTTTCGATGAGATTGATAAATATCGATTTTAGTGGAGGTGACTCTCGTGATCACCATAGCAATCGTTGAACCAACTCCGAAATGTTATTAACCTGGCTGAAAGTGTGATCAACCTGAACACAAGGTTCAATTCCTACGAGCAATCAAAGAACTAGCTAGAATAAGATGTAGGCAATTTGATATTGCGAATAAAATTGTAGTGTAAATGGTATTGAAAAACAAAGGTGGGATCCCGAAGGCTATCTTGACATGTGGCCGTCCGACACAACTGAAGAACAGAAGTTTGCACAATAGCTAAACCTAAACTCAACGAAATCCAATCTGTTTGTGACAGCTAGCTAAGGGGTGAATTTAAAGGGGTAGAGGACGTCCTCTAACCCTAGGGACGCGCCCCAATTGGGCTCGACTTAATACAAGGCCGTTGGCCCAAGTTGAGGTAGTGCAGTACCGTTCTCAGAAACAGACGTGGACTGTTTTGATGATTGTGGCCAGCTCGGATGGAATTTGAAGATGAGGTTGGATCCGTTGGAAAGTAGACTTGATAATATTTCTATGAAGTCCAAGAACGACTCAAACAGAGTTCGTATAAAGAAGTTAAGGTCGTTTAAACTTAGTGCTATCGCAGCAATCAGAATCTGAATCCAGAACTAGCCCAACTCGAACTCTTGCTTGAGTTCGACCCAAAGTGACATGGTGACCTCCATTATGCCTTCCATGCATGTCCATGACTCCCCATGCCTCTCCTTGGTCCTTTCCCATGTTTCTAAGCACAATTAAGTCACTTGCATTGGGTAGCAGTCTATTCTCAGTAATATATAAACCTAGGAACGAATTCACCTAGTAATTAAGTTGGCGAGCACGAGCCCGAGTAAGTGGTCCTTGTAACACTTGTTGTGGATGAGATGTGTGTGTGTGTAGGCGTGATTGTATCCATGGTAGAGATGTCCTCATCATCCTCTCTTGCTTGCATTTGAGTCGTCATCGACTCAAGCTCATCCTCTTCTTCCAAGTATTGCTTTAAATCTGCAATGTTAAATGTGGGACTAACCCCAAAATCTGCAAGCAGCTCAAGCTTGTATGCATTATCATTAATCTTTGCTAACACTTTGAAAAGACCAATAGCTCTAGGCATCAATTTTGACTTTCTCAATTCAGAGAACCTATCTTTTCTCAAGTGCAACCAAACAAGATCTCCAGGCTCAAAAGTTAAATATTTTCTCCCCTGACTACCAACAAGTTATATTTAGCATTCATGCGCTCTATATTCTCCTTAGTTGTCTCATGCATTTTTAAAATCAATTCAGCACGTTGTTTAGCATCAAAGTTCAATTTCTCCGAAGATGGAATAAGCATTAAATCAATACGAGCACGAGGCACAAAACCATAAACAACCTCAAAAGGGCACATCTTTGTAGTAGAATGCAACGAACGATTATAAGCAAACTCAATATGTGTCGGACCCAGGAGTAACACCCCAGATCCTCTGTGCATTTCTGAACTAGTCCCATGATCAGTAGCTAGTTCACACAGTAAACAAATATGGTAACATCCATAAATCGCACAATTATATTAATAATCAACAGAATTTATTACAAAAGAGGCTTACAAGCCAACAATAAAGAACACAGCGGAAGACGAAGAAGTAGTAGAATCCAGCTGATCTGCCACAGGCAATCAACTGGGGTAGCGGCCTAGTCTTCGAGATCCACACTGGTAGAAAAGTCCTTCTCTGAAATTTATTTGCATAAAGTAAGGATGAGCACAACTACCGTGCTCACAAGTTACACCCAATAACAGAGTTAATGCATGCAAGGATATATCGAAGGAAGGCTTATAGGGTTATTTGTGTAAAAGTAATATTTGACATTTTAAATACAATACTAAGTTCAAAAGCACAATTTTTACAATAACTAAAATTGAGTTTTAATTGAATCAATAAAGCTAGTGTAGGCACCAACCTAACACTAGCATAAACACGGGCACCAACCCGGGGCTTCAACCCATAACTTTTCTCATGGACACCCATCCATGTTAAAACTGTTTTACAAAATCATTTTGAAATCAAAACCAAAGTCTAACTTTGAGTGGCTTTGCTAAGCATGTCCATGACCATGGACATGGCTATTCAAATAGTTCTTAACACTCTGCAGAGATTGCACAGCTTTACCCACAAGAGATAATCAACTTTTAATGTCCGTCTGACACACTTCCGAAGGTGTGCGACTAAGTGATTATCATGAGGCCTTTACAATGCATCCCCTAATGTAAGTTACACCCACTAAGGCTTCACTTCTTTTGGACTAACCATCCACCGGAAGCCCCCTCTTGCGCCACACGGCGGCTTCTCCAGCAACACGACCCGTGTCCACGACGGCTTAACCAGCAACATGACTCGTGGGTCACTCCAATGGTGCAACTCGTATTGGTGGATACAAATTATTTAGCCTAGTCTGTCCCACACCAGTCTTGTGGTGGTACGGTGAGGCGTAGCAAAGGAACACTCGAAGGCCGGTCCTTAAATGACTTAGGCAACTTCCAAAAACCCTAAGCCTTAATCAGTGACGGAGCTTCAAAGAAATTATAGGGGGGGCTAGCCTCAAGAGAATTGCAAACTGAATACGATAGAGAGCTCATATTAGTAGCATAATTTTTTAGAGTTTAGCCGATTGCAATAGGGGTCCTCGCCTAATCTAAATTGCACTAATTAAGCTCGACCAAGTGCCTACAACCTAATATATAGGGTAACCATCATGTGAATTACATTATCTGATTCATCGAGTATACGTGCATACCTATAGATATATATTTATACACGAACACGGTGGCGTAGCCATCATCGAGTATCGTGTATATGTATAGATATATATTAAGTATGGATACATGGTGTTCAAAAAAAAAAAAAAAATTTGGGGGCCACTTGCCCATGTTGGTCTACATGATGCTCCGTCCCTGGCCTTAATGCTACCCAAATTAAGCCCGTGCATAAACTTGCACCCACCAATCATCCATTTTTGCCCAAGTCCAAACCATCATTTTATTTTATTTCATTTTTCAAAGCATTTGTAAACTTCCATAACACACCAATGCTATGGATACAATTTTAAACAATCATTTAATTTTTGGCTGAAATTCCCCAAATCAAAATTTTTTTTGTCTAAACATGGCTAAGCACAATTTTTCTCAAAATGTTCTAGTTCATACCATTGCATAAACTAGATTTTCATCTAAGGTGTCAAGGTAGGTTTATTACAGTGTCAAGATTGGCAGTACAAAGGATTTAGGCATAACTACAATTTAAAACAGGTATTTAAATTACATTGAATAGAAATACGCATGCAATAATAATTTAAAACTGAATTTAAATAATTTGAAATAATAGGATAAAAAATGATCAAAGATGTAACTTGCCTTGCTTAATTAGTTGCTCTCAAATGGTGTCAAAAACTGACTCTCCGAAGTCGTCGAAATCTATACGCGAAAATAAGCCAAATTCAAAAAAAATTCACATAAACTCCAAATTAAATAATTTTAGTTTAGTTAGCTAGATCTTGAATTTATATGAATTTAGAAAATTGAATCGACGAAATCGGAGTTCGTATGACGGAGAACGAACCCCGGGAAGTTTTAAATCACATGAAATGAAGGAATTAGGTTTTTCAGAATTTTGGAATTCTTTTTATAAAGGAAAACCGAATAATACATCAGCATGAAGTCATCAACTGATTTTCCGTTTGGTTGAAAATGTCACCACGTCAGCGCCACGTAGGCAAGGAGGTGAGGTGGCGCATGCATGGCCGTGAGGTGGCACCCACGTGGCGGTGCCACGTCACCCAAAATCAGCCGCGAGCTCTGGCGAGGGCACCAACGTGTTGAGCATGATTCACTGATCAATATGCTTACCCTAGATGCCGGTAGGAACGAGGTTTTGGCTGGTGGCGAAGGAAGTGTAATACCTCGAATTTATTCTAGCAAAGGAAGTATCCAACAGAGAATAATAGATTAAAAAGGGAGTTTTCTGCTATTATTCGGGAACCTGGGCCTCGAGCCTTGGCCCAGGAGGCCCAAGGGGAGCTGGCCACTTAATGGGCCAGGGGGAGCCGGCCATTTAAAGGGCCAAGGGGGGAGGCGCCCTTTTCCTCCAAACCCTAGTACTATAGCACAACGTGGCACAGTACCGCCACCGCCTGCTACAGTGCTCCTCTCCCCGCATTGCCGTCTTCCAGCGTCACCGTTTCCTGCTTTGGTGGCCGACCGTGGAGGAAGAAGGAGGGGAGGGAGAGAGGAGAAGAAAAGGAGAGGAACTTCTTCGAGGATAGTGTGAGGACCCCGGTTTATTTAGCTTGTAATGCTTAGTCATCCATTGACCCTAGCATCACAAATAAAATAGCCCGTGTCTTCGAGATATGTATACTTCCCAGAAGTGCAGTATACACACCCCTTTACAAAATCGTGCATCAATATCATACAAGACATAGAACCAAAGCACAAACTGGATTAAACGAAAGACATACATAATATAGTTATTACAAAAGGGGCCGACCGGCCAAATAACAACTAAGGAAAATAAACAACAGCGGAAGCAAAAGCCATAAGATGGCGGTAACAAAAGAAGGCCACATGGTTTACCTTTAGCCCACAAGGCAACCGACCGGGCCGCATAGCTAGTCTTCCCAACCACCGCACATCTCGCAAAAGTAAAGCCCTTGGGGCTCTACCTCCTCTGCAACAAAGTTATTAAGCAAAGCAAATGAGTACAAAAATGTACTGCATAAGGCGGCGATGTAAGGGTCACAGACCTATACATATGCTACATGCAAGCTTTATTTAAGTGGAAGGCTTTAGGCTCATTTTAGCATAAAGCAAGTTTTCATTTGTAATATTTAAATAGATTCAAAGCGGTTTTGCAATTCATTTTTAATTTGCAATTAACAACGAGACAACAATCATAATAACAATAGATAGATGGCAACAACAATCTTGGAAGTGACTAGCCCAATAGCCACCACAACAATAGCATGAATTACCCATTCATACCACCCAACAAGTTTTAATTAAATGGTTGAGTCTAGTTCTTGCACGACCTTACCAAGCATGTCCATAACCTAGGATGAGGCTATTGAATAGTTTTAACCTCGAGGGTGTACCAATGTACCCACACGTCGAGACAGCCTTTTAAGCCAAGCTATTTAGCACACTTCCTTTGGTATGTGACACGGCTAAGTCCTCTGAGACATTTCCAATGGGTGATGCTAATTAAGAGTCACAACAACCCGAAGGGTAGGATACCGCCCGACCCTAAGCAAGCGTGGGTGCTCCCAATCCCTATAAAAACATTTTAACCACCATCGACTCAATAATTAACACCCTCAAAGTACTTAGTCAAGAGGTCCCATATCCCCTCGTGTGGTTGCACGCATAAGCGCTTGGCTTAGTGACACAAGTAACTCGGTCCTTGGGGACTTAGGCACCATTCCATTCAAACCCAACAAATCACACCAACATCCATTGTGCCCAAGTCATGAACAATTTTGTTTTCATTTTTATTTTATTTGTTTACAAAGTAACAAAGCACAAGAGATGGACATAATGGAATAATAATTTTTGTGTGATCAAGGTCATCAACATAATGTCGACAACCGCCTATTTCTACCGTTATCTAAGCATTTCTAAGCATTATCAACGCAAACTACTAAGTGATAAGAGTCCATCCATCGGACTCTACATCACAGTAAGATAATCCTATGCTTAGTAGTAGAGAATGAACATTTACCTACAGAATATGCATCTATAGGATCACTAAGCGATATCATTTAACAACAAAATAGCAATGCATACATACAAGTTAAACAATATATTAGACTTTAAAGTAATGAGACATAATGGATATGATCAAACTACTTGCCTTGCTGGGGCTGCTCACTATGCTGCAAAGGATCACTCACGGGATCAACGCACTCGTCGGCACCTAACGAAAAAGCGAAAAAGAACCGATAAGAACGAAGAAAACCAAAAGGACTCCACAGCAAACTTTCTCCAAATGCTCTAAAATTTTTACAGCAGAAATAGAATGATTTTTAGAGAATTTAGCAATAAGAACCAATTGATTTGGATTCTCAATGCAAAAGATATGAGCAAAACAAACTGCTCAGCCTATAAAAATGCAATCTGTTACTATTCATCATAATTAAATTGTTTAGCAAAAATTTCTAGAAAGGTGGTGCAATTGAAATTTTTATAGTAAATCAAGCACCTCATAGGATGAACAACCCAATTGGATTCATCTCATTTGGAGCTATGATGCATGTTTTATGATTTTTCAAAGACATGCAAAAGAGCACAAATAAAATGCACCCACAATTCTTTTGAAAATAGTGACATGCCTAAATCCTATTCTACCATTTAGTGCACTAATAGAGGAAGCCAACAAAGTTGGATTCACTAAAAAATGATCTATAGAGAATTACTTATGTATTTTACAAGTTAATTGCAATTTTTAGAGCAACATTTAAAGCTAATTTTGAAACCAATTTGCAAATCCATGTTCTGGAGCCGAACTAAACTTACAACCATTTTTAGATTAAAGTTTAGTTCAACAGAGCCACCAAAATTTGAATCAACTTAAATAGAGCTAAAATGAATTAGTTATGCACTTTCAAAGTTTATTACCTTTTTAAGTTTACAAATAAGGCCATCGGAAAATCTCCTAAAAAGGAAACGACGAGGAAAAGCCTGGGCCGTTGATCCTAGATCGGACGGCCCAAGACCTCGGGGGAAAACGCGCATGCGCCCTCGCGCGATTGACGAACGTGGGCCGTGGATCCTGGATCCAACGGCTCATGTCCTCCGACAACGTATGGCGCCGCCTGTGAGTCCAACGAATATGGGCCGTTGATCTTGAATCCAACGGCTCATGTCCTGCGGCAGCGCGACGCGTTTGGAACTCGCGCGCGCGATCGGGGGCGGAGGTCGTGGCCATTGATCGCTAGATGGACGGCTCACAACCAACGCGACACAGCGCACGCACACGGCCTCGCGAGATCTCGCCCGCAGATCTAAAAACGGACGACCCAGGGACAACGCTACAGTTGTCGGTTTCGTCCGACAACGAAACCGACGGCGAAGACATGGCCACCGCCGGTGACTTCGAACCCGGCGGTGCGAGTGGGTGCAGTGCGGGTGCGCAATAGCGATCGCGCTGCCGGTACCACTCACACACGCGATGGAGGACCAGAGCGCCGGCGAGCCGGAGAGGGGCGGCGCGGCAACACACGGCCAAATGACAACAGCACAAGGAGCTCCGCAGCAGCCATACAAGTGGGTGCCAAACAACTAGGGGACTACCAGGAGGTACCTGGAGGTCGCGGAGGGGCCGAGGAGGACAGGGGAGCTCCGGCGACGAAGGACTTTGCCAGCGCCGAGGAGGACAACGAGGAGAGGAGGACCTGGGCAATTTCAACAGCACCGGGTCATCACATTGGATTCAATACAGCTAGGAGGTGCTCCTAGAGCGGGGAATTGAAGGGAGGAGGTCTTACCGGGGCTGAGGGAGAAAGGGGGAAGCTCACGGCCGAAAAGGGGAAGCTCCAATTTAGGCCACCTCTGCAAATGTCCAAACCAATTAGGTTAGGGTTTCGACCACAGAGGGGAGATGCTCAACTTGAAGCAAAGAGAGGGAGAGAATAGCCACTGGGGCACTGCCTTCACCAAGAGCTCCAAGGTGCATCAATGGCAGCCAAAGGAGGTCTGTGGAGAAGGGAGCTCAGCCAAGCACAGTGGGTGCAAGCCGGAGCTCAATGGTGTGTAAAGGAAGCCAAGGGGGAACAAGGGGAGGTCTTATAGCCCAGGGAGCAGAGGTCATGAGCTAGGGTTAAGCTCCATGGTGAGCTTAGCCCATGGCTCGGTCCATGGCTCGGACAAGGACGTGGAGGTGATGGGGGCAGGTCGAGCAAGACCTAGAGGCGAAAAGTCGACCCGGCATTTAATCTTTGGCGACAAAAAAAGCTATTCTTGAGGAAGTGACAGTCACGCCCTCCTCCTCTGCCATGGCGCCTTGCACGCCCGAGGAAGGAGAAGAACGAGGACCTCGTGTCGACAGTTGGATCGTGAAGGGGAGGTCGTGACCCTTAGATCCGCAGCGGTGCGATGCGGAAAGGCACGGGAAGTCGCAACCACAGGATCTTCATCGCGCGGTGGTGCAAAGAAAAGGGAGGTCGCGGTAGTGGGATCTCCATCGCCGCGATTCTTGAAAGGAAAAAAGGGATGTCGTGCCGATGGAGCGGAGGTCCGTACCGTTGGATCTGCATCCAATGGCGCGGAACCGATGGGGGAGGTCTTGACTGCTGCGCGCAACGATGGCAAGGGATGGGAGGTCATGGCCTTTAGATTTACATCCAAGGGCACATAACCGAGCTGGGAGGTCGTGACCATTGGATTTTGATCCAACGGCACACCACAGAGAGGGGAGGTTGTGAGCAATGCGCACGACGCGATGGGAGGTCGTGGTCATTAGATCTACATCCAAGGGCACACAACAGAGCTGGGAGGTCAGGACCGTTGGATTTACATCAAAGGTCTTTGGGCGAAGAGGAGGTCATAGCCATTGTGCAGCGCAAGGGAGGTCGTGGCGGTTGGATCTTGATCCAGCGAACACGACATTGAGGAAGAGGTGGTGGCGCGCGCAAGATGACGAAAGGAGGTCGTGGCCGTGAGATCTTGATCGGCGACAACGAGATGAGAGGGGAGGTCGTGGCCGTTGATGTTAATCCGAGCGAACACGACCTCATATGGAGGTCTGGGTCGTTAGGCCAAACACTGAAAAGGGAAGGGGAGGTCGAGGCTGTTGGATCTTGATCCATGACTCTGGCTTAGTCTTGCGGAGAATGCGGGTGGTTAGGCAAGACGAAGAGGGAGGGAGGTCGGTAGTGAGATTTGGATCTGACGGCAATGAGATGAGAGGGGAGGTCGTGGCCATTGATTTGGACCCAACGGATCACGACCTCGCGCGGGGGAGGACATGGCTAAGCTAGGAGGCGAGAGCTCTTGTGGCGGAGGTCGTGGCCATTGATTTTAATCCAACGGGCACGACCTCACGCGGGGAGGAGGAGCACGGGAGAGCTGGCCGCGCGGTTGGTTGCGGCAGAGGTTGTGGCCGTTGATCTTGATCCAACGGGCACGACCTCACCCGGGAGGAGGAGCACAGGCTGAGTCGGGAAGTGGGTTGGGTTCGACCCACTTGGAAAGTGGTTCGGACCCGAGGAACAGGGCCAGATTTGAAATTGAATTTGAAGGCTGAGGTTGGAGGAATTTTTAGAGGTAGCAAACTAACTCCAAAAATTCCGAAATTTTAACTGGAGCTTCCTCACTCCAGGGTTAACCTTTCATAAAATTTCCAAAGGTTTTTGTGCACTGTATTTTTCTCAAGAAATTCATCAAGGCTGTTATAGGGTTTGACTTACCTCCAAAATTTATCAAATAATTTCTAAAAATTATGAAGTAATTCAGAGGGGTCACATAGCATCTCTAAAACCTAGGAAAAATATTTCCAAAGGTTGGCACAAGATTTGTGACAAAGTGGAATAAGGGTTTGACTTTAGTCAACAAGAGATTTGTGTTTTTGAATTCCACAACTCTTGACAAGAATTGTAGAAGAGTTCAAGAGTTTCAAGATGTGAGAAAAAGTTTTAATTTCTACACATTTTCTTACATTTGAAACACACACCCATTTATATATTTGGGATGTTACAGATAGATCATCGTCTTTCTGCGAGTCTTCAAGGGTAACAAGGTGCTTTCCCCACTGTTTGATGATGATTAGATGCGAATTCAATTAGTTGGATAGAATCGAATTGCTGCTGTTAGAATTTCAGATCTGTCCAGATTGTTGCGTGGCCAATTTTGGATTCTTATATGCAGAATTGGAGATTTCCATCTCCTAGAGATATATAGATATTGTTCTTAGCTTTCCGTAGCCACCAAGAACACTTAATTCCGACGTACGGATCAAAAGTTAAGGTATGATCTTCCCTGCTGTTCTGAATTCCTGACGAGAATGAACTGTCAAGTTGTCTTTTAAACTATGATTAAGTTAATGGCAGATTCAGGGTTTTCACCCAACTAGGATGTTGTAGAACTTTTTACAAAATTTCTAGAATGATAAAGAACGCCCTAATCAGAGTTGTAGAACAAAAGTTGTGATCTGTTCTTTACTGCTGTCTTTTTCGTCTAGACAGAATCTGTCTTATACTTTCATATACCTGTTAGCTTATTCTTTTGGCCGAATTGGGAGATCTCGCCAACTAGACTTTTGTAGATATGTTCATTAAGTTTCCTTAGGATCTAGGCTCACCTCGTTCCAAGTCTCAGATCAATAGTTATGATTTATTCCGTGCTGCTCTCCAGATTTATTTTCTGTGATTGTGTTGTCTGTTTCAAAATAGGTCTAATAGTTAATTCTTGGGTTGTCGGGAAGGTGTTGTAGAACGTTGCTGGTAGTGTCCTGTACCATGTTGTTCTTATTTCAAGTACTTACTTGTGTAGGCGGAGAGGCTTCGGGTTTAGGGGCACCTTCGTTGCCTACTAACGCGTTGCAACACGGAAGGCAAGTACTTTAATATTCTTAAGGCTAGTGAATGCTGAATGCTTGATGTTCGCACTATGTTTTTCTATGATCCATGAGAAGTTTCAGTGCTTATGTTCCTTTCATATTTGTTACTCCATGTTTGAAGATGATGCCTTTCATTATTCATAGTTCATTACATGCATCCATTGTTCTTGTTTCATCCACGGGAGTGGATTTCAAAGACCCATCAATTCCAGTATGGGCACTTAAGACCCACCATTCTAATATGGGCAGATTTGGACTCTCGTATGAAACGTTCTTCATACGGGCTTTGGATCCTCGCATTTTGTTAAATGCGGGCCTAAGTGAACACCGGCGGGTGTGTCACTAGCTATACTGGTATAAGCAGGAGTGCAGTCTATTCATTACATTCAATCCATTCATTCCATTTATTCATATGTTCTTTCAGTGCTATGTTCATAATCTTTAATGATATTGTCTTGTTTATATTTATTGTATGTCCAGTTATTCTTTGTACTTGCTGAGTCTCGGACTTATTCTTGCCTTTGTTTTTTATTTTAGGTGATCGTTGATGATGGCATTATTGGGAGGGAGTAGACACACACTATTTATTCACTTCACCATATTCAAGTTTCAATAATTTGATTTAGTTTCTGTCTTCCATTCGTTAAGTGATGAATTGTAATAAATAAAGTTAGATGGTGGATGATACCTTTTTCTATGTTATGGTTGATTAAGTACCGCTTGTGATCCTTGATCACCCGTTTGATATAATTATTTGGATTCAAATTATATTCCTGCCTTTGTTCTATTAAATGTTAATCTTTTTATGTCATTAGATGAGATATTGTTTAAATTCTTCCTCATTTTGGTTGTATGCTAGATCCTTTAGGTAACATTTTGGCTTCTGAATAGCCAGGGTATTACAGGAAGTTGGCGGCAGCAGTTTAGGGTTCTAGCGGCGACGGCGCTCCAGGGGTCTTCGGGTCGGGGAAAGGTGCGCACGAGGACGGTGATGAAGCGGCGGTGCTAACGGCGGTGAAGGCGGTGACGGAGCGAGCTCATTTAAAGGGGTGCGGGCGAGGTCGGAGCGTCGTGTGGCGCAAGAAGGCCGAGAATGGAACGTCGGCGAAATTTGGGGTAATTAAGGCTGGAGATGGAGGGGAAAAAGGGGTAATGGCACGGCATTGAAACACGGTCACTAATGCGGCGCTAATTTGGGAGATGTGGCTGAGTTGAATGAGTTTTGAAAGCTCCCGTGTGACGTTAATGGCGGGGCTGAGAATGGTAATGGGGAAGAAAGGGAGGTTGACGATGGTGACATGGCGCTTGCGAGCCCACATGGAGGTGGAAGGGAGAGGCAGGTGAGGGCTGACATTGCGGGCCCACGTATCAGTGAGAGGGAGGGGAGGCACATGGGAGAGCTAGCTATGATAGGCCAAGGGGGCCTCGCATGCGAGTAACAGGAGTTGGGCTAGGTGGGTTTTGGCCCAAAACCAAACTGGGATTTTAAAATGATTTAGCTAATTAAATAATTTGATTAATTCAAAAAGGCTTTAGAAAATAGCAAATAAAATCCAAAAATTCCAGAAAAATTCACAGAAATTCCTAGAGTTATTTTGGACTTAAATAAAATAACTCCAGCTTATAATTAGTAATATTTTTTGCACATAATTTATTTTGGCTTTAAAATAATTAGGGAAAAGCTTTTAAAATTCAGAAATTAATGAAATTTTTATTTTTCAACTTTAACTCAATGAAAACCTCAAAAACTTTAATAAATTTTATTTTTGTTTTTTCAAATAAAGCAATAAAACTCTTTCAATTTCGAAAGTCTAATAAAATAATAACTTTATTAATTTTTATTTTGGTAACAGCACTTTAGGATGTTACAATATGAGGCAAGAATTCTTCCCACATTTTTAAATTATTTTTCAACACAGCCCTAAGCATTGTAGATAAAGTTCTATTCACAACTTTCATTTGTCCATCAGTTTGGGGATAACAAGTAGTAGAAAATAACAGCTTAGTCCCCAATTTAGCCCATAAAGTTCTCCAAAAGTGGCTAAGAAATTTAGCATCACGATCTGAAACTATAGTATTAGGCACACCATGCAAGCGAACAACTTCACGAAAGAATAAATCAATAATATTGGTAGCATCATTGCTCTTATGACATGGTATAAAGTGGGTCATCTTAGAAAATCTATCAACAACCACGAATATAATATCCCTCCCCTTCTTTGTTCTAGGCAATTCTAAAATAAAGTCCATCGAAATATCTTCCCCCGGAACGCTAGGAACAGGTAGAGGCATGTATAAACCATGAGGATTAAGTCCTAACTTAGCTCTTTGATATGTAGAGCAGCGAGCAACGTAGCGCTCGACGTCTCGTCTCATCTTTGGCCAAAATAAATGATTAGCAAGTATATCCTCCATTTTCTTCACGCTAAAGTGTCCCATCAGCCCGCCTCCATGCGCTTCCTGTAACAACAACAAACGAACAGAGCTAGCTGGAATGCATAGCTTGTTAGCCCTAAACACAAATCCATCATTAATGACGAATTTGTTCCACGTTTTCCCTTCTTTACAATTCAACAATATATCTATAAAATCAGCATCATGCACATATTGCTCTTTAATAGTCTCTAATCCAAAAATATTGAAATCAAGTTGTGAAAGCATGGTATATCTCCTAGACAACGCATCAGCAATAACATTATCCTTTCCCTTCTTGTGTTGTATGACATAAGGAAAAGACTTAATAAATTCAACCCACTTTGCATGTATACGGTTCAGTTTACCTTGATTTCGAATATGCTTTAAAGATTCATGATCATAATGTATAACAAATTCTTTGGGCCATAAATAATATTGCCAAGTTTCTAAAGTTCGGAATAGTGCATATAATTCCTTATCATAAGTAGAATAGTTCAAACTAGGCCCACTCAATTTCTCACTGAAGTATGCTATAGGTTTACCTTCTTGCAACAACACACCACCTAAACCAATTCCGCTGGCATCACACTCTAGTTCAAAAGTCTTATTAAAATCAGGGAGTTGGAGTAATGGTGCAAGTGTTAACTTATCTTTCAACGTGGTGAAGGCGTTCTCCTGTGCGGTGCTCCAAACAAATGGTACGCCCTTCTTGGTGAGCTCATTCAATGGTGCAGTGATGGTGCTGAAATCCTTCACGAAGCGACGGTAGAATCCAGCAAGTCCTAAAAAGCTTCGCACCTGTGTGACCATGTTAGGAGTCGGCCTACTCTGTATTGCTTCAACCTTGGTTTGATCAACTTTAATTTCCTGTGGAGTAACAATATAGTCAAGAAACACAACTCGATTGGTGCAAAAGGTGCACTTATCAAGGTTACCAAATAAACGTGCACCATTTAAAGCATTAAAAATAGCACATAAATGCTCAAGATGATCCTCTAATGATTTGTTATATATTAATATATCATCAAAATAAACCACCACAAATCTACCAATGAAACCACGCAAAACATCATTCATTAGTCTCATGAAGGTGCTAGCTGCATTAGTTAAACCAAAAGGCATTACTAACCACTCATATAACCCGAACTTAGTTTTAAATGTTGTTTTCCATTCATCGCCTAATTCATGCGAATTTGATGATATTTACTACGCAAATCAACCTTCGATAAAACAACAGAGCCACTCAATTCATCAAGCATATCATCTAACCTAGGAATAGAACAATGATACCTAATGGTGATATTATTGATTGCTCTATAATCTACACACATGCGCCATGATCCATCTTTCTTAGGCACTGAAATGACCGGAATAGCACAAGGACTAAGAGATTCGCGCATATACCCTTTATTAAGCAACTCTTGAACTTGGTGCTGAATTTCTTTAGTTTCTGCCGGATTGGTCCTGTATGGTGCGCGGTTGGGCAATGATGCACCAGAAATTAAATCAATTTGATGCTCAATCCCTCGAAGCGGTGGCAACTCCAGCGGTATGTCCTTTGGAAACACGTCTTTGTACTCCTGCAAAATGTTAGTGATAGCAGGAGGCCAAGAAGAAGGTATATCCTTAAATGAAAACAAAGCTTCTTTGCAAACTAATGCATAACAAACAGAATTACTAGCATCCAATTCAATCATATCAGATTTGGTAGCAAGAAAACTAGCACCTTTCAATTTAATTTCTTTATTCTTCACATGAGCAGATTTATGTTCTTTTTTCTTATGTTGCTCAAGCTCTTTTGCTACAATCTGATTTTCGCTTTTAACATTCACTTGATTCTTCTCTCTACTTGCTCTAGCAAGTTCATCTTTAACAATTTGTTCAGGAGTCATAGGATGCAGCACAATTTTCTTTCCTTTGAACATGAGAGAGTATTGATTATTCCTACCATGATGCACACAATAAATATCATATTGCCAAGGTCTTCCTAATAATAATGAACAAGCTTGCATAGGAACAACGTCGCAATCAACATAATCATGGTATGAACCCATACAAAAGTTTACTCTGACCATTCGTGTTACCTTCAACTTACCATTGTTGTTGAACCATTGAATATGGTTTGGGTGGGGATGAGGGTTGGTCGGCAAAGCAAGCTTCTCCACCATATCCATACTCGCCAAATTGTTGCAACTCCCACCATCAACAATTATGCTAATCGAGCGTTCCTTGACAACGCCCTCGATTTGGAACAAATTATGGCGTTGATTTTGGTCGGCACGAGAAACTTGAGCACTTAGTACGCGTTGCACTATAATGCTCAAATACTTGTTGGCATCTTCGGTGCCAACATGTTCCTCCTCATGATCAGATTTATCATCATGTCCTGCAGGGTCAGTGGTAAGCATAGCATATGTTTCATCATCAAAATCACTAGTAGAGGAATACCAACCATCATCGCGTATAATCAGCACACGCTTGTTTGGACAGTCCCGCATCATGTGTCCATAGCCTTTGCAACGATGGCATTGAACGTCCTTAGTTCGTCTTGTCGAAGCAATCGAAGTAGAGGTTTTTGCAGAGGCTTGTGGTGCTGATTTGGCTGCTTCAGAAACTCGTGGTGCTTAATTTGAAGTAGCGGGGCACTGCTTGTTGTTGGAGGATGACAGTGGGCAGTAGAGGTGCGTGGCGTCCATGAGTTTGTGCGACCTATAGAAGAGTTAGATCGTGTCCTCGTTTAGCGTACCTACAATTCACATTCAGCTTTGCAAGCAAAATGAAACAATCTAGTAAATAGAGTTGTAATCTTTATAATCAAGGATGTCTTGAATTTCTCGATTCAACCCTCCCAAAAACTTAGCCATTGATGCCTCCTTATTCTCAACTAAACCACAACGCAACATACCAATTTGCAATTCTTGATAGTAGTCTTTCACAGACTTTGTACCTTGTCGTAAGCATTGCAATTTATTTAACAAATCACGAGCATAATATGAGGGAACAAATCAATGCTGCATAAGCAATTTTAAAGCCTCACAAGTGTTAGGTATGTTATTGGGATGTTGATGGCAATGTTCTTTCCACTAAACAAAAGCAAAGTCGGTAAATTCACTAGTAACAACCCTAATTCATCTAATCTCAGGAAATTCATGGTAAGCAAATTTTTGATCAACAGCTAGTTCCCAATTAAGATAACCATCAGAATCATATTTACCATTAAAAGAGGGCATAGTGAATTTAACCTTAGCAAAAGAATCATCGTGGTCATGTACCTCACGTCGTGGGTGGTCTCGTCGCATACCTTGTCGATTAAAACGCAATTGCCGATGAACTCAATCGTTGTTGTGGTTACCCACCATGTCATCAGCCTCGGTATCAGCCACGTAGTCGAATTCATCTTGTCCCTCTACCGGCGCAACAGGGGGAACAACAGTGGATGCCTGGGCAATCTCATCAAGGCGCGCCATAATACCTGCCAAAGAATTGTTAGTAACGCCTTGCGTTCTCTCCATCGCGGCGAGCGTGGCGTTTGTCTCAATCTGGGCACCCTCAAGTTGAGCAAGTCGCTCATTCGTGACCCTGACATCCTCCTCAAGACCCTCCGTACGAAGGTTCATGATGTGCCAGAAAATGTTGTACGATTGCCTTCATACGAGGAGTATGAGATGTATCCTCATTCGAAGGCTCTGCAGAACCTACCATTGTTAGCAAATCACAAGTATACGTCCCTAGCAACTACTAGGATGTGGTGGTTCAAAAGTCACTCACACTCAAGTCTTCTATCGAATTCTTACCAATTCTTACAAAGCAAATAAGGGTGATCAGCAACCAGCGGTGTCAACGTATCTCCGAAGATTGGATGGAACGATTGCCAGGTGAAGTTCAGCCTGTACAGTGTAGAAAACGTGTAGCATGGAAGGCTCAAGTATGGTAGCAAGGATTAGCAACAATCAATTCAACAAATGAAGGCGAGGTGCCCAATCTTTCGACGAGATTGATAAATATCGATTTTGGTGGAGGTGACTTTCGCGATCTGACTACAACTGTACGATGACGCTTGCGCCTTAGCAATCGTTGAACCAACTCCGAGATGTTATTAACCTTATTGGAAGCGCGATCAACCTGAACACAAGGTTCAATTCCTGCGAGCATGCGGCTAGGGGAGAATGGGGCGAGCAAATGGCGGTGGGACCAGTGACAGGCGGAAGCAAGACTTGTGGACGGGCGGGAGAGGAAGAGGAATTGGGGACCAAGACAGAAGAGGAAGGGGAATTCGGGATGGGGAATTGGGGATCAAGGGAGTCACGGGGGAGAGTAGGGTTAGGGTGAGGTTTAGTGGGCTGGCTAGGCTAAGCCTGTGGGGACTGCCGATTGGGCTAGGTTCGCAGTCGCACCTCGCACAAGCCAAACTAGGCTCGCGAGTGGCTCGAGCTCGGTTTGAATTTTTTTCATGAGCTAGACATTGAGCTCAACTCAAAAATTTCCCAGCTCGAGCCGGCTCGTGAGCTTCGAGCTATTTTTCCAGCCCTAGACGCCGCCGATGAGATTGGGGCCTTTAGGCTGACATTTCGGCCAAATTTTGATCGACATGGATTGGATATGTCCTGGTTTGGTTCGGAGCCTAATAAACACACATGCGTCAGAGGCCTCAACGTCCAAGTGAGATGGCCGACCGGCGAAAGCAACACTTTGGCCTGAATACGCCTTTTTCGCCACACTGAAGCTAGCCAAGCCCAATTAATTAGATAGATACTCCCTCTGTTCAGCTACAGTAACATCAAGTAATTAAAAACGGAGGGAGTATGTCTCAACGGTGGATCACCACCAAGATGAGAGCATTCTTTTTAAAAGAAAATCCTTATTTGTCATACAAAGTTACTGTTTTGCTTATCGGCCACTGAAAGCCTTCAATGGCACTGGTTCATTTTCCTCTATCCTTTCTTACTCTATCCTTTCTTACTCTATCCTTTCTTACTTACCATTGTCGTCCCTTAACCGTGAGACGAGTGTTAAGTTGGACAGGAAAAAGACAAAAATACCCTTCTCACACCTCTTCGTCTCCTCTTCCCCCTCTTTCTCTATTCTCTCTCATGAGCTCCGCCACCATCGCCCAAAGCTGCCTCGCCACCGCCTCACTTCACCTGGAAATTTTTACTGTTTTGGCCCTGTAGCAACTTTTAATTTCAAAAATAGCCCTCGTTCACCATAATCTGCAAGAATCGCCTGTCTGAGTGCTCCTCTGGCTGCTCTGCAGGCGCGGCAGTGACTGCCCGCCCCCAGCTCGTGAGCACTGCCCCGGCCGGCTTGTGAGGCACCGCCCCGGTGGCGGCGCGCGCAGTCTTGCCCCGGCCGCAGGCGTGATTCCTCGCTCCCTCGCTCGCCGCGCCACTTTTCCACCGAAAGAAGCTCGGCTGCATGCGTGTTTTGGTTTTTTGTGGATTTACATCGCGTCACTGTCTTTCGTTGTCTTTAAGAGCTGCGTATATAAACGAACACGCGCGGCCAAATCGCTCATAAGCGCAGCGCGTGTTCCGATTAGTTTAGGTAAGTACGCGTTTAATTGTTTCCTCATTGCATTTTTTACCGTTAAGTACGTACTTAGATTTCGCTAACTGTTAGTTTTTGTCTATTTGCAGCAATGGCACGTACTCTACCACTCCTACTTGAAGCGGCATGGGACGGCAAGCATCGCTGTCACGCTTGGATCGATGGCGATGGGCCACCAACTCTGGTGACATGGGGACCGAGGGAGACCTAGCCGCTGGACGAGCGGTATGTTTCGAGGCTTCGTCAATGTGGGCTGATTGCGTTCGCCCGCATGCTGAATATGGGGCAGAACCTCCTAATTGATGCCTCTCTTCTTTCCGCCTTGGTTGATCGTTGGCGGCCGGAGACCCACACGTTCCACTTCCGGTGGGGGGAGATGACGGTGACACTGCAAGACGTCAGCTTCATTACCGGCCTTCCGTTGAGGCCGTGCAGTTGTTCCCCGAGGTCGCCGGACTAGAAGGTGCGTCTCAATCATCGCTTCGGGCAGCCTATCCCTGAGAGGTCTAAGGGCATTCCACACGCTTGGCTGCGACGATTCATGCATTGCCCAAATGACGCCACGGAGGAGGTGGTTCGATGCCACCTTATTGCATATTTGTTTGTGGATATCATGGGGATATGCCCATGATCTTAGGATGATGAAACAATTGGCAATGTGGCTTTTGGTTTGAAGTTTTACGTGTTTTCGACAAAGTTTCAGATCTGTCAGGTCAGCGGCGGTCTGATCAGCTTTTGTGCTGAATGTTGATATAAGTGGTGAGTTGATTATGGGATAGGTCATATCCATATTTGTTAATGCATATGTGTTGCATATTGCATGTTTTGGCTAACGTGGGTCAAGTTGTGAAGAACTTGTTCGGTTTAAATGTTTGCTTGTCTATTCTTTGTGCGGTGGCTTGCGAGTCAATGACGGTCAACGGCGTGGAGGATCGGGACTAAGCTTGGAGAGCCGAGGTCGAAACGATCAAGGATGCGGGTGAGGTCAAGTGACTCAAGCGTGGCGCAGAATGGACAAGGATGACCGAACAGGCGGTTCGGTCTGTTGGTTGGATCAGCGGTAGCGGAGTCATTACAAGTGCTCGATGGTGCCGGTGGGATCCGGACGGGAGAGACTTGACGACATGGAGCCGTTGATCAACCTACATGTGGCGAAGCATGGGATTGCTTCACGATCTGTGGACTCGACTTTTGGAAAAGATCGAGAAGGGGTATTTTGGTAATTTTACCAAATACCATCTTGGTGACCTTTTGACTAAGCTGCGGCGCGGGTCGGCGCATGGTGAAGCGGTTTAGATCAATCGACGATGAAGACGGCGCTTTAATATGCGTGCGTGTGTGTTCCGTTGATGTTGAGCCTTAACGGAAGCCCATTAGGGTAAATCTTCTAGGGTTAGAGGCTACCCTATAAAAGGAGGGAGATAGAATATTCTTTGAGAACATTAAGAAAAAAAAAAGCCGGGCGTTTTTGGAGATGTGGCGCCTTCGAGAAAAATCATGGCATACTGTGGAAATCGGAAATCTTACCTGCTGACTTGATTCTTGGCTGAGAGTTTGAGTTGTTGGTTGCAGTCAAAACCAGAGTCATATACACTGTATGTTTTGTTGATTTGACAGAAGTTTTGTTCTTTATTGCTATTTCTTATGCCCATGGCAGCGCCTGTGTAGCAGCTCGCACATCCCGGAAAATCGGAGGTCTCAGCGGCTGTTGGTGAGAGCTCGGTAGAAATCAAGTGTCTTTGGCAATGGCCGTTCTTGCCTTTTTGCTACTGTGACTGAATAGTTTTCTGCTTTGGGCTGCTCAAAGATGCGCTTGTGAAAAATCTAGAGTTTCATGGTAGCGCCCTGTAGCCTGTAGAAATTGGAGTTCCCTTGAGGCAGCCTGTTCATCTCAGTAATAGAGCTCCTAGGCAGCGACTCTTGCTTTGATGCCTACTGGTTTCCTTGTGTTTTGGTTCGCTTTTTCAAGCTTCTGCGTGTGTTGAATTTATTATGAATTTCTTTGTTTGGTATTTGGGCATGAGCATTGTAGGCGCAGACTTTTGAGGTTAGATCTTTAATGAAAAGGTGTTGAGCTCTTGATCTTTTCGTGTTTGCCATGTTGTCTCTTCTTGTGGCGATTGCTTGCATTTGATTCTTTGCTTTGCCTATTGATCGAATTTGTTTTGGCGAGTGGGTGATCTAGGCGACTGAACTCCCATGAAACGAGCAGGTAGCCTCTGTCTTTGGGAAAAATGAGAGCCGGCAGCGTCCGCAAAAACCAGCTTTTTCTTGGGCTGCGGCATGTTCCTCACTGTATGATCTAATGTGTGATTGGATTGAGTCTGAGCAGTGGCTGCAGTTTATCCGGTTTGATGTTTTGATTTTTCTTATTGCCTTGAGCTGTAGTTTCTCGTTCATGTATTTGGCTGCTCTTCTCTGCGTGTGAAGCGCTGATTGCTACCAAAAACCGAGCTTCGTATCTGTCGCGCTTTGCTAAAACCGAAAGTCTGGCGTGGGCTGTCCTCCGTAAAGCAGGAGGCGGCAGCTTAGCAGAATCTGGAGTCTTGGTGAGGCGGCTGCTCCCCACGCATAGATCCTGGGGTATTGCTGAAAATTGAAGTATGTGGCGGCGGCCTCACACCCTGAAAAACCGGAGGTGTAGCGGCGCCATCCAGAAAAATTAGAAATCCTCGGTGGCGGTAGTGATGGCCGGTTTTGTTTCTTGCATTTTCTTGTGGTACTGATTACTAGTACTCTACAAATTAATGTTGTGACTTCGATTCGTCTTTAAATTCTTTGTCGATTAGCTCCTTGTATTTGTTATTGCTTGGAAGCTATCAATGATCCTAACAAGATTTCAGTTTTGGTTGGCCAGCAAGATGTTGCATTGATTAGTTTTTCTTGGCTGCGCCCTTGATGATGCAGACAGAGAAAGATCGGCGGCGGTTTGTGGTCGTGTTTTGTAAAGCGAATTGATCCGATTGCATGGCGCCATCAATGATTCACTAATGCTTTGGCTTTGAGTCTTTGCGATCATTTGTTGTTGATATCTTTTCATCGAGTTGATATTTAGTTTCTTATTACTTTGGATCGGTGGTGTTGTGTGCCCCGAGACCACATCATTGTTCTTGCCTTCTTGATTGAATCTCTATTTCTTTGTCTTGTGCAGCGTGCTGACCTTGAGATGTTTGTAGTCTTTTGCTTGAGGTTTGATCGGATTCAACACGGGTCATCCGCGTGCTGTATCTGATCTCCATAGCTTTTATAGCTATTGGAGTGAAAGTAGTGTTAAGTTCGATCGAGGTGAAAAATAGAGAAAGCGTCTATTCACCCCCCCTCTAGTCGCCTTTCCGGTCCTACATTGTTGTTTATATTGGGTGGGTCATGTTCCCTAGCACGAGAGGGACATGGTGTGCGAGTTATATTCACCTTGCGGAGTCCATCGTGGGCGCCGACGATGAGGCGTGCCGCTTGATCTGATTGGGGTTCGGTACCTTTGTCTTGCGACGTCTGCATGACGATCTGACGCTTGCGGCGTCGCCGAGGAGACGGAACCGTGCTCTCGGGTTGCCACATTTATTCTGTTGTGGTCGTCGGGAGCTGCCAGCGGTCAGACGGTACAGTACTTCCACGCATGATCCACCCTTACTCGCACACACAACATTTCTATAGTGAGGCGGACGAGGAGGATCTGTGGAAGGCCCAACCATGGGATCCCGATGGGATGTGGCGATCTTGGGGTGGGCTAGGGAGAGAGTCGCCGCATATTCCACGAGTTCCACAATGAATTCGAGACCTGACGAGGGCGACATAATATGGGCTCCTTGGGCGGATGCCACACGCGAGCACCGGCGCCCGGCGGCTTGAGCTTGCTATGCCACCGGGATGCGGCGTCTTTGGAGGACAACTTGTCATCTGGTGTTCTCCCACATGGTTGAGCCATACAACCCTAGCGGGTGATGAGGCGATTCATTTGCACCGGAGATCCCCGCTCTAGGGGCGCCGCTTGCGGCGTAGTCACTGTAAGTACATTGTATTGCTTAATAATATTGTAGATCCTTTAGTCATATGTTATGTCGGTACCATAATTTATTTATTTTGTTCCACCTTCAAGCGACGAAGAAGGGCGCAAGAGTGATGATCGGCCAGACGCGGCCTGTGGGTAGATGCATGGCAAGCGGCCCGCGATTCCATTTTGCAGGAGGCACGCCCTTACGATGAAGGGACTTACGACACGTACTTGGAGTGGTACGTACGGCACATGCGGACGAGACTGACAGGCGCCCCCCCGGCCCGACATGCAGATCCTAGCCACGCCGTACGCTTGGACTTGGGGATGGACCCGCACCGTGCAGCACGCAATGACGATTCGATACGTTGAGCATGTAGTAGATTAAGCACCCTCCGAAATAGGGTTAAATAACAAAATTTTGTTTGTTCGGTAGCCATGCAGGTGGACCGTTTGGAGAGCGTTATCGGCGCGGCGGGAACTTCGGCGAAGTCTGAACAACACAGTCGAACGCCTTTTTTCGGTCATGAAGACGCTTGTTGATGATGTCAAGCAGGTCGTTCGTAACATGAGCTGTGGAAGGCCCAGTGATGTCGACTCGAGGCATCGGACGGAGCGTCATCGCGTACCCTCGCCCCCTCCATCTTCCCGTCCGAGCGAGTCGACCCAGTGGCGCAGCAGCATGGGCGGCGGATCGTTCGTGTAGTTTCCACGCAGGGACTCTACGCTGATACCGTCCTCGTCTCGGAGGGACCCTACGCTGATGCCGTCGTCGTCACAGAGGGACCCTACACTGATGTCGTCCTCGTCTCAGAGGGACCCTACGCTGGTGCCGTCGTCGTCACAGAGGCACGAAGAGGACATTCCGGAGAGCACAAACGTGCAACCCGGAACCGCGGCGGATGTTCTCCCAGATTCTCCCTTGCAGCCACACACTGTTGGAAAATTTCCAATGGGCGATACGGCGCCATGGTATCAGTCCGGGTACACAATGTACCCTACGCCGCTCACCCCGCAAGGTGAACCGTACCCCAGCGATTCACCCATCCATCCCGCAGCCGAGCCGAGTTGGTGCCCTCAAGACGGATCCTACTATGGATCCTCTTGCTTGGATCACAGACTTGTTCTCAACGCCACTTCCACGGTGATGCCCCCCGCACGCCGACACGGCGGTTGAGGAGCCCGCTATGACTGCGGTAGAACCCACGGTCACCGATAGGTTAGCGTTTCCACAGAACAGTTCGTCGAGAGACCTTTGGCGAGAACACGGCGGAAGGCGATCTGAGGTACTATGCCCGACAGTAGTGAGGAGCAGCGTGAGCATTAGTAGCATTAGAAGTCTATTATATGTTGTAACTTGTGCTTCATTAACTGATTTGTAATCCAAGCAGAGTGTGGTAATTGGAATGTAATTGGACACTTGTATTTCGTTATCTATCTCAGTAGAGCAATTTTATTCTCATTCATGAAGGACTGGGATGCATAGATAACGAGTGGACAGTACAATCTCATTACACACTGACGTTCTATTTGGCAAGAACAAGATATAAAAGAAGAAAGACCGCAAAACTAACTATCTTAACTAACTTCTGAAGCATCTTCTCAACTCTTTCCATCCTCTCATCCAATGTTTGAAGCCTTTTCTCTTCACTTTGCATGGGTTGATTGGGCCTTCGAACCTTTGCATCTAACAGTGCGGTAACACCACGGAGTCTTGCATTGGTTCATCGGACGCTCGAGCCATTGCATCTAATTGCGGCGACACCACAGAGTCTTCTTGGAAGGCGACAATTTGCATTGCAATATCTTGAACCATTTGGGACAACCGTCGACCCATTGCCAAAACCGACATGTTGTGTTCTACAAAAAATTGCAGCTTCAAATGAAAGTAAGAAAACCCGGTATGTACAACGCATAATTCATTCGTCTTGATTTTGCGAGATTCTGAAAGATTTGAACACTTCATGAACACTTGGGGCGAATTCGTTTGGCGTATGAGAGGTAAACACATTAACCGGATCCAACGAGGGCAAACCAATTTCTTTGTCGTAGTGATTGTAATTCTCTGCTCACTTGAATGTTTGATGAGGCCGAAGACATCTTGTTTCACACTAGAAGAAAGGAGAAGAGGAAGAGAAGATCGAGGTGAATGGCGACCAAAGCATCCATATATAGCGTTAGAGCACGAAGGGCCCTTTGTCTTGGAAAGGAGGGCGTGACTGCAAGATGTGGAAGTGAAGTGACCACTCTCTAGAAAGCTGGACGTGACCACTCTGTGGAAAGCAGGAAGTGATAACTCTCTGGAAAGTAGGACGCGACTACTTTCTGCAAAGCACGACGTAACCCAAACGAGGCAGATATCTGTACTTATAAATCGGTAATGACAACTCGAAGCGGTAATAACAACTTGTTACATCGTAGAAAGCAGTGCAGGTTACAATGCAAATCATTACAACACTCACATGACTCAAATACACCGGATAGCTTACAGATACTAAGTGGCGCTGGAGGAAGAAAGTCTATTCGGGCAGTTCCTGAATGAGTGCCCATGAGTCTTACATAGCCTACACCTTATTGGTCTTGGCCGATCTCCACGTTGGCTCGCATCCATGTCGTTGCGGATGCGCCTTGACTGACGCCTCCCACGGCCTGGATGTCGTAGTGTGTTATTCGGTGACCACTTCACTGCTCCCGGCCATAGGTCCCTGTAGTGGCTTTCCACACCGTAGGAGTTGAACTCCCCATTTCAAGTATCATACAGGTGTCGTATGTCGTAGTACTCCGACATGTACATGCTAGAAGATTGGTGAAATACAGTACATGCAGCATATACGTGGGAGCAAGACTTGTGCAGGAGTTGAGGCTTGTTGCAGGTGCAAACTGCCACATCGCCTATGGTGCAAACATGCTTAGGTCACCTCTCATGTGGCCCATGACGTGCTGTCCGCAGCGGATCTCGAACTTCCTTCTCACGCCATCCATTGTGATAGCTACATGGGATCGGGCCTTGGTAATTTTCTTCTCCATGTAGGCAAGGGTAACCTCCGAGTATTGTTTCCCTTCATCCAAATCTTTGTAGCCATCATTGCCGATTGAATGAATGTAACCGATCAGCGGTTCCATGTCTCGTCGACAACGGCGGTGATGGGCAAGGCACGGACCCCTTTCAACACTCCGTTGTAGACCTCGGACATGTTGGTTGTCATGATGCCGTACCGAGCACCATAGGTGTCATGAAGAAGGGACCATTTCTCATAGTCGGGGGCATGCTCGCTCATCCACTCAGCGAACTCGCTTTGCGGTGCGCCTGGGCCAGAACCTCCACTTGCATGCTCGGTTTCGACCTCAAGCTCCCGCCACACGGCATCGAACTTGCGCTTCTGGTTCTGCAGGCATAGCTTCTTGAACTTCTTCATGAGGTCTTTGCTCCGGAAGCGCGTGTGGAAGTTGGCAGCTAGATGCCACATGCACCAACGTGTGCGCATGTCGTTCCATTGGAACGGTGGGCTTGTACCATGCTGCATGGTGCACAGCGCGGACAACAACCCGACATGACGGTCGGTTATGACGCACACATTCGGCCAATCTCTTACAACATGTTGCTTTATGTTGGCTAGAAACCATAGCCAACTTGCAGTGTTCTCATTCTCCACAATTGCAAAGGCAACTGGGAGCAACTGGTCGTTGCCATCAGCGGCAATAGCGGTGAGAATGGTGCCCTTGTACTTCCTGCAAAGGAAAGTACCGTCCATAATCGACGGAGACGGCGTGGTAAAGCCACGACCGCCGGGCCAAAAGCCCAGAAGACTCGATCAAGGATTAGGGAATGTGGGATGTTCGATGGGTCGGGCCTGTCGACCCTGTTGATGCATGTCCCTGGATTAGCATCCGAAATTTGCTTTAGCATTCTGGGGACTAGGTCGTACGCCTCCTTGTAGGTACCGTACAACCCTTCAAGGACCTTCCGCTTCGCTCTCCAGACCTTACTGTAGCTAACGGCATACTCTACTGTATTCGCTACATTAGCCATCAGGACCTTCGGCGAAACGGTCAAATCGGCGACAACTGCATGGCTTACGATGCTCGCGATGTAGACCGAGGTTACATTCTTATGTGTTTGCAATGGCTCCTGAAGCTCACATGTGTGATCCGTCACGACTGTGATGCGGAAGGCCGTTCCCGCCCCAAAGAATCTCTACGCACGGACTTTGCCAGGGCAAGAGCTAAGAACGCAGTTAACTATGTAAGTGTCAGGATTAGACCTGCACATAACGGAAAACATATATTAGTTAGTACGCCCTACTGTAGATGGTTGAAGATACAACAAACAACGTTCAAACTCACCTGTACACTCGGTAAGTCCGACTAGTCTTCATCGCGAAACTCACGATAGCTTGCCTAGCGGTAGCCTGCGTAACGGCGTCTGGTGCTCTCGAGACCTCTCCCGTCGTCAACAAACCAAAGAGGGGGACAAGAGCGTCGCTGGCTCCTTCAACGGCGCCCCCCAGAGGATTGAGCAGGATAAACAAAATGGACATACACCATGGGTCGTCCATAGATAGGAGCGTGAGGATTGCTAACGATCTCCATGTACTCTGCCCACATGGCACTGCTGGTCACCTTCGCTAGGCCCCACAACATCTGCCCGTGTGGTGGGACCATGGTGGCGGTGACCGCCTCTATTACTATCTTGTTCCTAGCGACATGCCTATCAAACAACTGCCGAATGCACCGTCGTAGCTCCAGCAAATTGACGTGTGCCAGGTTGGGAACGTTTAGCAAGGCGTCGCTGGCAGCTGGATAAATCAACTCCGTCTGGACCAGCACGCACGTTACCATGAAACACGTACAGTGTCTCCATTTCTGACAAAAAATAAGACAATATTTCAACCAAGACATAGCATAAGAACCATCGTGCGTTCTTTGAAATGAACTTTCTGTTCGGCGTTATCGACTCTTAACCTCGGACACGGAAGGCGCAAATTCAAACATGCATCGCATTAGTAGCGACTTCGACGGATGGTGCCAACAAAGGACAAACAAAAATGTTAGGCACGGAGAGGGAGGCACCTCGAAGAGGAGAGATTCACGAGAGGAACGATCGGTGAGTGTGTGGCAGCGTTTAAATAGCGAGCACCGAGACGCATAGCGTGGCGTGAGGGGCGGTCCGTCTGCGTGCTGGCGGAGGCGCAGTCCTATGCGACGTGACCGAACAAAGTAGCTTTCTGTAGAAACGATGCAACGCGGCCCCAAGATTCGTCGTATACTTTTGCGTTCTTATGTGTACTCGTTCATACAATGCATGTTTGTTCAATGCATATGGACGCCTATAGCTTAATGCACATGGCACATCGATGCAATATGTCAACTCGATAAAAGATAACCGCAATGACACGTCCACCATTTAGTTACATGCTTTAGGAGATTCAACATCAGTGAGTACAGAACGGGAGACTACCAAGGTACAAGCTTCTCCGCCCGTGCCTAATGGTAGAAGCTGCCTCTCGCTACCCACATAGAGTGTTCTCCAGTTGGGCGCCTCGGACGTGGCTGGCCGTCGTTGTAGTGGCACGCACATATGCAACTTGGGTTGGCGCAGCAACATGTGGGATCATAGGAACTTCCTATGTTCACGACCTCCTCGTTGCCCCTCTCGCGCTGCATCTGTTGGCGGAGGTCATCATTTTGCTCCTTCAGATTGAAAATTTGCGCCTCCAAATCAAATATTCGGTTCCACAATGTACCCACGTGCGTCGAAACATGTCGTTCATGCAGAGGATCGATCCAACGGGTAAAGTTGTATTTCGCCATCTGGTGCAAGGGACGGTTAGTATGGAGGATGTATTAGCAGTAACATGAACAAAACTATTTACCCTAGAGTATGGGCATCGGAAGAAACGACGTCCGCCATCGACAAAGTCAGCGATCTCGACACGCACGATAGCGTCCTCCCGATGTTCAGCATTTCGCCATACCGGTTGCGCGCGCTTGTTCGGCATCAACCGGTAGTTAGGGCCGAAGTCCTCCCTCCTTTCCAGGCGAAGGTGCGGCCGGTGACCGGTTGGGATCGGTCCTGGCGTCTGCCATCGTATGTTACCGTACGACGGACAAGGTTGTTCTTCCTATGGTTTGAAGGGTCGAGTGGTCCTACTTTCGGAGCGTGGGTCGTGCATTTTATAGCCCGCGGGGGGAAGCTAACAAAGCGGATAATGTATTAGCTTGCAGATGACAAGACCAAAAGAGATAGCTTTACGCAGTGATAAGACCAAATGAGACAGCTTTACGTAGTGACAAGACCACACGGGGCAGCTTTCGGTAGTGATAAGACCAAAGGAGACAACTTTGGGCAGTGATAAGACCAAAGAAGACAGCTTTGCGTAGTGACAAGACCACATGGGGCAGCTTTGCGCAGTGATAAGACCAAAGGAGACAGCTTTGCGTAGTGACAAGACCACACGGGGCAGCTTTGGGCAGTAATAAGACTAAAGGAGACAGCTTTGCGTAGTGACAAGACCACACGAGGCTGCTTTGGGCAGTAATAAGACCAAAGGAGACGACTTTTACGCGATGACAAGACCACACAGGCGGCTTTCCACGATGATAAGACCAAAGGAGCGACTTTTATGCGATGACAAGACCACACGGGCGACTTTGCGTAGTGATAAGACCAAAGGAGACGACTTTTTGCGCGATGACAAGACCACACGAGGCGACTTTGGGCGTTGATAAGACCAAAGGAGACAGCTTTGCGCAGTGACAAGACCACACGGGGTAGCTTTACGCAATGATAAGACCAAAGGAGACACCTTTGCGCAGTGACAAGACCATACGGGACAGCTTTGCGTAGTGATAAGACCAAAGGAGACAGCTTTGCGCAGTGACAAGACCACACGGGACAGCTTTGCGTAGTGACAATACTATGCATCGCCAGCTTTTCAGATGGACATGACAACAATGTACCTCCTCAGCTTTTCAGAACTAAAAAACAGGACTGGACATGAAATTAACCACACCATGCCAACCATGCGGCTTATAAAAGGGGGTTGAACCAAACCCAACACTACATAACACTATACAATAGATACCCGACTATGGACTCTTGACAAACTTCTCGCGAGGATGTTGAAGAAGCAAAATTGGCTTAGCGAGAAGAGGAAACGGCTACAATACCCAGATAAATCAATGAAAGATGCTCGGTACCACGCACGTTTTCGATCCGCGGTGTGTGTGGTGAACCAGCAGAGATCATTGACCACACACCAGACACCGCGGCGGGCGTACTACGTCGCGGGCACCACCGTAAGCGTTTTTTTTCGCGCACATTGATTTTCTTCAACGTTGAATTCCTTAAATTTTAACTTCATCCCCACGAAATGGCGGCCGGATATGCACCGCCACTTCTTCCGATGGATCGGCGGCCCGAAGATATCTGACGGGGCATTCATCGGCAGTATATCTTTGAACTACTCGGTGCGGGCGAGAACTTCACGCGGTGGAAACCTTACGCTGGGACCTGCTGAGGATGCAAGAAGGAGCCCAAGAGTCGCTGGCGTAATCCATATCGACGACGTGAGTTATGAAGAATTTACATCCTTATTATGTTTTTCACTTACATCATACAATCACAGGACATGGACGACTTCGACATACCAGCCCGACGTGGACAGTCCCGCAACAAGGGCAAGGGAAAAGCTCATGCGGCTGAGCCCCGGCCGCCACAGTGTATCCGGTCGCCCGGGCGTAATCCGTATCCACGACGTGAGTTACGAAGAATTTACATCATTCTTACGATTTTCACTATACGGCGCACTAACATCATGGAATCGCAGGACATGGACGACTTTGACATACCAGCCCGACGTGAGTAGTCCCGCGACAAGGGCAAGGGAAAGGCTCATCTTGGTGAGCGGCCGCCATGATGTATCCGGTCGTCCGGGCGTAATCCGTATTGACGACGTGAGTTATGAAGAATTTACATCCTTCTTCCGATTTCCACTATACGGTGAACTTACATCATGAAATCGCAGGACATGGATGACCGACATACCGACCGACGTGGACACTCCGCGACAAGGCGAAGGGAAGGCCATGAGGAGTTCAACGCCGAGCTAGCAAGGAAGGAAAATGACCCGTTCCACGATGGAGTCGGTCATTACGTAGTAGTCCCCCGTCCTACCCCCTTAAAGGCATGTGTACTTATATGGTCTGGATGCTTCTGTCCGCATACTCTAATGTAGTTCTGGTTCCGTGTCTCCGCTAAGCCTATATTGCAAGTATGTCTTTTCTAGTGAAATCCCATAAAGAACCATTCGCACCGACTTCATCGAGGAGAGACTCCATATTTTCGGACATCTTCATTATCACAACGAGCGTTCTCAACCCCTCCAATCATATTCTGTATAAGCTTCATAAAGTACCTCATCGACTACCTGCCTATATACGCGTATACGCTCAGACGACTTCATCGAGGAGACACTACAATAGTTCGATACCTTTTTATATATCTTTCAATGTGTGATTTAAACCCCGATTTGGATAAAAGGAAACCCTACTCCATGCCCTTATTTCTTAATGAAAGTTTTTTTTACAAATCTCAGTGCCGATATTCTTTTTGAATCAAATATAATGAAATAATATTTAAAATTTTCAATTTTTTGTTTCTTTTTTTCAAAAATATAATGAAATAATATTTATATTTCAAAATTTTTAGTTTTTAGTTCTTTTTTTTAAAAAAATGGTTTCTACCAGGTGGCAACCACTGCCTTGCCATTGAAGGGCGCCGCGCTTGCAAGACCGGGTAGGTCATCTGCCGCCCCAGGTAAGCACGGTAGGAGCACTGTGCAGAGGCCATTCTTACAAATTATGATGAATAAGGACTATTTTTAAAATAAAAAATTGTACAGGCCAAAACAGTAACAATTTCCTTCACCCGTCTCGACCGTCCTCACTAAAGCCCAAGCTGCAACAACCTCGCTCCCTTTTCCCCTCCTCCACCGTTACTTTGCTGCACCGCAGCATCCCCATCTTCTTCCACAAACCCGATAAGTCGCTGCCTCCTCTCCAGGAAACCGCCTGAAACTCGTCAAATTTGTCGTCCTCCCTATTTCAATCCCAAAATTGAAGCCGTCACCACCATCGCCTCGTCCTAATCCGCTGCTCCAGGCCATCCTGTGCCTCGCTGACCACGTCACCACCATCGCATCTTCCTGATGAAGCTTCTTGTGCCATCGCCCTAGCCAGAGCACCACCGAGGACCCCCACCGCCGAGCTCCACCACTCCACCAGGGACTCTATGTGCGGGTAGCGACGGCGGCCCTACCTCTTCCTTTGCGATGGTAGCGTCGTGCCCCCTCGTGGCGTTGGCCCCACTCTAGATCCAGTGCCAATTCTTTCATGGCGGCGGCGGCGGTGCGAGCCGGAGGCGACCTCTCATGGTGATTTGTGGAGGATGACCGGGTCGTGGCCGGTGAGGAAGGAGAGGAGGGACAGGAGGTTGCGGAGGACGACCGGGTCTTGGAGGCGGAGGCGGTGCCATGAGCTCGCCGGATCTGGATCGGGCAGCGACGGTAGTCGGCGTTGGTCACCAGGCAATGTCAGGACCCAGGAGCTCGTCGAAGCCATGATAAACCTGGATGTTGGGTCATGGTCGGCGGAGCCATGAGGGAGGGCGGCGACCTCTGATGGAGACAACTTGGAGGAGGGTGGTGGAGAAGAAGAGGTTTGACATGTTGGCTCGCCAAACTGACAAATGATGGGGGCAAAATGGCCGGTTATGAAAAAAAAACCGACAAGGTTTGCACCCTCTAACGTCACCTCCCTCACGATGGGGGTGACTGGGTGGCATGAGTGGGCAACGGAATTTCATTTTATGGTATAGAAGAAAGAAACGTTTATTTCACAGGCATATCATGAAATGTGGTATCTTTGCACGGCGAAAAAGAGCACGGATGAGAGGACCGGTGTCGCTCAGCTAGTGCAAGCGATTCGTTGATTTCATTCTGTTTCGGAAGAACGTACGCCAACAATTTAATAATGCAAAGTACAGTGTCAGTTGTTGCGAGCTAGTACAATTATGCTAATGCGATGGACATCACACAAGCTAGCCGCGCAAATTAGCCATGACCTCTGTGACGTCAATGCATGCACCAGACGCCCTATATATCCGGCGGCCGGTCGCAAACAACTTTCCATAGTACTGCACTGTGCGATCTGATCAGACAATAGCACTCGTTAAGACCTTCCTTCGTAACACAAGCAAGCAATTAGGGCATTTCAAAGGTACAGATGTGTGCTATCTATAGCAACTTTTTATATCACTTGTAAACAGTATTATAGACAGGTTATACAATAGGTTATCTTTTCACTTGTCTTTATAGATGACACAATCTTTTAATGCTTTTATGAACTTAAGACATGTCCTCCTTAGTTCTGATGATACAGTCAGCTATAGGATTGTAGATAACATATTTATATCTTTTTATTCTCTTTTATCCATATCAGCTTAAATCCTACGATATAGAGACTATAGGCAGCAGATTTACACCTATTTCACATGACTTTATACTATTTCCGGGTATTCTCGGAATTAACGATCTCGTTTTAATTTGTTGAGTCTTGTCCTAAAACTGTAGTGGAGCTAGCACTATATACGGACGTGAAATATCCTTAAACCAATAATCTAGCTAGACTCCATGTCAACCTCCATGCAAAAACACACAAAAAAAAAAAGGTGATTTCTTCTATCACGGGTCGATCGTACGGTCCAAAACACGTACGTGCAGCTCCTGTTACAGACTTGCAGTCGTTGCTAGGATCGCGGTGCACCCTTTGACATGGAACACGCCACATGAACATACAGTGCGTAATTATTCATGTCTTGCTCGCAAAATAATCATCGTCACGTACATACAAACTTACAGCTTAAATTATCATCACCCATATGATACCGAAAAGAATGCAACCAAAGCAACGCCAATGCAGTGTGATGTGTCACGGAGTCGTGGGCCCCACATCCCACCCTTGACAGCGCCACTCCACCCAATTATTTCGTTCGCTTCCCACGCATCTCGCTATGCCGGCTCCCTCCTCCTCTTAGCTGGCAATGTCGAGCGATCCGAGCAGTCGATTGGTCAAAGCACGAATCTCAAAGGCTAACCTACTAGTCCTCCTAGTTGGGCTTCCTGCAGTTGGACCGGATCTCGCCGCTGGAGCCGGTGAGCGGGCTGAGGTTGCCCATCTTGATCATGGCGGTGACGAAGTCCCGGGAGAAGGCGGCGCCGTTGGCGGCGTACTTCTGCGTGATGGAGTCGACGGGCCCGCCGCTGAAGAGCTCCTGGTCGGAGTGGAGGAGCCCGAAGCGGCCTATCAGGTTGCGGAAGTAGCCGTTGTCGAAGCGCACGGAGCTCAGCGCGTCGAGCGGGGCCAGGTTGCCGTCGCTGCCCTGCGCCGGGCACACCTGCCGCCGCCGCTGCGCGAACCCCGGGCTGATGTTGCTGTCGTTGTACACGCGGGACCGAAAGGTCGTGCATCGCGCCGCGCCGATCGTGTGCGCTCCCGACAGCGCCACCAGGTCCTGGGAGTCGAGCCCCTTGGACGCGAACGTGGAGACCAACGTGCTCGCGCTCGACGACGGCGAGGGCAGGTTGCTGTTCGCCGCCGCCTGGCTCGCCGTGCGCGCATCGCGCCGGCCCAGCGGCACCGCCCACGTAGGCCCGCCCAGCTGCACGTACATACGTCATGTAAAAAAAGGCATCAAAAATTAGTTTCAGACTTAGGAGTGCAGCAAAAATGAATCAAACTAAGTTCACTAATCACTTGCACTGCCTCTGTGTTTCACTATTAGAACCTGTGCCAGTCTCGAGCTCTACACTACAATTAGACACGGTAATTAAACAGTAGCTAAATGTTCATACATAGAGCCATTCATGCACGGCAAAATTGATTGACTAGCTCAGATCAAGCTTCCAATTATATCGTTCAACTGCAGCAACCTCACTGTAGGCGGTTGCGAAAGGATGGCCCACATGTCAGACGGGCATGTGCGGACTAGTTTGTCGCGCGTGCGTTGTTAAAATGGAGCCACTTTTTTTTGACATGGGGGCAGCCGGGCAGCTAGTTCGTTGTACGGGTGTCGGCTGGTGTTACATGGTAGTTGTTAGTAACTTACCAGGTTGACGCCGTCGCGCGCGGCGATGGCGACGATGTCGGCGCAGGAGACGGTGCCGGGGCAGGAGCCCTCGACCTGCGACTTGATGGAGTCGATGACCTCGAAGCCGCGCAGAGAGTTGGCGTTCGGCCCGGCGTTCTTCTCCCCCGTCAGCGTCGACGAGTCGTCAAGCAGCACCGACGCGTCGCAGCCCTGCCATCGATCGATGCCCATTTCAGCTACGAATGCAAAGCAATGGTAGCTAGCTAGTAGTAGGCAATGCAAGAACAGAGTAGCTAGTCTGAATTTTGACGGCGTACGTACGTTGACGAAGCAGTCGTGGAAGAAGAGGCGGAGGATGGAGGCGCCCATCCGCGGCTCTCGCTGGACGGCGGCCGCCATCCCCGACCGCACGATGGACTGCAGGCTCGGGCAGCTGCCGTTGTAGAACGTCGGCGACAGCTGCGCCACGGCGCCGAGGGCGAGCAGGGAGGCAATGCCCAGCGCGGCCACGACCACTCTCCTCAGCAAGGCGGCCATTGCTAGCTCTCTCTCGCTCTCTCTCCAAGTCTCCACTTCTTTGACTTGGAGTAGCCGTAGTACTACTACCACCTCTAAGCTGCGAACCTCCCCGCCCGTGAACTATATAGCGTCCACTCCAGTCGCCTGCCGCTTGCGGTTGTTGCATTAACAATTGATCAGGAGGGGTTGTAACTTGTAACTTGTGACCCATGGGACTGAATTGTTCAATAATTATTAAACACTCCAACTAATATTGAACCTTCTTGCAAGCTAACTATCTATATATCTTTGCCTTTGATGTACTCTTATGAGTGAGTGAGGAGATGCAGTACCGCTGTACCAGTACGTACGAGAGTTTTCTATATTTGACAAAATTCATCCAAGGTGGAACCGGATTCAAATTTAAGTTTGAGCTGTGACTAGTGGTAGGTGACCATCACTAATGATATGTACAAGGGTATAAACGACTGTTGTCTATAGTGTTCTTCCATGTGATCTATAGACAATACTAAAGACAACTTCTACAATATGTTATCTTTTTAAATATCTCTATAGACAGCTTCTACATATGATGTGTCTTATTTTTTATGTTATAGTAGACTACTGTACGAAAGATAACTTAATTTTCTGTGTTTCTCCTCTCTCCTCCATATCAACTCGTGTCCTACCTATCCAAACTTAAAAACTACTAACGTTACACTATTATTTATGCTGTAACGAGCTAGCAGAACATGGGACCCGTAGACACCTAGCATAGCAGAAGCATGCACGTGTTTGTGTGTCTGTCGTCAGCTTTTTGGACCCGGCCCCGTACACGTCTCTCGGCCAGCAACAAGCCAAATCTCCCATATCAATACCATACGCACCACATACGCGTCCATGCTTGGTGCAAACAAAATAGCATTAGCTCCCTGTTCCTTCGATCGATCTACGTAACTGTAAGTCTTGAGTTTCAAAACCCTTTTTAAGTAGTTTAGTTCTTAAAAAATTCATCAATTTTATTTGAATTTAATAAAACTTAAATAAGACTTTTAAATATAAAATAATTTAATGTGACTAATCTAAACATCAATTAATTCTAAAACTATTTTATTTGACTATTTGTGCTTGGAAATATTTTCTAAATTTTTCTGGAATTTTTCTGAGTCCATTTGCTATTTTGATTTTCTAGTATTTCTAAATTAGAAAACCTATTTAAATCTCAGGATAAATCTTTTGGGCTGAATTTCCTTTGCCCTACCCAATTCTCCGCTTCGGCCATTTCGATCATGACCGCTTTCTCTCTCTCCACTCTCCCACGTCTTGGCCCCTTTGTCGACCTCTCACGTCTTTGTTTGTGACACGGTCTCACCCGAGCCATTGTGGGCCCCCACATTTGCACTGGTCATCGTTCCCGGCCTGGACTCCTTCTCCGAGTCCGTTACAACTCCGCTGCCATGTTCCTCCCGGTCACCTCGTCACAGCCTTTAAAAGGACCCAAGGGCCCTCGTTTTCTGCACCCCGAGCCACACCGCCCTCGAAATACCCTAGACGCCACCTCGAGTTCATCGCTTAGCCGTCGAAATCGCGTGAAGATGGAAAAGCCGTCGTCGAAACCTTTGCCGCCGTGTTACTCCGTCGTTAGTGCACCTCGAGCCTCATTGTCACCACCGTTGGGATCGCAAGGACTAGATCTTCACCGTCGTCACCTCGAGTTGCCGGAGCATCACCGGAACCCCACTTCTGTTGACGACCGTGCGCCTCCGCCGCTTCGACCTCACCGCCAGCCAACTTCGTCATCCCCTTGCGTTCGTGAGTGCACCGTCGAGTTCGCCATCGCACCAGCTACCTAATGCAAATCACCATTTGCTCTGCCGTGGCTCAGAATTCAGCAAAGACAAGAGACAAGATCTCTAGAACAATATAAGAAAAGAATAGAAAAGGATAAGAATAGAATATGCTAAGATGAGAAAAGAATAGAATAGATTAGAAAAGAACACTACTCAAGTTAAATTAGTTGATTTGATTTAGAAAATAAGTTTTGAAGCTTTTGGCTAAAACGATTATGCTAACTAAGATTGCATTCTACAGTCGATATGGCTCTGATACCACCTCTGTCGGGACCCAAATTTACATATCCGAAACCCTCTGTATATTCTGAACTAGCCCTAGATCAGTAACTAGCTCACACAGGAAACATCGATAAAATACCATCCATTTATCGACTCAACTAAAATGATCTCAAACTAACAAGTAGTAAGAATAATTGGACCTTATTGTCATCGTTTACTTAACTTATCATGCAGAGCTAAAGAAATAAATAAACTCTTGTAGCGGAACAGAAAAACATGGAAATGCCAATCAACATGCCCATAGGCAATCGAGTGGAGAACGCATCCTAATTCGCAAAGCCTTCACAAAACTTTTCTTCATAGCACTCTTGAGCAGCTTGATATTCTTCAACTGAGCAGCAAAGTTTAAAGCCGTGGGTACATAAGTACTCAATAAGTCATAGAGAAACGGTATGCAATTAATACTCATGCAAGGCTTGAACAAAGAATTAGTTGTATGGTTCTTTTGCAAAAAGAAATATTGATAGTAAATACAGTAAATAGATTGAAATACGTAATTGAAAAGAATAATAAATAAATAGACAATTGCTTTGAAGTAAACAGTGAACCTCCTGCTCTCTTCCAAACCAAACCACCAAGTAAATATCTCATCCACTACATGAACATCACATTCACCAAGTGAAACTCTTATTCACCATGAATGAACAAGTGTATTGGAGGTGTAGAGAGGATGCTTAAGGCTCAAAGGATGTTAAATGAAGCCTAGCATGCAGTCCTTGAGCAGGTGGAGGGGTACTTATACCCCCACAAACAAATACGACCGTTGGGGGTTAAACCCCAACTTTTTTAGCAAATGCGGTAGTACCGCCATGTAATGGTCGGTACTACCGCACCTCACCTAACTGCACAGAACGGCTATAACAGTAGCATTAACTGCTCTCACATAGCCGTTGGAAAATTCAGCGCGGTACTACCGTCATGCATCATGCGGTAGTTTCGGGGCCGGTCATACCGAAAAATACGAGCGGTACTACCGCTTTACTTTAGAGTCCAAATAGGGTACTCTCTTGAAATTACGTACCGCTGATTTTTCGGTAACACCGGGGTGCGGTAGTTTCGCCGAACAAATATGGTCATACCACACTACGGTAGTACTGCCGAGGAAACTCCGGAACTACTGCTCATAGGGTGAGCCACCGAACCAAAATGGTGTCACTCTGAAAAAAATGTACCGCCAACTATTTTTCAGTACAACCGGGTTGCGGTAGTACCGCATCACCATCTCGGTCATACCGCTGAGCGATAGTACCACCGATACAACGTCGGTACTACCGATTATCCTGACAAAGCATAGTTGGCTTCCAAATCCAATTGTAAGTGCATGCATGATCCAATATTGATCCAAATGACACAAGAACATGCTATCAAGCTACTAGTCGTGATCCCTCTTAATAGTACGATATTTAACCTAAAATTCGGTCTTCCATCCTTTTCTCCTAAGACCGGTAAACATAAAAAGGATCCTAGACTACTTGTACCTTGTCTTTGAACCATATTCACCATTGGGACTTAACCTTATAAATAATCAATAAACATGTTAGTCCCATATTCACATATTGTCATTAATTACCAAAACAATTTTTAGGGGCCTAGATGCTTTCACCCATACTGGACATGTGGTTGTACGATATGGTCTAGTTCAATAACACACAAGATTAAGTCCTTAACAAGTTACTCAGGCGAGACTACCTCATCCAAAACAATGTGCCTCACGCACCCCCTTTACTGCTCGATCACTCGTCTGAGCATAAATCATTTTGTTCACCTAAACCAATGACAATCATTGCCATGGCACAAATTTTTATAATAGCGGTATTGCACCACAACTTGTACAACAGTAACATCGCACCACAGTTGCACAAATAGTGGCATCGCACCGCAATTCCATATATCGTTAAGTCAAATTTAACATTATTGAATATGTGATCATAAACCCATCGTAACTAAGCATGACTAAGAATCTTTATGATAACCCATGTTGGTGATACAAATATGTCCAATTAATATTGATCATCCTATGATGACAAATGATTCATGGCATTCAAATAATCAATGGAGCGTAGTGACAAATAGGTGATTAACTATTCCCAAAAGCAATTAATATAAAGATAGCATGCAATTTGATATAAAACAATATAATTTTAAAATCATAAGTTCAACAAGATCAAAGAACTACGATTTGCCTTGGCTTTACTCAGTTATCACACTTGTATCTTCAAAACTTGCTTCTACTCCTACTCCTCGAAACATGCCGTCTAATAAGGGAGAAAACAACAAGTGAAGAACAAATAAATCCAAAAATAGTAAAACCAACTCTAAAAGAAAGAGCTCGATTTTATATGAATTTAGTAATTTGAACGGCCTGAAACGGAGTTCGGACGGAGAAGAATGGGCTCTCGGAAGATTTGCATGAAAGAAAAAAAAAGAGAGATAAAAGATTATTCTCTGGAATATTCCTTCAGATTTAAAGAAAATGTATTGACAGGTGGGGCCGGGCTGTAAGAGAAAGAAAGAGGGACTTACATGTGGGACCCGCTTGTAAGAGAGAGACAAAGCTATAGGAATCTAGAACAGGGGAGGAAGAAGGCGGCTCGGGCGCATGTCGTCGGCGGCGAGTGGTGGCGAGGAAACTCCAGCAAAGGGAAAAAATGGGTTGCTGAGGCTCGGGGGTTCATTTTGGTGGTGGTGACTTGGCCAGAGAAGCATAGTGGTAGCGACAGAGGAAGCTCACGGTCGACGACAGCTTCAGTGGTCCAGTGGCGCCTGAAGAGGAAGGGAGGAAGCACGGGAACGACGGTGGCTTGGGGAACGTGGAGGACAACTTTGGGGCGGCCGAAAAGTGGTCGGGATGACGGTGAGGTGGAGGTGGCCGACGACGAATGAGAAAGGTGGTGGCGGTACGGGGGCGGAGAAAGAGGGAGAAGAGAGGGGAACGACGAGGGGCACGAGATGACGCGCTCGGAAGGGCGAGGAGCTTAGTGGAGAGGAAGATCAGAGACGATGGCAATGGCCGGCGTTGGGGAGGATGGGGTCGGTGGCGGCTCGATGATGTTCGGGCGAAGATGATGAGAGCATGACGTGCGGACACCCGAACTCAATGGTGAAAACGGATCGGGCGGCAGCGGATTCTTGACAGATCGTGGTGAAACGAAGCAAAAATCAGCGAAACTGACTTGAGGACTTTGGAGAGGAGGGCGAGGCGAGTGATATGATGTGGGTGGCTGCCTTTAAATAGGGCCAGAGGAGGAGGATTTGTGTTGAGGCCGGCGGTAGCTCGTGTCCGGCTCGGACACAGGAGTGAAGCCATAAGGAAGAAGAATAAGAGGAGGAAGGGGCTAGCGGCTGACAACATGGGCCCGCACGGTAGTGAAAGAAAGAGGAAGGAACGAGGTGGCTAGCGTGGGAAGGAAAAGAGGAAAACGAGCGAGCCAGGCCAAGGGAAAAGAAAGAGAAAATGAAGGAAAGAAAGAAAACAGGCCAGCAGGGAAAAAGAAAAGAAATGGGGTGGAAGAGAGGGTTTCAGCCCGAAAGAGAAAATCCGGAATTAAAATGATTTCTGAATTTCAGAAAATAGATTAAAGAGAATCGAGCTCAAAGAAATAGCAAATAAATTCCAAAAATTCTTAGAAAATTCCAAAAAATTTTGTGGAAGTCAAGGAACCCAAATTAAACACCTTTTAATTTAATTGAAGTTTATTTTAATCACATTAGATAGTTTTAATTTATGAAAATTTAAATTAAGCTTTTACTGAATTCGTGGCCCATTTGGAAGTGAAGTCTAAGTTAGAAAAGCATATTTGTACAGCCCAACCAAATGATTTTGTGATTAAGGTTATTAAGCTTAAGATAAAAGAAGGAAAGTTCAAAGATTTCACTAAGGATGATCAGGATACGCTTTAGATTAATGGACGTATCTGTGTGCTTGACGTTAATGGTTTGAGACAGCTGATTTTAAAAGAGGCTCATGACTCGAAGTATTCCATTCACCCTGGGAGTACTAAGATGTATGAGTATGTTAAGAATAAATTTTGGTGGCCAAATCTAAAGAGAGAAGTCGCAGAGTTTGTTGCCCTGTGTGATGTGTGTCAGAGAGTAAAAGTAGAACATCAGAGACCAGCAGGTCTATTACAGCCCTTGAAAATTTCAGAGTGGAAATGGGAAGAGATTGGTATGGATTCTATCACCGGTTTACCTAGGACTCAATCGAGTTACGATTCTATTTGGGTAATAGCAGACCATTCGACGAAAGTTGCACATCTCTTACAAATCAAAACCACTTACTCATGAAATCGCCTCGCGGAATTGTATATGTCAAGGATTGTAAGTTTGCATGGTGTGACCAAGAAGATAGTGTTAGATCGAGGATCTCAGTTTACTTTGCATTTCTGGCAAAATTTGTATGAAGCTTTGGGAACTCACTTAAATTTTAGTACTGCTTATCACCCTCAAACAGATGGGAAGACTGAAAGAGTAAATCAAGTGTTATAGGATATGTTGAGAGCTTGTGCTCTAGCTCTTGCTACCAGTTGGGATTAAAGTTTGCCTTATGTAGAATTCTTGTACAACAATGATTACCAAGTCAGTCTGCAAATGTCACCATTTGAAGATTTATATGGTCGTGCCTTCATATCCCCTCTGAATTGGACAACTGCCACTCCCTCAGACGCTATATAACGGATAATGCCGGTGGACAGAGAAAGAAGCGACTCAAGCAACAGAAGAGACATGAGTTATTAGTTCTAGCCTTCAGTGACTTCTTTCTTGTTGTAAGCACGATCAATACAAGAACACATGATTAGAATTGTTATTCTCCTAGGAGAAAGCTCGAACCTGTATAAATTTATGTGTCTTATTCCTGTATAGTCTCGGTCAAGGAGCCCCCCTCTTAGTATTTATTTCTTAATTTTAATTTTAAAAACAACGACAAATTTATATCTGATTAATTTGCACCATTATAATTTAGACCGGCAAAATAAACAATGTTTATTTTTTAAAATCTTATTGATGTTGGAATTTTGACCAGCAAAATAATACATTATAATTTATATCTGATTAATTTGGACCAGCAAAATATGAACGTTGATGCTTCTTTTAACATTGTTTTAATAATTAATAGATTTACTACATTATGTAAAATTTATGTGAAATTTTACACAATCCATGTGTTAATTCAAGAAAGGCCTAACATGGAAATTTTCCAGAAAATTAAACAATAAAATTTTGTCATGGGTTCCTGTGAACAGAGACAATGATTTTGCTCTACTCTATTGAAGTACTAAGTAAATTAGGAGTGAATCTCCCTTGCGATTCACGTTGTCATTTCGCAGCAAGAACAGAGACAATGTTTTTGCTCTACTCTGCCTAATTTGTTCTCCAGCACACATGTAACTGACGTTCTACAAATGGACAAAGTTCACATGCTGATCAGCAACAATATTCTCGACCGACAATTGTCGGGAGATAACACAGAAGGGGGAGAACATACACGCATAACAACAATTCATCTGTTCATCAAGATTCAAGGCGACATTGTCGGATAGAAGAATAAAGAGAACATATATCAAACTTGTGTAAAGAAAAAAGAGAGCAACTTTAATCATTCCAATTGTGCAAAGTTGGGGCATCGAGTTGGCTATTGGTAGCTTCTAAAAGTCACAATCATTCAAAAATGACAAATCATTGCTGCGTAGGACGATCTTGCTTAATTGGAATCGATCCGCTCCATCTACGGATCGAAAAGAATAGACATATAATCGCAAAGTTCTGGAACAGCGCTGTGGTTTTGAGTCCTTGGGCCCTCGTCAGTTGTCGTGCTCCTCTCCTTTGCTGGAAAGATGCGATGCCCCTAGAGAGGACAGAGAGTGAAACATATCCATTCCAAATTGCAATATAGAGCATATAATTCTCCTTAATTCAGTTTTTCCCCCTCAATAACATATCTTTCCCAAGTTAGCGCCTGCTTGTGAATCAATGCATCTAGGGTCAATTTGGTTCGTATCCTCTGCCATTGCATGCAATGACCTTTTTTTACACTTGCCCCTCTCGGCCGTCCGATGGAAAAACAGTGGCTGAGATCAATCGAGTGCTGTAGCAAAAAAACATTTTAGCAATTTCAGATAGCAATCTACTATAGTAGCTAATCTAGCCAGCCATTAGATTACTTTGAAAGAATGCCATGGTACCACTACTATCTATATCTACCGTTACTACGCAACCGTGAAGAGGATCTAAGATCTTTGGGTGTCATCTATCAGCTACTGTTGCGAAAAATTGACAAAACCATTTTTGCACAGCTATCAGCTGCCAATTAATGCTAAGCAGTCAAAGTGCTTAACTCTATTTGGACCAGAAACACACAGTACAATTTCCCGTTTCTCCTGACATCCAACCACTGGCTAGTTACGTACCGTTGATATTCTAAAAGTGAGTTGCTTCCTACTACTTTCTTTCCCTCGAGTGATCGAGTAGGTAGTTAGGTGTCTCTGCCCCCCACTCCGAATTAGGGGTGGACATGGAGTCACTTGTTTTTATCGAGTTTTTTCTCTCTTAAAATTGATGTAGTTTGATTTAATATTATTTTATTTATAGTTTAAAAATATTTTTAGAACCGAGCTAACCAGCCGAGTCGAGTCAGAACGAAATACAATTTCATTCAAAATTGATTCATTTCAATGTTTAACCAATTAACAAGTATAATTAAAATAATTTTGAACTGAGCCAACAACCCCTGCTGTGTTTTTTTTCCACACCTACTCCAAATGCTCACTTTTGGAGGCTGGCTGCTGCTGCTGACCGATCGATCGATCGAGCGCTGCTTGACTGCGTAGGGACCGTGCGTTCCCACACATCCAACGGTGGACGATTGGCGCAGGATTTGTAGCTGCCGGTTGGGCTGGCGCTATCATCCTCCCCCATCGCCATGTGATGTGAGCTGTTGTAATTAGGAGCCTTGTATTAATCATCGATCGAGCGCATCTCCAGCTTTACGACCTCTTCGATCAATTAGCACAACCCTTTTCCTTTTCCCTTTCCCTTTCTCTTTCCCCCAACCATATAAGCAATGCATGATGTTTAACCCTGATAATTATATCTTTTTCAATTAATTGGGTTCACATGCATTTTAATGCATTTAAGCTGACGCTGACACATCAAGTGAGATACACGAGCATACGGCGCCAGGATCGCCTTCAAATGGGAGAACTCAGGGGTCTCCATGGTCCATTTTCAGCGAAGCGAGGTGGATCGTCGTGCTAGCTAGCTACAGCTTCCAGACTGGTTCGGAAGCTAATTAAGCTAGTGATTCCCAGCAAGATATGGTCCTAGCCAACGGGATAAGCGCTATTCATCTCCTTCACACTGAACGAACGGCTCACGCCACGACTCGGGTCATCACCCTATTTCAAATGGAGCTCTCTCTCTCTCTCTCTCTCATGATTGCGAGTCTCTCATGGCACAGTTGATGCACTTGCCCAGAACTATCACACTGGACAAAACGATCAAGCCTGTCTGTAACCGGCAATTGGGTAGAGAAGAGGCCAAAGCATCATGCGCTGGCTAAGCATGTCAGACAGAGATCCATACGTGCGTTGCGTGCGTGCAGACGGACGGCCGATATGCGCACTCGTTGCACTGTTTGCACAGCCACATGCTTAGCTGGTGTCCCTTTGACGTTTCCTAGCTGCTGGCCTCCTTGGATCCTAATTCCTACGTGCATACAGCCACTGCACCAATCACCGGCAGTAAGTAGCCCGGTCGATCGATGCGCCGCTATAATTTCGTTTGGTTCGAGGTGATGGAGCTAGCTAGCGGCCGGCCGTGGATGCATGCATGTGCTGGTGCGATGGGTGGGTGGATGAAGTACCCGTATCCTCTGCAGTAATACAGAGATGCACCGTATCTACAGAAAACTGAGTCTGTTATAGTATTTTAAGATAAATTTTACGATATATTCTACTAGTAGTATATGGTGGTAGTATAAATCAAATATGGGGTTGAAAATATTACTCTTGTGATATGTGATCCTTACATGAACAATTACAATTCTACCAAATCCTAACTGATCTAAACCATCGGATAAAAAAAAATGGACGACCTGTATTAAATCGAGTACGTCGTAAAAGAGCTCTGTTTTAATGTACAGTATAGCGGAACAGTACTGTAGCCACAGTCTGATTTTACTATTTCAGGAATTACTATGTCGTTTTTTAACTGTAGTGATGGTGCTATGGATTTCCGTGGATGGACACCGAGTAAGCGTCGATGTTTTGGATTCTTGCTGGACTTTGCAGCGCACCGACACATGCAAGATTTGGAAGCATGTGACCGTAGGAGCTAGCAGATGAAATGCTTTGTAGCATTCGGAACATGCTACTTCTAGACCTCGCTGATTGCCAAGGGGAGGATGGGATGGGGAAGGAGAGGATAGTGGTACTGTCAGAAAGTTTTGCCGTGGAACGAGTTCTTGGCATCTTTGCTTCTAGTGGCGTAGCTGGCCTATGGTTAGGTCTTGGACCGGTTTAGTCGTGGAGTTTGATCTATACATTTTTTATAGCGTTGAATACATTCTTTATGTGGCATTTTGACATATGGACCTTTGGCCTAGCTCCACCTCTGTTTGCGCCCACTTGTTTGGTTTTGGTGCCTTGGGATCGATGGGAGGTGGTGTGTATTGAAAAACAAAGCATTGCATAGTGCTAAACATATATGCTAGCAAAAGCATTCCATTGATTGATGAATATATAACAGAACAACAAAAGCGAGCTAGATATCAGGATCGGCACTTGAATGCCGAGTCTTCAGGCTTGTAGTGTCTTGTGATCATGGCGTCCTCGGCGATCTTTGAAATTTGGTCTGAAACTTCGTTGAAAGCTGCCGTCGGTAACCCTTTGGCTTGTTTGTGAAGGATCTTCAAACCAAGAAGGAGATTCTTCAGTGCAGTAGCACGGGGGATTTATATCCCTTGTGTTCCGACGACACTCCATCCCCTGCGGCATTCGTCACCTCCACAGCCTCCGTCAATCTCTGGCATCAGCGTTTAGGACACCCCAATAAATTTACCTTCTCTCATTTGCTTCGCAATTTTTCTATTCCCTGTCATAGTAAGACCCATGATTCGGCTCTTTGTGAAGCTTGTCAAATGGGCAAACATGTTCGCCTCCCGTTTTCATCTTCAATAACATGTACTTCCTGTCCTTTTGAGCTCTTACACTGTAATCTTTGGACGTCGCCTGTTCCCGGTGTTTCAGGCTACAAATACTACCTTGTTATTTTAGATGATTTCACTCATTATATTTGATGTTGCCGACTTGGAGGGCTAAGCTGGATGGGGCAAAATCGGATTCAGATTGGGAGGAGGAGGTGGAAGACAGAGTGATGCTCATGGTTGCAGCTCGCCGTCGTGGTTCATTTTCATGGTGGAGATAGGATCGAGCTTAAGTCTGCTCTGATACCATGCTAAACATATATGGCAGCAAAACATAACTTGCATTCCATTGATTGATGAATATATATTACATGCGCTGTGTGAATACAGAACAACAGAAGCAAGCTAAATATCAGCATCGACACTTGAATGCCGAGTCTTCAGGCTTATAGTGCGTGCGAATAAAGCGGCACACATTGCATGTTTGTTGAGACGTTGAGGTGGCTAACACATGCCCAAGTGCCCAACCAGGGTGGTGCTTCAGTTTTTAGGATACTGACAATTAACCTCGATTCCCACCCGCCAGGGGCTGATCCGACATGTAACTGGGTCAAGTGACCCAATATCATCTAGCTTAACACATGAATAAGTTAAAGTCTCATAATGATATCATAGAGTATCATTACTTATTCGTGTCCATAGTGATTGATGTGTCCATAGTAACCTTAATAACTTGTTCTCCTGGATGAGCCATTGCCACCTACCACAAGTGAGGTGGGTTGTTTGTGTGGATTTTCCACTATGACTTTTTACGATATAGATGTAAGCCTTAAGATCACGGTTTTTTTAAAAAAATAATCTATTTTTTATTCGAAATATCAAAAATATTCCGACGAATTTGTTTTTTTACAAAAAATATATGTCTGTCGCTCAATGGTTGGGCGACTCGAGCGTATCGCCCAACGGTTGGGCGACTGCAAGACTGTCGCCCAACCGTTCGGCTTTAAAACTGCACAGGAGGCGAGCCGTTGGTGAAATTATTACAGTCGCCGCACGGTTGGGCGATAGGTTCCAGTCGCCCAACCGTAAAGCGACTGCATGTCCAGTCGCCCAACGGTGCGGCGACTGGTTTCCCTACATAAGCACCAGCGGTCCCCAGGCGATTCGTTTAATGAGCCCAAACGATCATTGCGGGGAAGAAAGAAAGAGAGGGAGAGGAGAGGAAAAAAGAGGAGGAGAGGAGAGGAAAAAGGGGAGGAAAATAGAGAAGGGGGAGGGATTGGGAGAAGGGAAGAGAAATTTGGATTGCGAGGAGGTAAGTTTGATTTGTTTTGTACTGTATTTTTTTAAGTAGGTATTTAGTTAGTTAAAATAGTAGGTATAAGTAGCGCTCGTAGGAACATGTAGTTAGAAAAAAAAGTAGAAAATCGAAATGTTGTTGATTTATACGTAAGTGTATTTTGTAGTGTATTTTTGGGTAGGTAAATAGTTTATTTAGTTAAATGAGTAGTATCGTAGCTTTTAGTAGGAAATTGTGGTTAGAGAAAAAAAATAGAAAATCTCGTAAGTTTGTTTTATTTTGTAGTGTATTCTTTTAGTGGGTAAATAGTTTAGTTAGATAAAATAATAGTGTAAGTAGCGCTCGTAGGAAGCGTAGTTAGAGAAAGCAGAGTAGAAAATCGAAATGTTGTTGATTTGTATGTAAGTAGAAGCGATAAAAACTTTAGAAAATCGTCAAACACCGAAGCGCATAGTAATAAGATAAAATAAATAGATCGCGGACATTCAACTATAGTGTTTGATAGGATACTTCAAAGGAATCGAGTTTGGTGATACTTTTGCAAACATACGGAATGTAGAAATGTTATTTGCATATAGTCAAACCATTAGGACAACTATTAAAATGGCATACAAACTTTATTCCTTCGTGTAGAAGAATTGAAGCATCTAGGGCATTCTACGCCCGCCATGTGACTAGCGATTGCAATGAGTGTAATGTAGTGTATTTTTGTAGCGATTGCAATGCCGTGTAATGTAGTTGATTTGTCGTAAGAAAATTTATTTTGTAGTATAATTTATTCTGCCTCGCTAGCTTTTCAGACCGATAAGACAACACTCATAAAGCAAGCCATGACTTCTCTTTGCAAAGTAAGGCGTGACAACACTATGCCTCGCTTGACTTTTGAGACCGACTTGACAACACTCTACCTCTTGACTTTTGAGAATTAAAATACAGGACTCTCTACTCGCATGAAATTAACCACACTATGCCAACCATGGAGCTTATAAAGAGGGTTGAACCAAACCCAACTCTCCACAACACTACACAACACATACCCACTATGGACTCTTGGCAAACTTCTCGCGAGGTTGTTGAAGAAGCAAAAGTGGCTTAAGCGAAGAGGAAGCAGTTACAATACCCAGATAAATCAATGAAAGATGCTCGGTACCACCACGCTTTTCCGATCCGCGGTGTGTGTGTGGCGAACCGGCGAGATCATTGATCCACACACCTGCAACACATTGCCGGGCGTACTACACATGCGGGCATCACCTCGTAAGTGTTTCTTTCGCAGTCGATTTTCCTCTCCCAACGTTCAATTCCTTAAATTTTAACTTCATCCCCACATAATGGCGGCCGAGATGCGCCGCCACTTCTTCCGATGGATCGGCGGCCCGGAGATGTACGACGAGGCATTCATCGGCCAGTACATCTTTGAACTACTCGGTGCGGGCGAGAACTTCGTGCGGTGGAAACTTTACGTACCGGACCCTGTTGAGGAGGCACCGAAGGGGCCCAGTACTCGCCCGGGCGTAATCCATATCGATGACGTCAGTTATCGATATTTTTACATCCTTATTACGTAAGGTTTCCTGCACGGTGTACTTACATCCATCATACAATCGCAGACATGGACAACCGACATACCACCCGGCGCGTGCGATCCGCGACAAAGGCAAGGGAAAGGCTCATGCGGTTGACCCTAGCCGCCACAAGCAGTATCCGCTGTTGCCCGGGCGTAATCCGTATGGACGACGTGAGTTACGAAGAATTTACATCATTCTTACGATTTTCACTATACGGTGCCCTTACATCACGGAATCGCAGGACATGGGCGACTTCGACATACCGCCCGGCGTGGGCGATCCGCGACAAGGGCAAGGGAAAGGCTCATGCGGCTGAGCCCGGCCGCCACAGCGTATCCGGTCGCCCGGGCGTAATCCGTATCGACGACGTGAGTTATGAAGAATGTAAATCCTTTTCACAATTTCAAATATACGGTGCACTTACATCATGGAATCGCAGGATATGGACGACTTCGATATACCGGCCGACGTGGACACTCCGCGACAAGGGAAGGGAAGGCGGCGAGGAGTTCAACGCCGGTGGCGAGAGTTCAACGCCGAAATGGCAAGGAAGGAAAATGGCCCCGGTCCACGATGAGGTCGGTCATTACGTAGTAGTCCCCGTCCTACCCCCATGTTTTTACTATCCTCTAAAGGCATGTATACTTACATGGTCCGGATGCTTGTGTCACAATGTACCGTAGTAGTAGCGAGGATGACTAAAGCAATTAGCGAACCATCATGCCATGTGACTACGTGTAACGATGCTTCAGACGCGGACTCTAATGTAGTTACGGTTCGAGAGACCCATCAAAGCAAGACTATATTGCAAGTATGCCTCTTCTAGTGGAATCCCGAAAGAACCATTCGCACCGACATTGAATCCTCCATGTTTTAGGCCATCTTCATAATCACAATGGCGTTCTCAGCCCTTCACTCATAATACGTATAAGCTCCATAAAGTACGGCATCGACTACGTGCGTACATACGCATATATGTTCAGACGACTTCATCGAGGAGAGACTCCTCGCGCATCGTAATATCACTTACCTTTGTATTTACATATCATTCTTGTCTCAATCGTCCTCACAAAATTCAACAGAAATTTACCGCACTACAACAATATACAACGATCACAAAATGTTATTGCGAGTCTGACAAATTTCGTACCCATGATATTCTACGAAAATAACAAACAAACCAACCAACATCGTGACAACACTATTATTTTCAAAATAAATAACATGATATAATCAGATTTGCTAAATTTAATTAACCTACAAAATGTAATATTCATTACAACTGAATTAAACAATAATTAAAAGGTAAAAAAGCACGTGGGGCTCCTATCGCCATAGGGTGGGCGACAGGACCTCTGTCGCCGTAGGGTTGGGCGATGGACTGTCGCCGGCCGTTTAAGCGATCGCAAGCAAGATCGCCGAGGATCTGGCGATGGTTTGATCGTCCAAGCTATTCTTGTGATTTAATTTCAATCGCCCTACGGTTGGGCGACAGGAACTAGTCGCCCAACTGTTCGGCGACTCCATTGAAATCGCTCAACCATTGGGCGACAGACGTATATTTTTGTAAAAACAAATATCGCCGGAATATTTTTGATATTTCGATTAAAAAATAGATTATTTTAAAAAAAAAATTCTAAGATCACTGCACTAGCTAAGTTGTGACTAAATATAAGTGCAAAATATCATCTGGTACACACAATAAGTTGCCAAAAACTAGAATACAATGCTTGAGAAGCACATGCAAAATGATAAGAATTTTCTGTGACTATGGCAGTGTCATTTTTGTTAGGAGGTAAAAAAAGGGATGCCAATTCTCGTGAACTAGCCAGTAGCCTAACTGGTAAGGAACCCGATTGTGTTGGTAGGAATCAAGGATTCAAAACTGATCCCTAGCACACAAAAAGTAATTAGGGGATACTTAATAATTTCTCAGAAATGAGGGGTTACAAAAAGGCTGACATTTCTTCGCAATCTTTCCTCAGTCTATTTTTTTTTCAATGTTTTTTCTGGGAATCCTTTTTCAATGTACCGTTGTCACCCCCAAAAAAATTGAATTAAATTGTCACCCCAAAATGAAAAGTTATGTTTCTTAGGGGAAGAAAAACCTTAGAAGGGTGAGGCCCTCCCCCGCACCCGTTGGATTTAGGCACTACTACAGAAAGGGTCATCACAGACGATTCTAAACCGTCATGACAGACGGTTTCTGAACTGTCTGACTTTATTTGTCTGTGATAATAGACGGTTATCACAGATGGTTTCTGAATCGTCTGTGATAAGCAACAACACAAACGGTTTTATGGTATAAACCGTCTGTGAAGATCAACTATCATAGACGGTTATATGTACCAACTGTCTGTGATTAGATACATAACATAGACGGTTAGTAAAAATAACCGTATGTGATATCATAAAATACCACAGACGGTTTTTGGTAGTAGCCGTCTGTGATATCTTGGATATCACAGACGGTTGTTGGTGGTATCCGTTTGTGTAGCCATCTGTGATTGTATATATATCGCAGACGGTTAGTAAAAACAGCTGTCTGTGATTTCCAACATATCACAGACGGATTGTTGGTGGTAGCCATCTGTGATTGGATACGTATCACATACAGTTTATTGGTTGTAGCCGTTTGTGATAGTATGCATTCATAGACTATTTGTTTGTGGTGACTGTCTATGATAGTATGTATTCAGAGACGGTTTTTAGGTTTTTCGGCTAGCCTCAGGTAATGCTAGTCATACCCTCTGAAAACAAGCAAGCAGAAAACAGATATATCACAATTGATTTGATATAGAACAACTCAAAGTGATTTAAAAACTCAATATCAATTACAAATTGATTTAAATTACAACTCAGAGTGAATTACAATAAATCGGTGTCGCCGGGGTGAAACTCTCCATTCTGGTGAATGATCTCCCCCGCGGTGAAGTTGGCAAGCTGTCCTCGAATGTCCACGAGTAAGTCCAGATGGTAGGAACTTTCTTCGATTGTTATGCCCTGTCGCTAGCAAGAGTAAAGTAGTAAGTATATATATTAAATTCATAATTATATAGGATTGACTAACAAACCTCTGGATCCTTTGCCTTAGCACTCGTGATTTCCAGCATATGATGACAAATGTAGAAGGCACATATGTTGCCTTGTAGTCAAGGTTCAAGAAAGCGCTAGGCGCTAGGCGGGCGGTGGCCTGGGGCCTAGCGCCTAGGCGGACTAGGCGGTGCCTAGGCGGCCGGCTTGGCTACGGTGTAGATAAGCCCACAACAGGAATAATTTAATAAATTGAGCAAGCATCAGGCATCAAATTGAGCAAGATAGAAGGAAAATTACCTGAAGAAGCAAGACATGTGCAGTTTGATATAGTCATGTATATTATCTCCCCTCCAAGGCTCCAAGAGCTTGAATTAAACATGTATGTATTCATGTATTGTAATCAAATAATGATGTAAACCTGCATATTTAATCAATGATGAGTTATTTTGCTATTGTGTTGTGTACTTGTGTGAAAGAATGAATGAATGATTGATGAATCATGAATGAATGATAGTATGAAACATGTGCAGCCACACATCTCAAAGACTTGACATTGAAAATAATCAAAATATCATAAGTTCATAACATAATAGTGCCAACTCCACATAGCAAGCAAAATGCTAATATAGTTTTTGATGAATTGCTAAGATGACTCAATCTGTCAATCAAGAGTTAGTGTCTTCGTCCTCCTCCTCATAATTCCTGGTAACAACCACTTCCTCTTGGTCGGACTCGAACTCAATGTCGCTCTTCGGAATCGGACGAGAAATCATCTTCATAGAGGTCTCTCACTCTTATGCTCCTACAAGGTTGCATGGTTTCACTAGCCTCAAATGCTTCATCAATGGCCTCAACCTCTTGATCATCGTCACCACCTTCAATTATCCACCCTTGAGCTTGTGTAGCATCCGAAGCTAGAATGCATCGATGTTCTTCACATTGCTTTTCTCTTTTTTGCTCAACAATCTTGCATTGAATTGAACATAGACTACATTGTTGAGACACATCTAGCCTATTTATTCTCTTTGAATGTATCTACAAATTGCAAAGTGGAGTGTAGTAGTTACATAGTTGACATATTGAGAATGAGATAATTTATACTTTATAGTTGAGAGTTGAGACTTACCATATCAAAAGTGCTCTAATTTCTTTTACATCCGGATGAACTTGAGGTCAAGGAGAAGATTCTTATGGCCATTCTTTGCAAAGTAGGAACTTGATATCCAAAAGTAGACCACCATGTTGCTAGCCATTAGGAAAAATAGAAGGAAATTAGTACAAGACAAATGGTTAAATAAGCATGCATTGAGTTGAAATCATGATTGTGAGCACAAGTTTACCAGGATTAAAATTGCTTTTTTGATATCCAAGTTTGGCGGTAGGTTTCCGAAAGACCCCTTCTTGATCTTTAAACTTGTGCCAGTCCTCAGTAAGTACTTGACCTTGCATTTCATCATGATCATGATAAAATGTTTCAACACATTTAAATAATGCATCCATGAGATTTGTATCTTGCAAGATGATTTTATCGTTATAACTATAATGTGGATTCAGAAGGTACGCTGTCAAGTGCAATGAAGAATCAAGCCTCCTCGCCATCTTTACATCAATTGCATCCATGATCAATTTGTAGTTGTTTTCCAAATTGTTCAAGGCCTCTTTGATTTGCTTCTTTGCTTGTAGTATTTCTCCATAAACAAATGCCAAAGATGGACCATCCCCATCTACCATGCGAAGAACTTTCACCAATGGTTCAAAAACCTTCAATCAATACAATATACAAGGTTATGAAATAGCAAACAAGACAGGAATCACATAATAGACATCACATATTGACAAGGATATGATGATTGGCTATACCTTCAAACAAGTAGACACACCATTCCAAAAGGCCCTACTTATTAGTGTACTAGTTGCCGTCTTGCCTTTTTGTGTTTTCGTTTGAATGTTATCCTCCCATTCCGAACTAAGTGGCATCGACCTTAGTGCATCCCTCTTCTCAATCAAACTTTGCAAAGTAAGAAAAGCCGATGCAAATCTAGTCACCCCCGGTCTTATTATATCTCTTCTCTTTGTGTGTTGCCTCATTAAGGCCAATGTCCTATGATGTGCATAGACAAATATGGTGAATGCCTTTGCTTGATCGATTGTCTTCTTATACTTTGGCATATTCTTGACAATGGCTTCTAGCATCAAGTTAATGGTGTGAGTTGCACATGAGATCCAAAAGATATTTGGTCTCTTCTCCTTCAATAATGTCTTTGCTCCCATATTGTTGGAAGCATTGTCCGTGACTACTTGCACAACAACTACAAATTGATCATGGATGCAATTGATGTAAAGATGGCAGGGAGACTTGATTGTTCAATGCAATTATCTATGTACTCAAATATGTACTCACTTGTGTGTGCATAATCCGACGCCTCATTTGATTGTATGAAGCTTGTCCCCAATTTGTTGGACCTAGTTGTTCAATGCAAGTATCTATGTACTAGAATATGTACTCACTTGTGTGTGCATAATCCAACGCCTCCTTTGATTGTATGAAGCTTGTCCCCAATTTGCAATGCACACACACATTCATGATGCTCCTCCTCTTTTGATCGGTCCAAGCATCGTCATGATGGAGCACCCGGTCAAAGCTCTCTCTTCTTCATGTGTCTTCAACAAATCATTTGTTCTTTCCACTTCCTCCTTCAACAATTTCTCCCGACAATCATATTGAGAGGGACCTACAAACCCCAGTCCAAAGCGACCAATAGCCTCACACATTTGTTTGAACTCGTAATTGTTGATGGCATTGAAAGGGACACCTAAACATAAAAACATACAATACAATATGAGGCTAACAATCAATAGTTCAATGAAAGGATAGCAATCATGAGAGAATGAGAGTTGCAAACAAATTATACCATGAGCATAAAGCCATCTCACAACATATTGTTTCACCTTATGATTCCTTTCTTTCCAAAGTGCATCTTTAATATTTTGTTGTCGGGTTATCAAAGCAATGGAAGTATCAATAGGGCAAGCAAACTTATCCATTGGCCCTAATCTACGAGGTGCCGAGCCTCCAACAACTTCAAGCTCTTCATCTTCATTAGGGTCATCTTGTTTTTCAATTGTCACTTCTTTTCTAAGCTCTTCCTCTTTTGCTTTCTTTGCCTTCTTCAATGCTTGTGCATCCTCTGTAGACTTCGTACATTTCGTTTGTTCTTCTTGTGTGGACTTTGGACATTTAGCAACGTTTCCACGAACATGGCCAATATGTTGTTTGAGCCTATACACCCCTCTGTGAATTACCTTTTGACACAAGCGACACTTCATTCTATCCAAGTTGTTTGGATCATCTAAATACCCAAATTTCCATCCTATATCTTCGGAATTCCTCTTTAGGACGCTTGAACTTGTCGGCGTTGTCGCACCTTCGAAAGCAACAGATGACATCTGGACAAAATGACAAATCAACAATAAGTCATAACATACATATTAGTATATCACACATATTTGCAAATCATAGAAGCTTGAGCAAACAACAAGAGTAAACATAAATAATCTACTCAGAAAAACACTATTTGATTGTGTAAAACATGTATGTTAGATCCTAACTAATGGTGTGGCAGCATATGTCACGCAGATTAGACAGGGAAGAACAAAAACCAGTCACGCAGATTTTATCGACTCCACAATCGGCATTCCACCAGCACAACATTGCAGGAGTAAATTCACTTGCGAAAAAAACTGGATATCGGTAGGAGACAAGAAGACAATATGCTCCCAACAATCCAACATATCACATATGTAAACTGATTCCAGAATATGGCAATATACAAGGCTGCAAGCATATGTATTATACTATTATGTAAAGTTGTAAACTAAGAGCCAGAAATATTCAAAGCACAACCATTCAAAATTTCAAAGCATTCATAGCATTCAGAATCAGCATTCAGCATTCATATTTCATGATATGGCAATTCAAAATTCAGCACAATAGGCAATAGCACATTCAGAATCAGCAGTTTCAGAGCACAACCATTCAAAATTTCAAAGCATTCATAGCATTTAGATTTCAGACACAAGGTAGTCAGAGTCGAGATCCCGAGTCGGATCGATTTGCCTCCGGTAGGATCGAATCATAGAATCGGCGATTCTACGGATTTGTAAAAATACACATATTTAACATCTATACTATAAGTTTGTATGATTCTTATAAGGTTTACCACTTACTTATTACCAAAAAAGGGGCAAAACACTTATTATCACACAATAGAAAAGCATAGTGGTACTGACATGATAGGTGATATAGTTCTAAACTACAGGAGAACAGCCAATGGCCTTGACTAGTTTACTACAATTAATGAGAAATATTCACAAGTTTTGAAAATCAATATCTAATTGCAACGCTTGCATGTTCCTTAAAAGCAGCTAGACATACGACATGAATAAAAATAGCTTATCATTATCAAGCTAAAGATTGCTCATGTCATAACTCATAATATAGGTATTTGTACTAGCATTGCCACACTGATATAATATTTTGCATACTCCTTATTTATTTATAGTTTCAATCTCAGAAATTAATATCAACAAATTTTGCTCTAAAACAAAATATCAGCAAAGCCGAGCCTCTAAAAAAATTGCAAAAAAAAAAAATTGCGACTCTACCACGATTCTACTCTGCGATTCTACACGGTTCTACCCTTTGGATCGCGACTCTACCGCGATTCTACCTGATTCCGATCCACAGTGCGATCTGGATCAACAGGCCGTCGTGGGATCATAGAATCGTACGACTTTACGAGTAGGATCGCGATTTTAACTACCTTGTTCAAACATTCAAGTATTTAGCATTCAGATTTCAGACATTCACATTCAACTTCAAGTATTCAGCATTCAGCAGCTTCAGTTCTTTCAGGCTTCAGCACAAGTTCGCAACCAAGAGGTCCAAGAGTTGTTAGCACATTGATTCAGTCTTTAGACTCTTCACACCTGAACACAAACACACATTCAAAGACATTGAGAGTCGGTCTTGAAGAATTCATCAATGCTAGGGGGAGCAGAGAAGAGAAGAAGCGATGGAGCCGAGAGCCGAGACCGAGGGGAAAGGGAGAGAGAGGGAGGGAGGGCGCAAGACGAGTGTGGAGCAGAGAAAGGGAAGTCGCAAGGAGGCGAGAAGAGAGAAGGAGGGGATGGCAGCGGTGCGGGAGAAGTGGAGAACTGAGCAGAGAAGGGGGCATCGGAGGAGGGGAGGGCGGCGGTGTGGGAGAACTGAGAAGAGAGGGGAGAGGGGAAAGCAGCGGCGTGGGAAAGGGAGCAGAGAGTGGAGCATCGCGGGGGGAGGGCGGTGGCGCGGGAGGGGGGGACCAGAGAGGGGAGATCGGTGGCGGGGGAGCAGAGGGAAGAGGCATACCGCAAACGTACCTCGATTCAATGGCGGGGACGACCGTGTTTTGGAGGCGGCGAGCTTGATTCGGTGGCGGAGATGGCGGTGCGAGCTCAAATCGTCAGCAGCGAGGTCCAACCGGCGGCGCAAGATGGCCAGAACCCGGGCGAGCTTGATTCGACGGTGGGGGAGGCCGAACCGTAGCGTGCCGCAATGAGTGGATGAATGGTTGGGGAGTCAAGCGCTGTTCTTCTTATGTGCCACCTCGGCGCCCACCTCGCCTACAGCCGCCGAGCGCCGCCAACGACCGCCTCGGTGCCAATCCCGTCTGGAGTGCCGACTTGGTGGAAGTCTCCACGGTAGAGGGCTGAACAACACGTAGTCGATGCCTAGGCGGCTCCTAACGCCGATTTTTATAACCTTGCTTGTAGTTGTTGCTAGTGGCACTGCAAAAATAGAAGTGTGATATAGGATATATGTATAGTCAGTTTGAAAGGCCAAGTTACGAAGTGTGATATAGGATTATTGTGTTGTAGCGAGTATCGGAAATTTAGTCCTGTGTCGCAGTGGATCGCTCCATTCCTTATGTGTCCCTCCTAAGGCAACATAGGTGCTAAACGACCTACGTGATTCCAAAAAATTATCCTCAGATATTTCAAATGAAAGAAGACTACAATAGAGTTACGTATGGAGGAAATGAACATACCTGTCGAGTAATTTTTGCATAATGGCGAAGTTGTATTTTTTGTCGACTAGGGAATCAAGATATATTACCTTGTTCCACTTTGGTACAATGACTAAAAGGATCCAGTGGTACCTATGAGTATGTCGCTATAGTCATTAAACCTAAGTTCGTGTTGTGTATAAAGAACAAACGAAATTTGTATAGCAAGTAGTAAAGCACTTACCCCTGGTTGTAAGGCACCAGTATTTAGTCCTTGTCGCGGTGAGTAAACAATCCCCTCGTTATGTACTTCTCGATGTAGGATGCGTCTTGGGTTATGCTTTGCTCAGAGATCAACTGTGGGTCGAGGAAACCCACCGGTTGTCGTGATCGCCGGGCTTCTTGCATCATGTATCTATACATAAGCAATGAGTTATGACATTTATCGCTATTGCGTGAATATAGAACTTGATTGTACATACTTACAGTGTCCAGCATCGTAGAAGTGAGGCGTCGAGGGCGCCGAGGTTGAATAGATCAAATAAGTTTTTGAAGACACGATAAAGTAGCCCGCATTGTGGAGGAAATGGTTCTCCGTGTAGCTAACGGTGAATCCAGTAGGCCAGTCTTCCCCTGCCTTGTCATTCTACCGCATGTGCCAGGCATGCAAAGTCCCGCAAGCCAAACCAGCATGGCATAATATTGTGTCAGAGACCAACGACATCCCGAGAGAGTACGTTTTGGGCTTGTGAGGCGCCTTAATCTTATTCGATTTGGCCTTAGCGCCTCGCGTGCTATTTATCTTCCTGGAAGACAACTCGACACGCTTTTCTTGTTTCTTGGGCGCTGTCTCCACGGTAGCCGATACGGAGGCCTTCTGAAACAGGGGTTGAGGTGGAGTCATCGAGGGTACTGTTGGAGAGGCATGGTCGTCATGTGGAGATCGCGGCACTACAGGGTCAAGGGCGATGTCCCTCTTAGGCCGCTGGACAAAAGTGAGAGAGGCATCCCCTAGTGTTATGATCTCTTGGGCACCTACAAAACGACACATAATTAGCTAAGACGTCCTACAGATCTATCTTTCGAGTATTCCAGAGATGTACATTACCTGGATGACGTCGATAGGTAATTGGACGTCGCCAAGTTCAGAAAGTGCAGGCGTGGACTCAATGCTACTCTGATGTTAAGGGGGGCTGGCTCCCAAAATCACGGGGACGGCTTGCGACTGGTTGATGAGTTGATTCATTTGGTCCTACAATGATGTTATCTGTCCTTGAAATTGTGCACTGATCTCCTCTTTCAACTGTTCCTCGTGTTCGGCCTTTGATCTCTTCCAACTCCTATATGCCTCGGAGTCATGTGGGAATCCTTCCCTCCAAGGAACGTAAACCCAAGGCCTCGCGTGCGACCCAGGTACTCCTTGTTTCCCAGGGCCGTGGATAGTATATCCTTCTCCCTTACTGCTTCGAAGGAGCCTTGGGAAGATTGGGTACGCAATATTTGCTGCAAGAGGCTATCATATTATTTTAGACCCTACGAAGTTATGGACTTATTAACAACTAGGTAGTTTGTAATAGCCCGGCCTAACACAAAGCCCATAAATGCCACTAACTACATAAACTATCAATTTTAACATCAATTTATAATAAACTATAGTAAGCATCTCAACGATAAAACCCATCCACGGGTCACATGAAAACAAGTATAATGAAATAACAATCATAGATAATTAATCTCTAGCACTACTATAAAGCAGGCTATACTAGGCGCCCCATCACGCAGCGGTTCCTTTGGAACCGCTCTCTGGGTCTGTCTCAGACCTACGGTGGCGGCGCCAGCTTATCACGACGGTTCCTATTTAGAACCGCAGTGATAATCATTATCACGAGCGGTTCATTAATAGAATGTCAGGAATTATCCTGACGGTTCTATTCACAAACCGTGCAGCGATAATCGACCAATCACGAGCGATTCTCAATAAGAACCGCTGCGCGATAGTATAAACGGTTACGAATAAGAACCGCTGCGTGATAATTAGTTATCACGAGCGGTTCTAATTAATAACCGTTTGTGATATCTGCTATCCCTCGCCGACCGCCATCGCCTGCGCCTTTGCCTCTCTGGAGGCCTGTGTCCTGAGCGGTTCTTTAATAGAACCGTCAGGAATAATCCTGAGCAGTTCTATTAAAAACCGTGCATGATAGGTGTTATCCTGAGCGGTTCTTAACAAGAACCGTCTCTCGATTGTTAGGCGGAAGCGAAAATTTGAACATAATGGGCGAAATTTGTCAAACTCGCTTTATATAACCTCCATCTCCTCCTCTGCGGCCTCTCCTCCTCACAGCTCATACCTCCATCTCCTCCTCTGCGTTTCTCCTCCTCACACTGTGCGCCCGGCCTCACGCCGAGCTTGTCGCGCCTGACCTCCTCCAACTTGTCCCGGCCTCATTGTCACCGGCCTCATCCGAACCATCACCCGGCCTCCTCCACCTCGCCCGACCTCGTCGTCACTGGCCTCCCACAACCTCGTCGCCTTGACCTCCTCCACCCGTCGCCCGGCCTCCCACGACCTCTCTCTCTACTCCCCCTTTGCTTTGTGATGTGGATTCTTGAGTTGATGCTCTTGTGATGTGGGTGATGCTCTTGTGATGTGTGTAGTTCATGTTGAGTTATTTGGTTTGGGCAAAAATATAGATGGTAGATCGCGCACCGTTCGGTAAAATCATCATAACTTTTGTATACGAACTCCGATTGTGTAGTTGTCAAGGTCAGATTCTCTTCGCGAGGTCTCGAAAAAGTGAAAACCCCAAAAAAGATCGTTTAGGGCCTCTAAATGGCCTCCGAAGTTTTAGCAGCCGTTTTCGGTTTTTTTTGCCCTAGAAAAGGCTATCACAGACGGTTCTAAACAAGAACCGTCTGTGAAAACTCATCACAGACGGTTCTGAACAAGAACCTTCTGTGATAATAGCCTTCACAGACGGTTTTTGATGAAAACCGTCTGTGATAATAGCCTTCACAGACGGTTTCAACAAAAAACCGTCGTGATAGTGCTATATCACGACGGTTTTGAACCGTCTGTGATAACTGCTTGTTATCACAGACCAACAAATATAGACGGTTCGGAAACCGTCTGTGATGACGGTTTCGAACCGTCTATGATGAGACTTCCTGTAGTAGTGTAGGAAGCATAGCAATATAATAATTCAAGAGCAACGCAAAACCAATCGAATAAGGTCTATTGAATGAAATAATCAACTCTAACTTATCATCTAAGGTTAGTCAATACCATCATGTCCTAGATATAAATCATCATTCTATAGTAAAAATTTCTCATATCTAATGAATCAAATAATTGGGTGTAGGTTGTGATTCCAAGTGCACTAGCCCTTCTTAAGTGAAACGTCATCAACGATCACCTAAAAACAATAATAGAGTAAGAATGAGTTTAAGACTCAGCAAATACATAATAAAGCTATAAACAACAGTTTATCAACCATAATCAAGGTTATCATCATCATCTATCTATTTAATGACATTCTCATGCTCAAATAAACAAGCCATATTCCATATAAGTAACGTTGCACAATTTAATAATTTACTCGTATATGCGAATGCACCATCATGCTCATGCTTATATGCATCTCATCAGTTGATACCGGTATAGCGGAGTGTTCACCCGTCGATGACACACTCTATCCTTCACTCCCGTGAAGTCCCCACCGAAGTAGGATTTTATCTAGAGCACTCTGGACTAGTCATGTATCTTTCTCACCGACCTCACCGGAATAGTTACATGACTTTCTCACCGACCTGGTTCGTGCAACTACTGTCATGATGAATGTAAATAATGCAACATCTTTAATTATTCATCAACATAATTCATCTCATTAACTCAATATCTCATTCTCATTAACTCAATATCATAATTTCATTCACTAAATGTTATCAATATCATGTATAAGAATAAGCTTAACGAAAGCATAATAAATAGCATGATAAGTAATATCAATGACAATGACGAATAACCCGTTGTTCACCACTCTACCATGTATTTGCCTCTTAGCCATTCGAAGCCTGATGACGAAATTGTGGCACGGCGTATGAGACCACAGTCCCTGAACAAGCAAGTAATAACACACACTCAAAAACATTATCAAAATCACATCATCACAGCACCAACCCATCACACTAATCAACCTCGCATGTTTACGCCAAACCGACCAAATCAACCCAAATCTACCGGACGCACTACCCGCTGTCCCAGTAGTAAAACATCTCTAACTTATTCATCTAAACTCCAAATTCAACCAACCAAGACTTTCTGGAATCCTCACAAAACAACCTATATTTTTCTAGTTATAATGAAACTCTGATTCTACAACAATTTTCAACCCCGTTTCTTTACCCGAAGATAGTTTTGTTGTCTTCTGGACAGCAGGATAACTAATTTCATAACTTCTGTTCTACCTAACCAAAATTTGTGTCCTTAGACTCTCTAGAATCCTTAGACAGTTATATACACTTTTCATGTAGAGCAAAAACCCTAATTATTCTATTTACTAATTTTAATCTACAAGTTACCAAGATGCGGCCAAAAGACGACAACTCTCTAGATAGGAGGTTTACAAAATTCGTAACTCGCAATTTAATCATCCAATCGATATGATTAAATATTCTACCGAAATCTACCAAAATTATCTACAATTATGTAGTAGATGATATCCTTAAATTACACACTTACGGTACCCGAAATAATAGTATAACAAAACAGCAAACTAAACCGATCTACTGTTCGATTTTTTCCCCAAATAGAAACATGCTAAATATTTTTCTTCCAATCTCGTTTTAAATTTCTAGATAAAATAAACAATAGAGGGGAAAACTTGATCGTTACCCTAGAGACCGCGACGAAGAACACCGATCTCCGGTGCGATTCTCCTCTCTTCCCCTTCTTGCTCTCTTTTGGTTTCTTGCTTCTCCCTTGATATCACAGAAGATCCAGAGCACAAGAGGTTGCATGTAGCACAAAATATGCACACAGCGCACATCATCTTTAATTCTTTAATCCCTCTCTCATACAACATCTTTCTTTAATCCCTCTCTTTCAGGCTGACTTGCATGCAGGCTTGCGTGAAAGTAGTGGAGGGATAGCAGCACAACTGCACAAGCGTGCGAATTGGCAGAAAGACAGCATGCAGAATTGATGGCGCATTGCAGGTAGACAAGATGGCACATGTGCAATGCTAGCAATTGGCGCTGGCTGCAGAGGGAAAATAGATGCATGCTGGCGGCTGGAGGCAGGGCAGAGGATGTTGCGCAAGGAGGCAGGGGTAAAGCGGTGACTTGTAATCTAGGGCAGTAGGACAGAGGCTAGGGTTCGTCCTCTACTCTTTATTTAGATCCAAGCTTCCCTCACTTAGGATATGGTCCGGCGGCCTACTACTCTCCCTGATCCACTAAATTCTGATATTTTACTCTTAATTATCTCTTCAAATTCTCGATTACTTATTTAGTTAAACGGAATATTACATTCTACCCCCTAGATAGAATTTGACCCCGAATTCTTCACAGCATTGTACTCGATAGAACACCAAAATTGATACTAACAACATTTAACACGTATCCATCGTGAACAACTCTGGATACTACTTGCGCATGCGAGACTCCGACCCCCCAAGTCGTATCTCTCTCGGACTGATGCGACCGCAGCACCTTGATGAAAACTGACGTCTTATGCCTCATCACTCGTCCCGAACTTTCAAGGTAAACTCAACGAACGGGACTCGAAGGTAAGAACTTAGTCGTTCGTCAATGGCTCTAACGAAATCTCACTCCAGATTTCTCAAGTAGTACCTTGACACTTGGTCACACAAAACATTGTGTACCCACCCCTAGGACATGAGACGGTCCTAGCGATACGCAATCTTCCAAAATCCCTGTGACTTCCAAAGACAAACCAATGTACCTTGGGCCAATCTTCCCTTTGGTACCAAACCACACACTCTGCACGTAACACACGACACTCTTGTTCCATCTCTCAATCGATCCCTTCACTTTAACAAGGAGCACCTCCTCTAATCTGGACATACAAAGTAACTCATTTTAAATAAACTTTTTTACAAACAGAACCCAATTGAAAATAAAGGATTCACATTGCAACCAACTCATAACCAACTTCCCTCCAAAAGAATCCAATACAAAATCAAAAGATTCATCATCAAACTTTTGCACTTTCCAAGCAGGTAGTTTGAGAAAAACATCACATAAGCCAAATGTGAAATCACTCAAATGCCCAAAACAATCATTTTTTTCTTAACCGAAAAAGACTACGCACCAGCATAAAGCAACTCAATTTGCAACTAGCATCCGCCATAAACACAAAGCTCAAACAAGATCCAAGAGAGTATTTCACTAATCGAGAAGTCACTCTTTTTCCTCAATCTTTATTTTAGGAATAAACTTTCATTTAAATCCTGAGATTCCAAATTATCACACTACTCCTTCCTCTGAACCCAAAAGCAACAACCATACTCATCTAGAGGGGTTGTACTATTCCATCAAAAGATACTCTAGTCCACTCCTCAACCAAAAGAATTATTTTGACAAATACTTCCCAACACACCTCAACATAGATTTTTCCAACAATACAAACATACTCAATCATTAACATCAACAGGTAAGCATATTCTTGACCAAAATATCTTTAGAAAGATTCTAACTCCTAGAGAGTTACTCACTGAATCTAAATCATACCTGATAATAACTCAACAATCCCTACTATCCCATTAATTGCCATAACGATTAGATTACTTCGCTAATCCTACTCTCATTAAACTACACCATCATATTTCTCTTACACAACCTTGCAAATTACCCAATCGTGATATTCTAATAAATTGATCAAGATTCCCATGCTTTCGATAATTCTAATGTTCCACCAAAATGAATAAAAGATCTTGGACCACAAATCACTATAGATTCTACTACTTGCAACAACATAATCAGTTTTGCCCCAACGACCATCATTCCTTTTAGATCCAATGCTCTACAAGACTTATACCACGAAATCAATTCATCCTCCAGTGCTCCTCAACTAACTTGTAACCCAAGGTCTGACAACATCATATACTTGACCACTGCTAACTAGTTGCCACTATACACTCTATAAGGCTTTGTAAAACAAATAGATTATTTCTTTCTCAAAAGAAGGAGCAAATAAAAACAATTTTTGGCATAAACAAAAGCGTTTACCATTCACAGTAAAGACAAGACCAAGAGAAAAAGTCAAATAGCAATGATCTCGAAAAAGCAAAAGAGGCGACCACAGTTGAGGGCACAAGTCCCACAAGAAGCGAATATCAAACCTCGGCCAATAGGAATAAAGCAATGCTTTTGAAACTTGAGAAACTCTTAGCGGCCAAGCAACAAGGTTAAGCACACTTCAATACACTACAAGCTACAAAACTTGACTCCAGCCTCAAATACCTCTACTACACTCTTTCTTTTAACAAAGAAAACAATTTTCTTTGATTACAATGTCACTTTGCTAATGCAAACAAGAAGAGCTCTTAAGACCAAATCACACGAATCACTTAAGAACCAATAAAATTTTTCAACAGGTCACTTGCTCAAACTAATTTCAGTTACTACATAAATCATGAACTCCAAAAGTTCACGATTGCAAAGCTCGAAGCATTTCATTTGAGCTATACCATGAAAGACTATCAAATTACCTTTTTTATGAGAATCAACAGCACACTCACAAACCACTGCTGGCAATCTTACAAACATCAAGAATAATACACTCTTAATAAGAATCGTCATCATCTACTCTTCCATTATAACGCCCCCAAAGGCTCACCAAATTGTTTCATACTACTTTATCATCCCATCCTCAAATTGAGAGTATATCAAACCTTACAACCTCACTACAACAACCATTTTATTTTATAGGAGATCTGCCACACAAATTAAAAGGTTCTACTAAAACCCTTTTATCAAAGACATACTATTATCCGACAATATCACCATCATGTAAACATAAGTCACGTATTAAATCCCATCAGTTCAACTCTTAGTGATGCTCAACACCAAACTTCAACATACAACAATTGCACTCCAACCATTGTTGTTATCAACTGGCCTCATTATGAAGTCTAGTTGCTACCTACTCTCCTTTCCGAATCACAAGAATATTTACAAACACATATTCAACCGTTCCACCTCTAATCTAGCATCTCTTCAACTTTTCCTTCCCACACAGTTAATTTCATCCATTGAGACCAAATATTCCAACAAGTTTAGCCATCTAAACAACTTTAATGGTCAAACCAGTTCATCAATGTTCCACACTTGTTAATAACTCTTTTGACTCTAATTAGGTATAGACATACTCATAGTCATAGTTCATCAAGAACTACTATAAAACAACATCAAATTAATCAACTACACTTTTGAGGATACTAGTTAAGATTAATTATACACCTCGCTACATACCCAACTTGATAACCAATACCATATCGATTAATTTTCTACGATTACAACCTCACACTTAAACATAACAAGACACCACAAATGAATTTCAACACTTCCTTTCATAAAAATGAGGCATTAAATGTCAACACTCAAATTAATCTAACAGAAATATGTAAGGTCAAAGCTTCCACATGACAAACAACTTGCAAAAGAAAACTTCCATTATCCAAATACCAAGCGAACAAATGAGTCATATTTTCCAACATGAAAGATAGAACTCCCATGAAAAGATCCACATTGCCAATTAATAATCCTCGTAACAGCACAAAAAAGTTCGATAGTTGGGAAAACAAATAATCGCCTTATGGAATCAATAAAGACCAATAGAAACCCACCAACTGCATTGTAACCACTATTCGAAGAAAGTTCATCAACCGCAAGAAACCACAACCAGAAAACCAAATACAAACTAAAGGAAGACAACAACTTCCCAAAAAACTCATCCCTAGCCTCAGTAACTAAATTACCCGAGAAAAGCCCTTCACTATTCCCATACCACGAACGGTGGTACAACCTGGCCATGTCTATGGCCACAAAAATGATTTGTACCACTCGGCTTCCACTACCATCACTCATATCAATCATATATCAAATCATAAGCATACAACATCATCTCATAACATAAATCAATGCGACATAACGGAAACGCAAATGCGATGCTTTGCCCATTCCCATTCTACTGTGCACTAGTGTGTCACATTTTTTTTTAACCATTAGCATATTTTAGTTAATTGTTCTAGTCCTAAAGCAAAATTTTAGCTAATTAAGTTTACCTAAGTTGTTAATGCATGCTGTAGTTTATTATAAATTGATGTTAAAATTAATAGTTGGTGCAGTTAGTGGCATTTCTGGGCTCTGTGTTGGGCCGGAGTGTTACAAGTTCGACATATCTTACCAAGCGTTGAGACACTTCCTTGTCTACCGGGATTGTGAAAGAGATGGCGTCCGACGACATGATTGTGGCCCTCCCTCTTAACCAGTTTCGAGCGCGCTCGTCTATGATCTCGGCAAATGGCGGGGAGACCTGTGACTGGATTGCCACATCATCCTCACTCATCCATCCCTAGATTTTACCCGCATACCAATTAGTGTCGAGTCTGTGGGGGGTGAATGTTATGTGCCTGGATAGCCTTGTGCACCGCACTTTGCTGTTGAAATTCGTCCGTCGTCTTCATCCGCACAAAGGCGTCCCATATATTCGATGACACGAAACTATACTTTGTGCAGGGCGTCCGATCCTTGTTCACGTACTCCGTGACAAGCTTGCTCTTGAAGGTCTTCCAAGTGTGTCCCATCGAGAGGAACACCTGTCGTCGCACGAGTTCGAAGACTTCTGCTGGGATATTGAACGACGTTGTAATTTCAGTCCACAGTTGTGCTTTCTCTACGACCGTCAAATCCTTCTATTTCTATGTGGTGATGGGGACCCGTTCCCTTTCAAGTATACTACAGGTGGTCTGGAATGCTGCCGCTGCTTTCTCGGGAAGCAGAGGGACCTCAGAGGTACTAACGGCCGTGATGGTCATCTGGTCCATATGCATTTTCGATATTCCTCTGGCATGTCGCTTAGGTACCACTTTCCTTGGAGATCCAGATGCATTCAGTGACGTCGATGACGGCGGTGAAGACGGTGCGGACGCCATCTCGCTTACTTGCTATCTCGCAAGATTAACAAATCAGTACTGCATCAATGAATGATATTACTACGAGATCAACAAATCAGTGCTGCATTAATCGAGATAAAATGCTCAAAAGATAGAACTTCACAACAAAATAAATCATCAATTGAGAGTTCACTGTCAACATTTCAATTGAACCAAGTACACAATATTTCAATTGACAGGAATATCAACAATGGCAGAACAATAATCACAGTGAACAGAAGCTACCAACACAATGGAGCAAAATGACCAGACAACATCAACATAATGAAACAGAGGGATCTGATGAGCATGAATAACATGACACAATATTAGAGAATCCAAAGTGATGAGCTCGTACCTCCCAAAACATTACTAAGCAATATCTCACAGTGCTAGTGCTAGAGTCAATCAAATCAGCACAATTTGAAACTTCTACTAGCACAATCCAAAGCGGTGAGCTCGTACCTCCCACAATATTACAAAGAAGGCATAGCTGAAATGCTATGAAAGCACAAGTAAACTTTTCAAATTAAAGCCTTAGTGTGACTACAACATAATGCTTGACAGCAAAACTGCAGCTCCCACTTACACACAACCCAAATAAAGACCTATGCAACAACGATCTAAAAAGCGCTACTAAAAACTCTAGTAGGACGGCTCCCACTCTGGACTAGAGAACGAAGATTCATCAACTTCTGGCTTCGAATCGCTGTAGAACACCCACGAGTTGCGAACTACTGGAGGAGACTCTAGATGAACAATTGGAACAAAGCGGTGAAGATACTCTTGTCGATTGCTGGTGATTCGACTTCTTTCTTCTAGACTGGATGGAGTAGGTGACGGCAAAGGAACTGGCGATGGGACTGAGAATTCTCCCAACTCTTCTTCTGGTTCAGGAACGGCTGGTACTGACGCTACTTGCTTCACATACTTCCGAACCAACTTGGACAAATTGATCTGGTGTAATCTGCAAATCCTTCGAACAGCTTTACGAGCAACTTTGACTGCTGACATGTCCTCAAGCTCGTCATGGCACTTCATGCTATGATGCCGAATGTGATCTCCAATCCTCACAATGAAGTACACCTGTCTCGAATCCAATTATGTGCCCCTTCACTTTCTTTTCCTTGGTGAAGTAAGTTGCACTCCTGCTTGTTCCCAAACTCTGCAACAAGCACTGAAGAACTCCATGCCAATCTCCTCTTTGATCACGATACACGTGAACCATCTAAAGAAATTAACAGGGCAAGGTGGTCAAATTAAGATTACAAATCAAAATTCAGAAAAGACAAGAGACCAGATCTCTAGAACAAGATGAGAAAGAATAGATTATGATAAGAATAGAATAGACTGAGATGATAAAAGAATTAGAATAGATGAGAAAGGAACAACCACTTAAGTCATGTTAAGTTGATTTGATTTAGAAAATAAGTTTTGAAGCTTTTGGCTAAAACAACCATGGTAACTAAGGTTGCGTTCTACAGTCAATATGGCTTTAATACCACCTCTGTGAGGACCCAAAAATACAATTCAAGAACCCTCTGTGTATTTTGAACTAGTCCCAGATCATTAGCTAGCTCACACAAGAAATAGTGATGAAATACCATCCATTTATTCGATTTAACTAAAAAGATCTCAGAGTAATAAATAGTAATAATAACTAGACCTTATGGTCAACGTTTACCTAACTTGCCACACAGGGTTAAAGGAACAAATAAACTCTTACAATGGAACGAAACTCTTGACATGGCCAATCAACATGCCCATAGGCAATCGAGTGGAGAACGCATCCTAATCCACAAAACCTTCATGGTACTCCTGTGCGAAGAACTCTTGAGCAGGTTGATATTCTTCAACTGAGCAACAATGGCGTAAAGCCATGAGTACATAAAGCACTCAGTAAATCGTGGGGAAATGTATGCAAATAATATTCATGCAAGGCTTGAACAAGGTTAGCTATATGGTTCTTTTGCATAAAGCAGCATTGACAATAAATACAATAATTAGATTGAAAAACGTAGTTGAAAAGAATAATAAATAAGTAAACAATTTCTTTGAAATAGCCAGTGAACTACCCATTCACTTCCCAAGACAACCACCAAGTGAATTACCCATTCACCAAACAAATATTATATTCATCAAGTGAACTTCCCATTCACACTCCGACTCATTTTATAAGAAACTCTATCTCTCGTGTGAAATCCCCCGACATGTCTATAACCGAGACGCGGCTATTCGAATAGATCAATTAACACTCTGCAGAGGTTGTAAACTTTACCCACAAGATATAACCAGTGTAGCAAGCACTAATCATAACAAAACCTTTCAGAGATTTCATCTCAACAATTGACCCTCTCGTTGTACATACAGCCACCCTAAAACCTCATCGTGGGTTGACGCACAACGTTGGACAGGGAAGCGGCGAACCGTCCCGCGATGTGACCTTAGAAAAGGATGCACACCTTCAACCATATACTACCTAAGTAGTCAACGCCAAAACTCCACAACTTATTAGGTTAGGCCCGTCCCATTAGGCATGTGGTTGTACGATAGGCCCAGTTCAATGGCACACAAGATTAAGTCCTTGACAAGTTACTCAGGCGAGTCTACCACAAACCCACGACGTGTTATAATCACACCCTCCAATCCACCATCCACTCGCCCGAACGAAAACCATTTTGTTTAACCAAGACCAATGACATACCCTGTCATGGTACACAAATTTTAACAACAACAGTGGCTAACCACCACGATTACATATTTCATTAAGTCAAGATTAATCATTATGACACATGTGATAATGAACCCATCGTAACTAAGCATCTGCACGATACCCATGTTGGTGATACAAATATGTCCAACTAAAATTATCCATACTAGGGTGACAAAGGATTCATGGCATTCAAATAATCAATAGAAGCATAATGACAACAAGTGATACCTAATCCCAACACAATTTGTATAAAGATAGCATGCAATTGTATAAAACAATATACTTTTAAAATCATAGGTTCGATATGATCAAAGGACCACCACTTACCTTGAAATAAATCTTGGGATTGATCTTGATCTTGGTGCACTCCTCCTTGCTCAAAACTTCCTGAGGTATCCACGTCTACTCACAAACAAACCAAATAAATAAATAACACAGATAAAACAAACACCAAAAAATTAAATAAAAATCACAGATAAATAGAGCTTGAATTTAGATGAATTTAGTAATTTGAATGGACTGAATCGGAGTTCAGATGCAAAAGATATGGCTTTTGGAAGATTAAAACCCATGAATTAATGAAAAATCAGAATTTATGGATTTACTGGAATTTCTTTTCTGCTGAAAAATCAATTAATGACGTCAGCTAACGTCAGCAACGAATTTCAGCCGAAAAGAAAAAGATAAAGGAAAATCAAAATAACCTGACATGTGGGACCCGCATGTCAGCGAGATGGCTCACGGTGGACTATGTTCACCGTGCCAAGCTTGGGTTTTGGATCTGGATCTACTGCGTAGGTGTAACACCCTGGCTATTCGGAAGCCCAGATGCCACCTAAATAATCTAATATACAACCATAATGCAGAAGAATTTGAACAATATCTCATCTAATGACATAAAGAGATCAATATTTAATAGAGCCATGGCATGAATATAGTCTGAATCCAAACAAGTACATCAAAGGAGTGATCAAAGATCACAAGCAGTACTTAATCAACCATAACATAGAGAAGGTTATTAACCACATCTAACTTTATCTATTACAGTTCAGCAATTAACGAATGAAAGATAAAACCAAGTCCTATTATTGAAACTGGAATATGGTGAAGTGAACGAATAGTGAGTGTCTACTCCCTCCCAATAGAGCCATCATCAACGATCACCTAAAATAAACAAACAAAGCAAGAATGAGTCCAAGACTCAGCAAGTACAGTGAATAATTGGACATACAACAAATCTGAACAAGACAACATCTTTAAAGAATATGAACATAGCACCGAATGAATGGAATGATTGGATTGAATAAAATGAAAGGACTGCACTCGCTTATCTGGGGTATAGCTAGTGACACACCGTCGGTGTTCACTTAACCCGCATTTAACAAAATCTGAGGATCCAAATCCCATATGAAGAACGTTTCATACGGGTGTCTGAAACACCCTGACTATTCGGAAGCCAAGATGTCACCTAAATAATCTAACATACAACAATAATGCGGAAGAATTTGAATAATATCTCATCTAATGGCATAAAATGATCAATATTTAATAGAACTATGGCATGAATATAGTCTGAATCCAAGCAAATATATCAAAGGAGTGATCAAAGATCACAAGTAGTACTTAATCAACCATAACATAGAGAAGGTTATCAACCACATCTAACTTTATCTATTACAGTTCATCAATTAACGAATGAAAGATAAAACCAAGTCCTATTATTGAAACTGGAATATGGTGAAGTGAACGAATAGTGCGTGTCTACTCCCTCCCAATAGAGCCATCATCAACGATCACCTAAAATAAACAAACAAAGCAAGAATGAGTCCGAGACTCAGCAAGTACAGTGAATAATTGGACATACAACAAATCTGAACAAGACAACATCTTTAAAGAATATGAACATAGCACTGAATGAATATGTGAACCAATGGAATGATTGGATTGAATGAAATGAAATGGCTGCACTCCTGCTTATACCGGTATTGCTAGTGACACACCCGTCGGTGTTGATATGTATCACATACGGTTTGTGGTTGGAACCGTCTGTGAAATGTTCAAGCTGCTTCGGTTCCTGCACGACGCATCTCTTCGTCTCTCGCGCCGACGTTACGATGCATCTCTTCGTCTCGGTTTGTGATACGTTTTAAAAGAATGATGATGTCTTTCGCACCCTCCATCAACAACCAATAGAGTTAAAAAAACTCGATCACTACGTACGGTATTGAAAACTCACAGACCGTATGTCGTGCGCCATGGTGAGCACACGAAGCATGACGAGGAGGAACAAGGCGAGGAGGCCAGCAATTGCCGTTGCTCTTACTCACGATGTCGTCGTCAACATTGTCGGCCTTATGGCCGTGAGCACTCCTCAGCCTATGGCTGACCTCTGTAGCCTACGAGCCACGTACGTACTTATATATATACCTATAAAAATACGTACTACTGTTTGTTGTGAAACCAATCCATGCATGCATACATGTTAACCTTTTAATTTGACTAGATAATCACTAATCTGACTAGCAACAACGCACTTAATTTTAATTTTCTCTTACGGAGTAATTCTGACGTCTTGAATTGTGTACGTATATTGGAGTTGCAAGGCCATGTACAAGGCGTCCAAGGAGCGCGCCGTGGGGAGGCGTGTGGCGCTGGAGTGGGAGGAGGCGAAGAAGTGGCTGGACAACGACCACTATCTCGCCATCATCAACCACATAGCCGACGCTGGCAACCCGGAGGCATGTTTCATCATTGGCCTCACGCTCGTCTTCACGCACTAGGGCATGCAACACGGCCTTGTGTTCCTCGAACAGGGGGGGGGGTGTCGCCAGCCTCAAGGCTATGTCCTACGTGTTTGGCCTCCTCCTCTACAAGGTTGGTGAAGCGCGTGATGTTTGGAAGCAATACATCAGCCAGGTCGAGGGTGAGACGACCAAGAGGACCAACCGGGAGTGCAAGTGGTGCCGAAGGCTCGTTGCGGACACGGTCCAGGCGGCGATGTGGAAGATGGATGGGCCGCTGGGCCGGGTGTGGCTGTTGTCATAGGACGGCCACCGGTGCACGAGAACCGACTGCAGCTGGACGAAAGGTTGGGACGACTACGTCGTCTTCTGTAGCGACGACTGTAGGATTAGGCATGAGTACGCCAAGTTCTTTGCACAGGTGTTGAACTACTTGTAAAATTAGCGATTTTTTAGTGATGCTCGTGATGCTAGCAACCGAAAAACAGAACATTTTTTTAATATGGAAGGAACTATTACATGCGGTTTATTGGAACAAACCGTTTGTGATAATATAATTATCATAGATAGTTATTAAAAAATAACCGTCTGTGATAATTATAATATCACAGACGGTCATTAAAAATAACCGTCTGTGATATATCTTATGACAGACGGTTTGTGGTTGGAACTGTCTCTGATATTTTACATACTACTATAGGAAACCAGCTACTTCACAAATATGCCATAAATTACAACAATGATACACACACACACAATCTTCTCCAGCCACTTGATATGGTCCAGAATGCGCTCAATCTTCAACTCTAGCATGTTTAGCCTCTGCTCCAGTATAACTTCCATTCTCCGCTCCAGCTCAGAATCCATCATTTGCCCTGTATTGCTACGCTTCCTTACTCTGTCCATGGTGTCTATCCACTGGAAATATTAACATCCTCCAACCTACAGAACCGTACAAACGCCAAAACACCTCACACATTTCATAGCTACTGGAGAAACATCCAAACCGCACGAAATCAAACTTAAGTTTACTTACTGAGAAATAAGAACATTTGTAAAACACTCGACCAGTATTTCCCTCGTTGTTGGCGTAGAACACATTTGATTGCACACGACAGTTAGGGCAATCCACCCGCCTAGCAGTGGCTAGCGCTAGGGCCCTCCGATTCAGTGAGCTCAACGCCTCAAACATATGGCCCTCACTCAAGAGGAGGAGATGAGGTTAGGTGAGACCAGAAGTTATATTTAAACAACCGTCTGTAAAATATGCATTATCACAGATAGTTCTTTTTAATAACCGTCTATGATAATTATATATCACAGACAGTTTTTTTTTGCACTAAACCGCATGTGATAATGTTCAACATAGATAGTAACTTAACTTCAAACTGGATTTTTTTGTATCATTTTTTGTATTTACATATGGCCAAACAGCGTGGCCAGTCGTTTCTTACAAAAGTTTCAAAAAAAGTAGAAATAATAAAAGATCAAGTTTTTCTAATGGCCCAAGTAGCCTGTTATCTCCGTTATCAAAGCTTCGTAGGCGACGTCATCGGCATCGGAGGGTTTAGGATCAGCGTAGGTAGCCTGAAACACTTCTAACCTTTGACACGATTGTTCTATACTCGCCCAAAGAAGCTTCTCCTAAGGAGCCAAGTAAAAAAGTGCCCATAGGCCATCTTCTCTTGCTTGAGGGGTCTTGGCTTGGTCAACTCGGTCGCTCGCCACCTCGATGTCGCATTCCAAGCGACGGTAATCCTTATGCAGACGTGCAACCTCTTGCTCGAGGACTACACCGATGGCGAGGTTAGCTCGCCAGAAGCTGCAAACCACCCGGAAGACAAGGCAGAGGAGGTTGTCTAGATGGCGCAACGTCGCCGTCACTTGTCCCGGCATAACCTTCGCCGGATGATGGAGGACACTGTAAACACAGTGTGCTTCCGCAGTTTTCGCCAGCGTACGGCCGACGAGGTGCTCATACAGGATGGCCAGGTAGGCCATCAATGCTGGTGTCAAGGGAGAAGAGTAGGGAGCCATTTTGTTTGTGCTTGAGAGTAGAGCGATATGTGAGGAGTATGGTGGCGGATGATCTCATTTGTGCTTGATAGTAGAGTGATGTGTGAGGAGTACAGTAGCGGATGATCATTTTTATAAAACATGCAAGGAGTAACGTCGGCGCGGGAGACGAAGAGACGTATTGTGCGGGAAGCGAAGCGGTATTGAACATATCACAGACACTTCTGACCACAAACCGTCTATGATACAAAATTATCACAGATGGTTATATTTAAAACCCGTCTGTGATATTTTATTAATATCTCAGACAGTTATTTTTAATAACCGTCTATAATATTTCACAGACGATTTTAAACATGAACCGTCTGTGATATTAATAAATATCACAGACGGGTTTTAAATATAACCGTTTGTGATAATTTCACAGATGGTTTTAAACATGAACCGTCTGTGATATTACATCTTCACAGACGGTTTTTACCGCAGCCAGTAACACAAACGTACGCTAAACCAAAGCCGTCTATGATTGTCTTTAATACAGATGGTTCCGAGGAACTGTCTGTGATGAGACGCGTCCACAATAGCCCTTTTTGTAATAGTGAGAGGGAGTTCAATTGGCGAGGAGGGGCCTCAGCCGAGGCCCTCCCCCCTGAATTTATTTCCAAAAACCTTTACTCGTAAAAACACACACACACACAAACAGAGAGAAAAAGACTTCTAAGGGCATCTCTAATAGTTAGAGATAACATTGTCTCTAATATATGCTACATTATCTTTAGATACAACATCTCTAATAGATAGTCTCTAGCACACTCTCCAATATTTATATTTTATAATTTTCATTTGAAACGGGTCTACATGCCAACTAAAGTAGATTAATGTATCATATATTGTTTCGCGTGCACGACAGTCTCTTCAGTAAGAGACGACTTATGCTCTCTCTCCTCCACGTAGGATTTTATTGATGTGGTATAGCTAAGAGACGATAATAAATACACTATCAGTGCCATGACAAGCAGCTAATACCGTAAATGTGCTACTCCAAGCGGGAAATTGTCAAACAAGCGAGCTGCAAATCAATGCAAGCAGTTGCAGCTAGGGTTCCTCTGATCCTCTCGTTCTCCCAGAACTGTTGCCTGCAACTAACACAAATCATTGGATCTAGGGGTGCAAACGGAGCGGATACGGACGGACATCGCTCATCCTCGTATCCTTTTCCATATTTTTCTCGGATCTGAGTCGGACACGCAGACGGTCTGCGGATCTGAATCTGAATGCGGATAGTCTCGGTCACGAATACGGAGCGAATACATGCCGAATCGAATACGGATTGTCTCGGTCACGAATACTTATTCGGATATTGCACAAAAACATAAACCATATATATCACACAAATAAAGATCAATCAACCATACTACATGTCCAAAATGCAACTAGATTAGTAGTTTAACAAGTAAATTTAAATACACCACATGATAACAAAGACTAGTTAAGCAAGTAGTAACCAGCAAGTACATGACATAGGCTAGTTAAGCAAGTAGTAACAAAAGGGTAAGTGCTAAGTAAGTATGTAGACGGCCGTTGACCGCACAAAAGACTTGTCTTTGTCTAGCAGCTGCTAATAAGTAATAACGAGCCATCTGTAATTCTCTATTACCATGCCTCAGTCGATCACAGCCTCGGCCATCATCTTATCCTACAAAAATAGATTTGTAGAGTATGAAATCATATCATGAAACCAACTGAAATTGATATTTTGCCATCTTAACATCTTAGTAGTATACACCACACAACACAATATAATAGCAGACTAGTATGATCAATGGAAGTGCAGATTCAAAGGAGCATAGTAGTGAATAAAGGCTTAAGTTTTGAGGCGTTATAACTGTAAGTTATAACCTTTGTATGCTCTTATTTTCTCTTTAATACAAATATACTACTATTCTGCATGTTTCAAACCTGTTCTAATGTTAAGACTAAACTAAATGTGCAGAGAAAACTCCAGAAAAATAGAGAGAATTGAGTGAGTTAAGTGCGGGAAGCTATAGAAGCAGGAGCTAGATAAGTACATAGGTTAGAATGGAGCCTTAAGTGGAGCAAGAAGTATTTGGTGACCTCCATAAATAACTTTCTAAATTTTTTTGTATGGAAGAAGATCAAGACCATCGGCGTTGGGTGCTAAATGGTCATGAGATAACTTTCGAACAATAATTGCCATTTGTAATAAAATATTTTAAAGTTTGGTGCTAGAAGATCAGAATACTACTAGAGGTAATTTGAAGAAAAGGGGCGGCAAGGTACACAAGAAGGTGTGTTTTGATTTTTGAGCGAAGAATGTAATCAATTCAAACATGTTGTGGCAATGATGAGTTGGGTTCTAATAGAGGAAACTATTAGGCTCTGCACTATATGATTGAGCTGTTTGCTAGGGGGTACATCGATGCACTGATATTCACATGATCAGGATGCCATGATTTTTCAGAGTTCTGCAAGATTCAACTTGTTTGAGCATGCAAGTCGAGAAATTTGCAAGAATTGTTAGGCATGTGGCATCTGCACGTATTATCTTTGCCGATGACTCGGCTTGTAACAACAGTTTGGTTGTTGGAGTTGACAATGGGGATGGCTGGCCTCTTGGCCTAGAAAAAAATGGTGAGAAACCAGACTAATCTACAGTTCTACACATTGCATTAACAATTAAACAAAAAAACCTTCCACTCTTAGCGTTAAGAAAATAGAAACGGTTCTTTGCTACAATCTAATTAGAGATTCCACATATTTCGAACTTTGGAAATTACAGCAATTCCCTAAAAGGTATCTTTACACTCAGATTAACGACCAGGCAAACACTAAAAATTGTGCTACCAGATTATCTAACGATGCCAAATCATCCGGTAAAAATAGGAAATATAATTCCTTTTATCTGAAGTCATGTGATGCAAAGTTTTCTCGACATTTGAGAGAAGAATTCTATCTTGTATAACTCATTAGTCATTACCAAGGGGAAGAGACCTTGGAATCAATAAGCTCGAGATGTCAACAGACAACAGCATCTGTAGAGCCTCACGAAGTATGGAGCAAGAATTGCAAAGAGTAATATAATCTAGCCTCCTACTTGATTCTTTGGAATGCCTTAACAATGCAGATCATGCAAAATAGAGCCTTTCCTTAACAAAGGTAAGTTAACCAATACCTTAACAATGCGGATCGTAGAATTCATTCCTCACCATATCCGGTGTCTTGAGGCACGACAAGGAAAACATTTTATTAACTTGTGATTTGTGAAGCTCCTTTCCATTCTGACTCATGAAAGGCACATGTTTAGTTATACAAATTGAAAGTTAACAATTATCAAACCTCCGTGTTCATGTTTGTAGTAGCACATTGTTTATCTTCTAGCTCCAAATCTAACTCATCAACAAGTGATACTATCTTCTCCTTAGAACCTGAAATTTTTAAATGACATGAAGTTAGTAAACTAAAGCTGAAAATGGTATAAACTATGAACTAAATGACTTATTATTACCTTTCCTAGATGAAGTTGTCCAGTCCTTGGTACAAATTAGAGCCTCAACCACCTCGGGCTCTAGTCGACTACGGAATGGATCAACAACACGCCCACCAGCACTAAAGGCCGACTCTGAAGCAACGGTGGATACTTGAATAGCTAACACGTCACGAGCTAGTCGTGAGAGAACAGGAAAAGTCTCTTGGTGTGTGTTCCACCATGACAATATGTTAAACTTTGCACCCTTACCAGTAGGATCAACCCACCGAATTGGTTTTTCTTTAAGGTATAGCTCCAATTCATTCATATCACAACTTGTCACAGCTGCATCCTCATACAAGAACTGTTCAATGTCATCAATACCCAAGTCGGCATCACCATGTGGATGAGAAGGTTCTTTAGAATTAGGCTTTGAAGCTTCAGGAGTGCTGGACAGGTAAGCTTGGAACAATTTGTTCACAACATCTATAAAGCGATTAACTTCATGAGTAGCCCTCTCATGATGATAAATCTTCCCCATAAAATATTCCACCAGCTTTTTCTTATATCTTGGATCAAGAAAGCATGCAGCAAACAAGAGCCATGTTAGACTTGTCCCAATACTTGTCATATTTGGCTTTCATAGCCTTTGCCATGCAAGAAATAGTGTCATCATCACTTTCACACCATTCTGTAAGTACCATCTTAATCTCACAAAATTTCCACCAAAACAGATTCTTTGTTGGATATTGATTTCGAGAAAATATCATAGTAGCATCATTGAATTTCGCAAACACTTGCATAATGCTTACGCCATATCCCAATCCTCATCTGTCGGAGAACACTTCTCATATTTACTCTTGTTCAAAAACAACAACCTTTCAAAAGCACTCTTGTAGTAAATAGCACAACTCAACATTTCATATGTAGAGTTCCACCTTGTAGGCACATCTAATGGAAGACCGGATTTATTGTCCAAGTCGCATTCTAGTGCACACTTTTGGAATTCCTCCCATTGCAATGGAGAATTCTTCACAATTACAATAGTAGCTCTAATATTACAGAATCAAGATGCAATTGCTTTTAAGCCATCTTGAGCGACAAGGTTTAGTATGTGACATAAACATCTCACATGAAAAAAACACCATCACATATCAAGGAGAACGCTTATTAAGCTCCACCACAACTTCTCTAACACACTTATCATTGGATGATGCATTGTCTAGAGTGAGAGCACATAACTTCTTCTCAATGTTCCAAGACATGACACCCTTGACAAATTCATTTGCTAGATTAGTTCGATATGGTTTCCTTTCACATGAATGAATTTAACAATTCTTTTTTGCATATGCGCTTATCATCTATCCAATGCACAGTGATACACATATAACCTTTATTTTGATTAGATGTCCACATATCCATAGTTGAGGAAAATCGACAAGAAAGAGATTTTAGTTGTTGATATAACTTCTTCTTTTCATCTCCAAACATGTCCAATATCTCTTTCCTAGTGGTTGTGCGACTCTTGAACGAAAAACCAGGACGCAGAGACTTGATGAAATCAACAAAGTACTCATGCTCAACCATAGCAAATGGATATTCATGCATAATTAGTGCTAAATAGAACTTCTTCAAAGCTAACTTCCGCATCATACTGTAAATTTGAACTGAACTATTTTCTCCACCTTCATCATTCTCAAATTGCAATTTGTTGTTGTCCTTGCTTTATGGCATGCTTGAATCCCACATGATTCCACAATGCCTTTGTTCCCTTGAGGTCTCAAATCGAGCTTTGTGAAGACATTTATTGCATTTCGCCCAAACTTGTTTCTCCTCCCCGCCATCTCTTGTCGGGATGACACCGAAAGTACTTAGTGTAGTACTCCCACACCTTGAGGTACACTTCTTCGCTTCTTCACAAAGAAGTTCAATTTCTCCGTGCAAGTCTCTTCATTTACTTCAACATGTCCTACACCTCCAATGGTTGCGGTTGTCTCACGCCACCAATGCACTCGATGGCGGTGGCGGTGGCGGTGGCGTTGGCGCCGAGTGGCCCGTGCAGCTAACGTGCTGTGGTGGCGGCAGAGAGATGCTCTGTGCTAGCACAAATGCTTGCACTTCCACTTGCAAGATCATCTCAAATTCTCAATACTCTACAAATAGCAAAATCAAGATAGCAAAAACTTAGCAAGGATAGGCGGCATATTCGTGAGGTCATAAGAAATCATTTCAACTTAGTGACATGAGTACATGACATCGATGGAAATATTAGAAATTAGACATTAATGATGGCAGGAATAATAGGTCTAAATAATAACAATAAATGGTAGTGAAAAACTCTCCAAAAGAAATGATAGCTGAAAAGTGCTACCGAGCTGTAAAAGTTTAAGGTAAATAGTGCAAGATAAGGTAATTCTTGTGACAACTTTGCATACTTGTCTCTGATAGCACGATGCCTATAAGCAAGCTTCCTTTTATTCACATCATCATAAGGAGAGCTAAAGCAATCAGCCTCAAAATCATATGTTGTCAAGTCTTTCCCATCATCATATTCACTCAAAGCAGTCCAAACATTAGTTCACCTCAAAATCGAGATAGGGTTCGTTGTAGTTCTCGACCGCATTTGGTGTGAGAACAAAACAAATCGATTGATGACATATAAACAAAGGTTAAGGTCTGAATATAACTCTTGTTCATTGAAGCCTGAATTATGTGTCCAAGGATTTAAACAAAGGAACATCTAATCTGAAAGTAATCTTGCCAGCGCTTGATTAGTGCTCCACGGATTTTTCGGTGTCACACAATTTTAACAAAGTCTGCATTTGTGTGGTGAAACATTGTCCATTATGGGCAATGTTTGCTACCTACTTGGGACGGCATATATTTATATCCCTACCAAATGATATCCAACTTGAAGCTATGGTTTGTCGGGTAAGATTTGGGATCTTAAGCGAGCATAATGTTAAGGTCTCTCGATGATGGTGTCAATATAACTCTTGTTGTGTATTGTCTTTGAGGGTAGTTTTTCCCCAACATTATATTTGAAAATCACCACAATGATGTTGCGATCATTCCTCTAATTTGCTTATGTGAGACTGTGTTACACCATTATTGCTCATCGTGAAAAATTGAAAATGTTTTAGGTCTCTACTCTCTAGTTCAAAGATGTGCGTCTCTGCACAATTATCATTGTGTCAAACATATTTGTTGTCTTTCTGTTTCCACATACATTATTGGATTATTACTACCTCATCGTCATAGCGTTAACAATGAGGAAGAAGCGATTCTTCTGACGATTTCCTCGATCCCAAGTTCCCAACGAGCTCCTCATAAGACAGAATTAACTGCAACTCCAAAGCTCATCTGAACACCAATAAGAGGCGAAAGAGCAGCTCACCGTTGAGGGCCGTGAGGACTTGGAGCGAGGGCCCGACTAGGGCTGCCGGGCCGCGTCGCCGCGCCGCCGCTTGCAGCTCTGGCGACCAGCCCATTGCGGTGGTGCTTCGAAGCAGGCGGCAGCGCTAATGTCCTCCTGATACCACACCTCTCGGTCTGGAGCGATGGAGCACGACGCTGGCGGCAGCTGCGGCCAGCCGACGACCGGCGAGGCGGCGGAGGACGGCGGCTGCGGCAGAATGGACAGCAGCAGTGGGGAAGCGATGGAAACGACGCGGCCGGTGGCTGGCGATCAAGAGGCGACGGAGGAGGCGGCGGCAGGCGAGGGAGGAGGGCGGCGGCACAAGGCTGCGGGCCGAGCATGCGGCGGGGAGGAGGCGAGGTCGGGCGGAGCCACCGGCCATGACGGAGGCGCGGGTTGGGTGGGGGTGAGACCGGAAGACTGGATCATGCGGGGTCGGGTAGGGCTGTGGAGGAGGAGGACCATGGACGGCGACGGCGGCAAGCTGTGTGAGCGGCGGGGCGCGTGTGTGTGGTCGGTTGGGAGCTCCGAGCTCGTGAGTCGTGACCGACTGAGAGAGAGAGAGAGAGAGTGAATTTGGAAGGGAAGGGAGACCGATTGAGGATGAGATGAGGGTTTGGCATTTTGGGCATTTTGGGCATTTTGGGCGGGGTCTGAAGCGGAGCTCGGCGGGATGCCAAAAAATTCGGATACGGTCGGTAATATCCGATTATAGTGCCGGATAGTTCCGAAAAATCGAATATCTAATTATCCGAATCCGAATCCGGTGAAAAATATCCGAATCCGAATCCGAAAAAACATCCGGATATCCGGAAAAACCACCCGAATTTTGCCCACATTTTTTCGGTCGGTCGGTCGGTCGGGAATTATCCGCTCCGTTTGCACCCCTAATTGGATCCCATCTGGTCCCGGTTACACTTTGGCATGCAGGAGAAGATCGAAGATAGATAGACATACACACGCACTCGCCGATACAATTGTGTAGTGCAATGTACGTCCGAAAACATGTGCGGATCCAGCGTGTAATGATGCATTGTCATCTAGCTTTACACACGAATAAGTTAAAGTCTCATAATGATATTACAAAGTATCATTACTGACGCATGAATTAATTCACTGATTATTGATCGATCGAGATGGGGTCACCCGTTTTTAATCTTTCGATCGTTCTTCATGTACTGCGTCGGTTAATTGATTGGAGGTTGGTTAATTCGTCTGCTGCTTAAGTTGCTGTGCTTTTAGTTGCACTTAACTTTCAGTCTCTTGGATATATCGGAATTAAGCTGGTCAGATCGTCAGTTCCATCGATCTGATGATGGTTTGAATTATTCGTAGAAGCCAAAACTGGATTATTTCAGGGGAAATTTTACAGTATATTCTAGTGGTAGTATATGTAGGTAGTATAAATTAAATTTGATAATTGATCTGTTAAGGATGTAATAGACTTTTTAGTTAAATATAATTTGTTTTGAAAGGGTACAATGGACTTTTCTTCCTACCGTAATTAGAGCTGGCCAGATGGACCGTGCTGGCTGGGCCGGCATAAGGCACGGCACTATTGACCCGACCCACACTATTCATAGCAGTGTCTTGCTTTCAAGACGACAACCCGTGCTGTGCTTGGGCCGCTACATTGGCATGGTGGACCGGGCTAGCACGCAGCCTACTGATGTCGGGCCGCATCAGCACGACACGAGCCCAAAGATGACCATCCGCCCACGTACGTGAGGGAGGAGCCAAGAAGAGAGGCGGGCGGTCTTGACGCGGAGGAAGGAGAAGGAGAGGGAGGACGAGGAGGAGGGCGGAGGAAAGGCAGGAGGAGGAGAGGAAGAGGGGGAGGCGGCGTGGTGCAGGCCGGTGTGGAGACGAGGAGGTAGGAGACCGGGAGGAGAGGGATTGTGGTGTGGCCGTGCAGAGGAGACAGGCGAAGGGCATGGGCGGTGTGAGGGAGGAGGCCGGGAGGAGAGAGGGCGGCTGGCCTTGGTGGTCTGGAGGAGGAGGCCGGGAGAGAGGAGGAGGAGGAGGCCTTGCTGTGGACGCAGGCATAAGAGCGTCTGTGGCAAGACATGGCATGCACTGCAAGGCAAAGCGAGGAAGAAGAAAGGGCGAGAAGGGCGCGGCAACCAGAACAAGCAAGCAACCGAAAGAGGCGGTGGGCCGCAATGGGCTCGTGGGCCATGCCTGGCATGACACGACCCGACTAGAATCCGGTCGTTAGGCATTTGGCTGTTTTTTTTTCGTTTTTGACGCTTTTGGCTATTTAAAAATAGAAAAAAACAAGAAATCTCGATTTTTTTTTCTATAAATAGCCACCGTACCCCCTCGTTCAGAACACATCCATTCTTCAATCTCTCTTTCAAATTCTGGTGTGCAAATTCAAATTTGTTGTGAGATAATTTGGCAAAATTCAAAAAAAAAACTTTGCCAAATTTTGGAAAATTCAGTTTTCTGCAACAAGTCAACAAAAGAGGTACAATGTTATTTTTTTGCATACTTTATTGTCAGTACTTGTTATGCTTAGATGAAAGTAATAGTAGTGTTAGTTTCAATTTTGCAGTTTTTGTTATAGACAGTTGTGAGAACTAGAGAAATTAAACTAATCTAAACGTTGACAATAGGTAATTAGCAGTAATTAAAAAATTTCTGAAGTAAGAACAAATCATAATCTCAAATTAGTATCGAGCGCTTCGCCAAGCAAATACAAATTATATTCTCAAAAAGGTTCATTCACATAAGTTACCTCATCCTTATAACTCAAAATAAATGACAGCAAGAATTCATTTCTAGCATAAAAGAAATGTTAATACAACTCAGAATAATTACAAGAATCGGTTACAACAGATCAAAATCTAAACTTACAGCTCTAGTTAAATTACAAAAGAATAAAATATAGAAATCTTGTATTGCATATCGCCAGGCATCAACACCATTCCTCGGTCATCCGAGCCTGACACCCACCTTTCGTATTACCGATTTACCGTCCGCAGCCGTAAAACCAAAGAATAGTGCTAAGAATTCTATACGGACCAAAAGGACCTTAGCCCAATAATAGCATGTGAAAGCTATATGGATAAGGGCAAGAGCTAAAGGTCATGTGTAGGCAAAAGAGGATGCCCAGCCGGAGCCACCTCCCCATAAAACCATTCAACCAACACCACAGCTCTTCAGTCTCACTCACAGCCAAGAGGGCAAGAACACCAAGAGCAAAGACCAGAAGCAAGCCTCCTGCCACCAAAAGAGCACAACCGCAAGAGCTAGCTCACAGCCATCCCACTGCCTCCCCAAGCAAACAAGTCTCACAAAGCCATCTAAGCCAACCCGCAAGCCAAAATCCCTCCCAGTCCACCACCAAGCAAGACTCTAAAACAAGTTCACTACATCACTGGTGAGCAAGCACAAACAAGAAGCCCAAGCCAGGCACCACCCACCATTTCCATCCACAAGCCAAAAACACTCACAAGAGCAATTGGAGGAGAGGAAGACCGGAGGATCGAGGACGACTACAACAACCAGGGAACCAGGGTGAAACGGCATGAGCAAGGAAAGCACGACGACCACACTACACTGCCGGCATCGCCACCACGACCACAACCATTACCACCGACAACTTTAGCCCAAAACCGACCAAGGCAGGTAACCACCATTCTTCTCCCCCACTGCCATCTCTATTTTTGCCCAACCCAGAACCACCTCATGTGAGCCAAACAAGAACATGCAACACTAATCACAGAACACTAACCATTTTCCACCACAGAGCACATACAGCAATAGCATACACTAAATACATCTCAGAATAAAGGAGAGCAGGGAAGGGATTTTTACCACGACAGTAGCTCACCTCCAATCCCCCACCTCCACCATGCAAGGACCGATAGCAACCCCCAGCCATTTCCCTCACCATGCATGAATAAAAATCCATAAGCATCAGTACTTGAGCACTAAGCAACAGAGAAGAGAACCACAAAGTCTTAAGCAAATCAAGCAAACTTGAACACAAAATAGCAGTCAAGGGAGGAAGGGAGCCTCGTGTGGTTTTGGCCGGGCCGGCCAAAGGGGAAACCGGGCCGGGGGCGGCGCCGACCTGGAACGACGACGCGCAGAGGGGCGCGGGCTGGAGAAGGCGCATACGGTGGCGGGCCGGGCCGGGCCGCGGAGGCCGGCGGCAGGCGCGCACGGGCACCGGGCCGAGCCGAGGCACCGCGAGCAGGCTGGACCGAGGGGGGAGGAGGCAGCAGGGGAGGCGTTTGGACTGCGCCACAGGAGATGGCAGCCAGGAGCTTTTGGTTGAAGCAAAAGAAGAAAAAGGAAGAGCCAGCATGGAGAAGGCGCCATGCGCTAAGGCCTCGGCCAAAGAATTGCTAGTAGAGGAAGCAAGGAAGTAGAGAATGAGGGGAAGAAGCTAGAAGCAAGAAGAATGGTGGCCTGGGAGCTTTCTTGGTGGAACCATACGAAGATGAGGAGAAGAGAGAGTAGAGTACAGTACAGGAGAGAAATGGAATGGGTGGCCAGGAAGTTTCGGCCAATAAGAAAAGGTGGAGAGAGAAAAGAAAACTAACAAAATAAAAGAAAAATTATTAATAAATAGAGCATTATCTAAAAAAATTAATAAATAGAGGGAACGCATACGCAGCATACCTGTAAGTTTCGGGCGAATCGCCACCACCAGAAGTATAGATTTTTAAACCTCGTGAGAAGATGTAGTAGTAGACCGAGGGTGTGTGTGTGTGAGTGTAAATGAAACACAATTTATAATAAATGAAATAGCAATAAGAGATTTATCAATGATAAATAACGATATGATAATTGGTCTTAAATTTTTTCAACAATCAGTACATACTACAATTATAAATGAACAAGGAATAACATTCATTCTATATCAATAAAATATCTCAGAAATGCAAAAGCGTGGTGAGACACCACCACCAAATCTACCAAATCTAAAAATGCCTAATTTATTTGACCTTCAAGACAACAACCTCCTCCTTGAAATAAACTCACCCTGATATAAAAATAAAAGATGAGCTTAGTGCAAATATAGAAGAAATATCTAGCATTAGGATACTAATTACTTAACTTGTTATCTCATCTATTTTGCAGGTATGAAGAAGACGGTGAATTATAATGGGATCGAATCCTTTAACTTTGGTGCTGATAATAAGCTAAAAATATTCCCACTGAATTCATATAAATTCAAGCCAAAAGATCATATAATCATCAATGAAGTTCAAGAATGCATATTGGATAATTTTTGGTACCAATACAATAATAAACGCGAAGATAAAGGTTATATGCTATCAATACTAAATAGCCCCTCTGAATATTTTCATATATCAAATAAGGCAATACTTATTTTAGAATATCCTGAAGTAATAGAATTAAAGCCTATTTATGTGGTATTTGAAGGTAAATTACCAGGAATATATATATCATTTGAAGAAATAGTGGCTCAAAAAATAGATTCTAAATTATCAGGATGAATATCTTGGAAGAAATATTCAAATATTGATGAAGCATTATCCCAAGCTAGAAATATATTAGGAGTGAATTATTATATAGAGCCAGCTGCTAAAAATTATATTAAAAAATATCGAAAGGCAGAAAATATGAAACCATCAGGGTCTTTACCCGTGGTAAATACAAAAGAAGATAATATATCAAGAAGGTATACATATAAAGATGGTTTAGTCAAAGGGACAGATCCCTTAGACGAATCATTTATACATCTGAAGATAAATGAGAAATTTAATTCTATATCTCCACAATGGAAAATTGATATAAAAGAAGAAATATTAAAAGAATTAAAAGCAGAATATAATACTGCTTGTAACCATAAAATCCAAGAGAGAAAATGTAACACCCCAGTCCGACAAGGGCCTGGAATGCTACTAAACTAACATGTTAACAAAATTAAAAGCGAAGACAAAATTCTAAATTTGGCGAGAACCTCCCTCAGATAGTTAACTATACCGAGGTTCCAACATTCATAAATGTCAAGACAAAATAAGAATCAACAATTATCGAACCATCACAGAGTATATCTTGAACTCAAGCAATTATATCGGAAGGATGAACTAAGTTCACACGCAAAGACTTAACCAATCTTAACGGAGAAGGGTTATCAACCACGACCAACATTATTTGTTACATCAAAGCATTAATGAATGATTAAATCGAACTAAAATGTAATCTCGACTTGATTAAAGTGAAGTGAATGAGTAGTGCGTGTCTACTCCTCCCAATGGAACCAACCTCAAAGATCACCTAAAAGAAACAAACAACGCAAGAGTGAGTCCGAGACTCGGCAAAGTACGATAAATAATTAATACATAACAACCATGATCATGATAACACCATTGAAGAATATGAAATAAGCATGAATGAACATTTGAATGAATGGAATGAATGATTTGGATGAAATGAAGGGACTACACACATGCATATATACGGTATTCTTTGGTGACACATCCGTCGGTGTTCACCTAAGCCCGCATTTAACAAAATTCGGGGATCCAAGCCCCGTATGAAGAACGTTTCATACGGGTGTCCCAAACTGCCCACATTGGAATGGTGGGTCTTACGTGCCCATACTGGAATTGATGGGTCTTATATATTGATCCACTCCCGTGGATGAAACATGAATTGTGGATGCATGGTATGACATATGAATATTGGAAAGACATGCTCTCTAATCATGGAGGTAACACATATGGATTGAATACGAACATTTAAATATTAACATGGATCTTAGAAACACAATACCAACAACAGGCATTCAACATTTTATAATCATAGGAACATTAAAGTACTTGCCTCAACCGTGAGATGGAAAACAACGACGGAAACCTCTAGCCCCGGGGGTCACCACCACCTGGCAACTGTGAATTATACTAAAAATCAACTAAACTTGCACAACATTGCATTGGAACAAGACGAGAGCAATCGTTCCTAAACGAAACCCGAACATTAACCGATATACTCCCAAAATCCAAATCTGTCCAAACAGACAGCTATTAAATAAAAATCCATAACTTTTGAGTCAAAACTCCAAAAGTCATGAATCCAATTTTCATAGAATCTACATAATCTTAGATACAACTTCTCAGGTGACCGAAAGGTCAAAATACCACATCTAATGCTTTGTTTTTAATCCCGAAGACCGTTCTGTCATCCTCGGTATCTCTGACTTGGGAAAATCATAACTTTTGTTTGGCACAGCCAAACTCATTATTCTAAGACTCCCTGGAAACTACAAAAAACTAGCTATCTCAATAAAATTATAAAAAAATATTCCCACTGTGCAACAATGGTTTCAAATAGCCAAGTCTTTCACCTCTGTCCACAATAGAAGGATAGATTACAGTAATAACTTTAAAAATTCATAACTTTTGATCTATCTGTCCAAAATTTATGAACTTTACCTTCCTGGAATCAGCATAAAGTTATCTAAATATCTCATGTAGATCATCAGACCAAATTCGGCCATCTCCAAACTCTAATGTACAGAACTACGACCGCTGCACAAATCCTGAGACTGAATTAGCACCCAGTCTTGCAAAATTCGTAACTAATTCATTCTTTATCCAATAATTATGATTTAATACTTTCTAGAAATCTAACGAAATTCCCCATCTATCTCCAGGAGACCCTAAACACTTAATTTGCTTGGAACTAACCCAATCTCGTGAATCAACAGAATCGAGAAGACTACCGATCTCTGACAAGCAGGATACTACAATGATTAATCGGTAGCAAAACACATCTATAGAGCCAAACTAGGTATTGAGAATCACGATCTTACCCACGAAATCCCCCGCTAGACCACATTGTAGTCCTCGTGAAGATCACCCCCACCTTCTTCTTCTTCCTCTTCCTCCTCCTCTCTTCTTCTCTCTCCTTTCTCTTCCTTATGGCCGGCCAATTTGCAGGGGAAGCACCGGAGGAGAGGGGAGCGCTACAGCGACGGTGGTGCTACAGTACCATGCTACAGTAATTAGGGTGCTAGGGTTTAGTTCCCCCCGCATGGGCCCAAAGAGCTATGGGCCAAAGGCCCGAGTTCTAAAACTCCTCCAAAATTCTGAATTTTCCTTTTCTAATTACTTTTAATTTTAGAACTAGTCACTTATATGTTTTATATTTGAACGGGATATTACAGAAAAGTAGAGTATAATATTGCTTATAGCCACAAATATCGAGAGAAAACTACCACAAAGGTACCCTTTAGCAATACTTCTCTTGAAATCCTCATTTCCAGATTGAGTTTCAAAACCCAGCAAACACTATCCCGCTTAGGGCCAAATATCCAGGACACTCATTTGTCTCTTTCGATATTTTTCCCAGATCAGCTCCTGGATATCTGGCCCTAGGCAGGATAGTGTTTGCTGGGTTTTGAAACTCAATCTAGAAATGAGGATTTCAAGAGAAGTATTGCTAAAGGGTACCTTTGAGGTAGTTTTCTCTCCATATTTGTGGCTATAAGCAATATTATACTCTGCTTTTCTCTCTTAGATTTTATGGCTACAAGTAGTATTATATTCTGCTTTTAATTCTCTTAATATTTTTTCTTTTATATCCTTTTTCCATTGTGGAGATATAGAATTAAATTTCTCATTTATCTTCACATGTATAAATGATTCGTCGAAGGGATCTGTCCCTTTGACTAAACCATCTATATATGTATACCTTCTTGATATATTATCTTCTTTTGTATTTACCACAGGTAAAGACCCTGATGGTTTCATATTTTCTGCCTTTCAATATTTTTTAATATAATTTTTACCAGCTGGCTCTATATAATAATTCACTCCTAATATATTTCTAACTTGGGATAATGCTTCATCAATATTTGAATATTTCTTCCAAGATATTCCTCCTGATAATTTAGAATCTATTTTTTGAGCCACTATTTCTTCAAATGATATATATATTCTCGTAATTTACCTTCAAATACCACATAAATAGGCTTTAATTCTATTATTTCAGGATATTCTGAAATAGTATTGCCTTATTTGATATATGAAAATATTCATAGGGGCTATTTAGTATTGATAGCATATAGCATTTATCTTCGCGTTTATTATTGTATTGGTACCAAAAATTATCCAATATGCATTCTTGAACTTCATTGATGATTATATGATCTTTTGGCTTGAATTTATATGAATTCAGTGGAAATATTTTTAGCTTATTATCAGCACCAAAGTTAAAGGATTCGATCCCATTATAATTCACCGTCTTCTTCATACCTGCAAAATAGATGAGATAACAAGTTAAGTAATTAGTATCCTAATGCTAGATATTTCTTCTATATTTGCACTAAGCTCATCTTTTATTTTTATATCAGGGTGAGTTTATTTCAGGGAGGAGGTTGTTGTCTTGAAGGTTAAATAAATTAGGCATTTTTAGATTTGGTAGATTTGGTGGTGGTGTCTCACCACGCTTTTGCATTTCTGAGATATTTTCTTGATATGGAATGAATGTTATTCCTTGTTCATTTATAATTGTAGTATGTACTGATTGTTGCAAAAATTTAAGAGCAATTATCGTATCGTTATTTATCATTGATAAATCTCTTATTGTTATTTCATTTATTATAAATTGTGTTTCATTTATATATATTTCAACATTATATGTTAATTGATTATTGATCCTTTCTATTCGACATATCTCTGAGATATCTCTGCTTCATTATTGTCTATTGTCTGATTTAATTCAGGACAATTCATGAAATATTTATCATGGATAATATTTTTTGTACATCCAGTATCTATTAATGCTAATATTTTAAAGGTAATGTTGGGTTTTAACTTCACCGTTTGTAATACCCCGATTTTCAATTTGGAGAGAATTTAATCGGGAAAGGTCTTTTAGTGAGAAATCCAGAGTTTTGGGGGAATGAAGGAGTCGGGCCTCCGGCCCAGGCTTGCCGCCTTGGGGCCGGCCTTGTGAGCCAAGAGGGATGGCACCCAAGAGGACCAAGGCCCATGCAGCCCACCCCCTCCCTTAACCCTAGACAAGGGGGCGCCACCCCTTCTCCTTCCCCCTTTCCCAATCCAAGCTGCCACCTCCCCCTTGGTGCCGCCCCATCTCTTCCTCCCTTGGTGCCGCCCCATCTCCCTTGGATGCTGTCCTTGCTGTGGTGCCTCCCCTTCTCGCCATCGGAGCTCCCCGCTTGTAACACCCCAGTCCAACTAAGGCCTGGAATGCTACTAATTAAATAATTAAACATAATTAAACTAAAACACCCTACAAAATTTTGGCAGAACCTCCTTTGTATAGTTACCTATACCGGAGGTTCCAACAGGCAGTTACAACAAATAAAGATAATCCAGATTGCATAATAAACAAGATATAATCAAAACTGGCTATTCGTTACTATGACATCCATAGCAACTAAACATATAATGAATAGACCATAAGCATCCAAAACGACTATTCATTTATTACAGATTACTCCAAGCAAGCAATAATCAAGAAGAGTAATTTAAACAGTTCATTCATCTCCTAGTTAATTTTTCTCTTTCATTCTATGGTGGGTAGTTCGTGCAAAAGTGCAAGAAGTCTAATTCTTCCTTTCCCCCATGCAAGCCGATCTCGTAAAGGTACCTAAAACACAACAAACAACAAGGGGTGAGTCCAAGACTCAGCAAATATAATAAATGGCATCAACAACATCCAAGCATGTAAATCATCAACTATACTTTACAAAACCACATATTAATCACCTTACACACATATGCTATGCAATATGCTCAAAATGATCCTTTTCCTTCTCTTTCCCTTTTGCATTTTACCGGTAATACAAAGTGTGCATCCGTCGATGATACCCATGCTCGTGCCACAGCACGAGGACCATTGCCCATACTCGCAAGTATGGGGATTAAAGCCCATGCTTTACAAGCATGGGGGATTTTAGCCCGTCATCAACATGACGGGGACCTCAAGAGTTGCTTGGTCATCACATGACCAAGATTTCAATAAGCCAACATGATGCATATGTATAAATTCTCAAATTAATACAAACATGCATTCGCAACAACATTGCATATGAATATTCTATTCATACTACAAAAGCTCATAAACATCGACTTCACAACTATCAAACATCCATGATTAACACATAACACAAATCTCTAGCAACCATGAATATTACCAACTATGCCATCATCACAATTCATGAACACACAAATTCTCATAATATATATCAAACATTGCCATTCAACCATATAAATTATAACCATCATTATACTTGCCTTAACCGTGCGAGAACGGTAGACGCGAAGAGGGCGCTGCCCCTGGGATCACGCTCCCACATGAACATAATGATAACCCAAACTAAGACAAGCATACTGGACCAAAAGCATAAATAAGAACACAATTGAACTCGCTAAACTCCCAAGCGTTTCCAATCTTCCAATTTCTACCGATCGATTTGGTGTTCACTGCGGACAGTCAACTTCTAAAATACATAACTTTCTGCTCATGAGTCCAAATAAGATGTTCTAATACTTTCTGGAAAGATAATTAAATTACCTAAATAAACTTAGTTGGCGAGCCCTTCTGATTCTGCCATCTACTTCCCCTACCAAGCCAATCTACAGAACATCAATTATCACGTCGGGTTCTCTGGATAGTACACTAAAATTATCATAACTTTTGCTACGAAAGTCCAATTCTTATGTTATTTAGCTTTCTGGAAAGGTGAGGAAATTACCCACCTTTTTCATTATAACTAGATCCTCTGATTTCGTCTTTAACTAATAGATTAACTCATATTTCTACAGACTGTCAGGATGTTGACAGGTTAACAGGACAGCGGCACTAAACAATTCATAACTTTCTAACTGTTAATCGGATCTGGGCGTTCTTGGCGGCCACGGAAAGCTAACAACATAGCCCAACTATTTCTAAGAGGTTGGATCCCTAGATTCTACCCCTACAGACATGAAAACCGTCGTCCAAACTACTGGACAGAACACGATCTATCAAACCGACGCAATTCAATCTATCAAACGACATCAAACGCACCTACTACACATTAACCAGCGAAGAACACGCGACGTTACCCTTGTAGAACCGCTGTAGATCGCGACGAAGCCCGCGAACCTTTCCTTTCCCTCTCTTCTTTTTCCCTTCCCTTTTCCTGTCTTGTTCTCCCTTCTTCTTCCTCTCCTTTGTTTCTCTTCTTCTTCCTTCTCTTGGTAGAGCAGCAGGGAGGGGTGGTCTGATGCCGTGTGCTACTGGTGTGGCGTGGTACTGTAGCAGAGGCTAGGGTTTTGGGAAAAGGCACCCCCCTCTTGATTCCACTAAAAAGGTCGGCCCATATGGCTAGGACGGCTTGGGCCGAAAGCCTAAGGTCCAATCCTCCCTCAATAGATTCTGAATTTTTTGAGTAATTTTCCTCTCCAATTTAATGTTGTTCTCTCTAAACTTTATTGCATTCACTTGAATATTCGGGATATTACAAAAAACCCCTCTAATCCTCTGTTAAACTCTTTTCTATTTGGTCCTTCTCCCCAATTTAAATATTCTCTCGCAAATACTCTTTCGAACCCATCTGGGGTATTACACCGCTGCCGGCCATCGCGAGGAAAAGAGGAGGAGGACAGCAGTGGTGCCGGCCAAAAGGAGGGAAGGAAGGGTGAGAAGAAGAAGGATCTTCTTCTTGGGGGATTCAACCAGTGTCTCCCTGAGGTTCTTCGAGGGTAACGATGATTTTCTTCACTGTTTGATTGCTATTAGATGCATATTCGATTAGGTTTGTTGGATTGAAACCCTGCTGTTAGAAATTCAGATCTGTCCAAATTGTTGAATGGCCAATTTCAGATTCTTAGAGACCGAATTAGAGATTTGCATCTCCTAGAGATTTATAGGTATTGTTCTTAGCTTTCCGTAGCCGCCAAGAACACTTAATTCCGATGTACAGATCAAAAGTTATGGTATGATCTTTCCTGCTGTCCTGAATTCCTGACGAGAATGAACTGTCAGGTTGTCTTTTAAAATATGATTAAGATAATGGCAGATTCAGGGTTTCCACCCAACTAGGTTGTTGTAGAAATTTTTATAACCTTTTTCAGAATGTTAAAGAACGCCTTAATCGGAGTTGTAGATCAAAAGTTGTGATCTATTCTTTACTGCTGTCTTTTTCGTCTAGACAGAATCTGTCTTATACTTTTATCTACCTGTTAGCATATTCTTTTGGCCGAATTGGGAGATCTCGCCAACTAGACTTGTGTAGATATTTTCATTATGTTTCCTCAGGATCTGAGCTCACCTCGTTTCGAGTCTCAGATCAATAGTTGTGATTTATTTAGTATTGCTGTTCAGTTTGTTGTTCTGCTAGTTAGTCAGTTTAATAGAGTAGATCCTTTGTGAGCCTTGGGCTTAGGATGCTATGATTAAGCGTTTCGATTGATGTCCGGATCACGTGGTTCCTTATATACGTATTTAATGTAATACCCCGATTATTCCTAACGAAAGAAAGTAAACAAAAGGGAGAATAATAATTTAAAATAGTGTTTTCCGCGAAAATCCGCCAACCTGGGCCCTGGGCCTTGGCTCAGGTGGCCCATGTATGGCCGGCCAAGGGAGGGGGGAGGCGCCACCCTCCTCCACAAACCCTAGCCGCCCCTATTCCCATCTCCCTTTTCCTCTTGGCTGCCCCCAATCCCCCAAGGAGCCGCCACCCCCTGCTGTCCTTTGGCCGCCCCTAGTCCCCAAGGAGCCACCCTTGCTGTCCCGATGCCGCCCTCCCTCCTGGTGATTGGCGCCTCCCCCTGCTGTCGGCTATTGGTGAAGGAAGGCGAGGTTCTTCGCGGGGTTGCCGATCAAAAAGGGGAGGAAGGAGAAGGGACAAGGAGAGGATCATCTTCTTCGAGGCTTGATCATTGTCTTCCCGCAGGTATTCATGGGTAACAAAGTGTTTTCCTCGCTGATTGTGGATGATTAGAGGCGAATTCGATTAATTGAGTTGGATCGTTTTGCTGCCGGTAGATGTTCAATTCTGTCCAGTATATTGTGTGGTCGATTTCGGGTTCTTAGAGGCCGAATTTGAGATTTCCATCTCCTAGAGATATTTAGATAATGTTTTTAGCTTTCCGTGGCCGCCAAGAACACCTTATTCCGACATACGGATCAAAAGTTATAATAGTTTTATTCCTGCTGTCCAGAATTCTGACGAGATTGATCTGTCGATTTGTCTTTTAAGATATGTTTATGTTAAAGGAAAATTCAGGGTTTTCACACAACTAGGTTGTTTTAGATTTTTTCATAACCTTTCCAGAATGATAAAGAACTCCCTAATCGGAGTTGTAGATCAAAAGTTGTGATCTGTTCTTGATTGCTGTCCGTTTCGTCTGGACATAATCTGTCTTATAAGTTCATCTGCCTGTAGGCATTTTATTTTTGCCGAATTGGGTTATCTCGCCAACTAGAATGTTGTAGATATGTTCGTTAAGTTTCTTTCGGAATTGGGCTCACCTCGTTCCGAGTCCCAGATCAGTAGTTATGGTTTATTCCGTGCTGCTGTCCAGATTTGTTCCTGTGGTTGTGTTGCATGTTTTCATAATAGGGTTAATGGTTAATTCTTGGGTGTTTGGGAAGGTGTTGTAGAACGTTATTGGTAGTGTCCCACACCATGTTGTTCTTATTTCGAGTACTTACTTGTGTAGGCGGGGAGGCTTTGGGTTTAGAGGCACCTTCATTGCGTACTAACGCGTCGCAATGCGAAAGGCAAGTACTTTGATATTCTTATGATTGATGATTGATGAATGCTGAATGCTTGATATTCGTATTGTGCTTTTTTGTGATCCATGAGAATATTCAAAGTTTATGTTCCTTTCATATGTGTTATCTCCATGTTTTGAGATGATGCCTTCCATAATTCATATTTCAATACATGCATCCATTTTCATGTTCCTTCCACAGGAGTGGATTATAAGACCCATCAATTCCAGTATGGGCACGTAAGACCCACCATTGCAATGTGGGCAGATTTGGACACCCGTATGAAACGTTCTTCATACGGGATTTGGATCCCCGTATTTTGTTAAATGCGGGGTTAAGTGAACACCGACGGGTGTGTCACTAGCTATACCGGTATAAGCAGGAGTGCAGTCCTTTCATTTCATTCAATCCAATCATTCCATTCATTCACATATTCATTCGGTGCTATGTTCATATTCTTTAAAGATGTTGTCTTGTTCAGATTTGTAGTATGTCCAATTAATCACTGTACTTGCTAAGTCTCGGACTCATTCTTGCTTTGTTTGTTTATTTTAGGTGATCGTTGGTGATGGCTCTATTGGGAGGGAGTAGACACGCACTATTCGTTCACTTCACCATATTCCAGTTTCAATAATAGGACTTGGTTTTATCTTTCATTCGTTAATTGATGAACTGTAATAGATAAAGTTAGATGTGGTTGAAAACCTTCTCTATGTTATGGTTGATTAAGTACTGCTTGTGATCTTCGATCACTCCTTTGATATACTTGCTTGGATTCAGACTATATTCATGCCATGGTTCTACTAAATCTTGATCTCTTTATGTCATTAGATGATATATTATTCAAATTCTTCCACATTATGGTTGTATGTTAGATTATTTAGGTGACATCTTGGATTCCGAATAGCCAGGGTGTTACAGTTGGTATCAGAGCGGGCTTTAGGTCCATGGTTAATAGAATATATTAAAATGACACACTGTGCATAGTAGGTAGGATGGGTAATTCGTTGCTTCCGCATTTCTATTGTTATGTTCCATTCGTTGAGCAATTGTTGAATTGCTTCTGTACTATCTTTCTTGTTGTTAATCTATGATATGATGTGATATCTTATATCTATGAATTTATTCTATGATTGTCGTGAGATGATCTTATATATTCATAATTGATTATATTGATTATGCGTGTCAATAACGGATGATAAGAAGTGGAGGTCGTGGTTGTTACTCTAGGATTCACCAGGTTACACCACCGTTCGCGGTATGTGGTTACGGGAGTAGTTACGCCGAGTACCATGGTTTTAGGTGTTAAGCGTGAGTTGCTTTAGAAAGTTGTTCTCTTCCTTGATTTCTGAATTTGGCAATTCTTGTCCTGTGGTGGTTGATGAATTTCTCCTAGGTTCGTGATTCATGATAGTTGATGATTTTCAATAGATCTCTAATGGTTCTCTGAAACAATTATTGCTTTTCGACTGTTGAGTTGCTTTTACTACTTGTGATCGTTGTCAATTGGCAAGATTGATGTTTTCATGGTTGTTCCTTCTTTCTCATTGGAAGGGAATGACTCATTTATTCGTTTGATAGTTTGGATAATGAAAGTTTTCTATTGCCAGTTCGTTAACATGTGAAAACTTTGGCTTTATGTGTTTCTTTTGGATTACTTCGAGCGCTTAGGTTTAAAGTCTCTCTTTTGCTTAATGAAGGTGTTAGAATCCTTTTGTGATGTCTTATCATGCTTAAAATGAGAAGTTATAACTAAACAAATAAATTGTTATGATATAAGTTACCAAGTTGGGTTGTTAGCATGGTGCAAATCAATTATTCTTAACTACCATCCATGAAAGTGAAATTGATTAATTTGAGATATCCTTGTATTTGATACATGGTGTATGTTAAATAAAAGACTGTCCATATCCGTTCAAAACCTATGGATCTTACATAGGTGCTAGATTTACCTATGTCCTGATATGCTAAAATTGTTGAAACCTGTACAAAGGACCGGATGGATGCTGGTGTATCGATTCATGAAACCTTGTTTATAGAAAATTATGTTAGTGAATCGTTAATCATGTTTTGAAATGATTTCTGAACAAAGGTGAAATGTTGAATCTATGTTTATAAATGGTTATGTGATTGCAAATTGAATTAGTACCGTATGTACACACATGACTAGTACAATCATCAATTGTTAATGAGCGCTGAAGATGGTGTTGAGCAACACCAACAGTTGAATAGATGAATTTCGTAAGTAGTCTTTGATAGCGTGCCTTGTGATATTGTTATTGCTTAGCATAATCTTGATATAATAAATTTGTTTCAACCTTGTGGTTTGTGTTTCCTTTGGGAAGTTTTAGGATGGAGTAATAAAGTTTGATGATTCTTGGTACTAGTGTATGTTGTCGTTGTTATTAAATTGTCAGAATGTGAGATTGATGTTAATTCTCGTAGTAATTTGATCACCTATGGTGATATTGCTTAAACGAGAGTATTTCAAGTTTTGCTTTCATGATCTTTTGGTGTTCAAGATTTATATGGTAATTGGGAGTCGTCGAGTAAAGCGACGGGTCGCAAAGTTCTATTGGTTCTTAAGTGATTCACGCGATTTGATCTTGATTGTCCGTTTGTTCTTATCTGTTAAGGTTTGATATTCTCTTCTTGTTAGGCCTATGTCCTCAAGTGTGGTCTCCTCTTATGTTTTCTGAGTCCTTTGCCTAACTGATTATTTCTCTTGGTCCTGTGTTCATTGCGAGTAGTAAATGATTTTCTGGTTGGTGAAAATCGTTTCACTTTGCCTCTTCTTTTGAGAAAGAATCAACCCATTCTTTTCACATGGGTCTTTCGAAGGGTTTTCTAATTGTTGTGGTGAGATTGATGTTAATACTTGTAGTAATTTGGTCGTCCGGTGATATCGCTTAAAGGAGAATATTTCAAGTTTAGCTTTCGTGATCTTTTGGAGCTCGTGAATGTTCTGGTAGCTAAAATTATTTTAAATAAAATGGTATATGGGAATGTCCTATTGCTTCTTAAGAGTTCCGTATGATTTAGTCTTAAAGGTTCTTCGGTTTGAGTTCGCAAAGTGAGGTTGCAATCAAAGAAAACTTTTTGTTGATTTCTTCAAGAGGAAATTAATCCGTTTGTTTTCCGTGAAATCCCGTAAATGATAAAGTTTCGAGTTTTGTGGCTGGGATCATTTGGATCTCATGTTTCATGAATAGTTGAACTATTTCGAGCAAATATGACATGTTGAAGACTTGTATTGGTTCTTAATTAGTTCTTGTGGTTTGGACTAAAGATCTTATCTTGTTCGCTGTGGCAAAGTGTTGCTAGTCAAAGGATTAATTTCATTGTTAAAGGAAAGAGTGCAGTAGGAGTATTTGAGAATTTGAGTCAAGTTTTCTAACTTGTGGTTATTTGAATTGTTCCTAGGCTTTCTGCTCTTTCCGCTCAAGAGATGTCGAGTTTCAATCGCAATGTCTTTTTCTTATTGGCTGTTATTTGCTACTCCTTTTTGAGGGATATGTGCCCTCAACTGTGAACTCAACTTTCGTTTTTCTAAGATCCTCGTTACTAGATTATTTCTTTTGGTATCGTGATCGCTGTGAGGAGCAACGTTTTCTTGTGTGACGAAACTTGTCCCTGTTCGCCTCTTTCTTTTGAGAAAGGATCAACAGTTTTATGTTGCAAAGTTTTACAAGGCGTAAGTTGGCAACTGTTTGGTGGTGGTTAAGTAATGGTAGTGGTGAGATTTTGCTACCAAACTATTGGCAGAGTAGTAGAAGATTAATTGGTTTTGACCTGTACCTCTTGGAGGAAAGTTGATTCAAATGGAATGTTTGGCTTCGAAGTAAATCTGAACAGTGTTACGACTGAGTAGAACCTATACTATAGCGAAATTCCAGAACTTCAGGTCATGTTGAAAGGTTGGGGATATTTGAAGGTATGGAAATATTGATCAATTTTATTGAGTAACGCAATTGGAAAGTATTGCGATAGTGTGTGGGTGATTCTTGATGATGTCAATGAGTGAGTATGTTAGATTTGTGGGGATGTTAGAGATTTAATCTGATGATTTCACTATCTGTTATAAGAGAAATTTGTTGTAGAGGTCTTGGAGGTTAAATTTGGGCTTTACATTTTTATGCTAGACTTTTGGTCGCCCAAAGATTGTGTGTAGAGGAGATAGAAAACCGGAGTATTCTGAGCAGTGGAATGATTATTGATAGAACCCTTCTGATGTAGTTCATGAGCGGGTGTACTAAGGATTCTGAGTTGTTATTCTGGAAAATTGGAGGTAATGTGATTGCGTGGGACCTAGGTTGTGAAGTTTTGTGTGCCTTCTATCAAATTAATTTCGTCAGTAGGATGAGTTGCCTAGAGTATTCGGTGGATTCAATAGAGTCTCTCCACCACGGTGTGGATGATGTATTTCAGTTTGAGCATAATTTGAGAATGTTTAATTAAGAGGTTTAAGCTTGTGTGGTAAGCGATGAATTCGAATTCCAAGATTCGAGAGAGGTTTATTTCCTAAAAGAGAGACTGAGAAAAAGGATGTTTCCTCGGGTGATGAAGCGTTTTCTTGTTTCTTATTTGAGTTTTGTGTTGTTGACTGGTGTCTTCCGCACTTTGAGTTGGCGCTTTGTTGGCATGTTTGATTCTTTCCAATTCAGACAAACCAAAAGAAGTGTTTGGTTTGGGCATTCGAGTGATTTCTCCTTTGGCTTTCGTGGTATTCAATCCGCAAACTGCCTATTTAGAAAGTAGGATTGTTTTCGTGATGGATTGTCAAATTTGGGGTTTTACCCTTTTGGTGGAGTTAGTATTGCGTGGATACAACGAGAACTCTCTATTTCCAGTTAGATTCTCTTTGTGAATCAGTGGTTTAAGAACCAGTTCTGTTGTGCATTCTTGTTTAAAGGAGGTGACCCTTGTTAGATGAAGAGTTTGATTTTGAGCATCAACCTTCGCTGCACGAGCGCGTGCGGGATAGGGGCGTGGGCATATGGCGCATGGCGCATGTGGTCCCGAAGTGGACATATGGCATGGCATATGTTCCGGCACTGGACGCATGGACGTGTACCGAGGGGTGGTTTTGGGCATTTGTTGTGTGTTTTCGTACCAAAGGGGAGTTTGGTCCAGGTACGTTGGTTTGTTTTCGATAGTTGCAGAAATTAGGAAGTTGGTGTATCGCTTTGACCATCTCAGGTCCATACGCGACGTACGCAACATCTGGTGTGTTCTGGTGCTAAGTGAGTAGCTAAGCGATTTAAAGCTTGGGATTTCGTTAAAGACGTTGACCATCGAGTAAGGTCTTACCCTCGATCCTCTTCTGATGAGTGTACCTGGAAGGGTCGGGTTGAGTGTTAGGACAGACGTCATTGTACATCCTTGTGATGTGGTCTCATCGGATCGAGAGAGAAGGCACTTGGAATATGGAGTTTTGTATGCACGAACAATAATTGGATTTGTTCGCAGCGGGTACGAGTTTATCCTTGTTCAAATTTCAGTAGTAGTTTTCTTTCGGGTACTTCGGTGATTAGATTCGGGGTTGAATCCTGTTAAGGGGGGTAGAATGTAATACCCCGATTATTCCTAACGAAAGAAAGTAAACAAAAAAGAGAATAATAATTTAAAATAGTGTTTTCCGCGAAAATCCGCCAACCTAGGCCCTAGGCCTTGGCTCAGGTGGCCCATGTATGGCCGGCCAAGGGAGGGGGGAGGCGCCACCCTCCCCCACAAACCCTAGCCGCCCCTATTCCCATCTCCCTTTTCCTCTTGGCCGCCCCTAATCCCCCAAGGTGCCGCCACCCCCTGCTGTCCTTTGGCCGCCCCTAGTCCCCAAGGAGCTGTCCCTTGCTATCCCGAAGCCGCCCTCCCTCCTGGTGATTGGCGCCTCCCCCTGCTGCCGGCTATTGGTGAAGGAAGGCGAGGTTCTTCGCGGGGTTGCCGATCAAGAAGGGGAGGAACGAGAAGGGACAAGGAGAGGATCATCTTCTTCGAGGCTTGATCATCGTCTTTTCGCAGGTCTTCGAGGGTAACGAAGTGTTTTCCCCACTGATTGTGGATGATTAGGGGCGAATTTGATTAATTGGGTTGGATCGTTTTGCTGCCAGTAGATGTTCAATTCTATCCAGTATCTTGCATGGTCCATCTTCTAGAGATATTTAGATAATATTTTTAGCTTTCCGTGGCCACCAAGAACACCTTATTCCGTCATACGGATCAGAAGTTATGATAGTTTTATTCCTACTGTCCAGAATTCTGACGAGATTGATCTGTCGATTTGTCTTTTAAGATATGTTTATGTTAAAGATTCAGGGTTTTCACCCAACTATGTTGTTTTAGAATTTTTCATAACCTTTCCAGAATGATAAAGAACGCCCTAATCGGAGTTGTAGATCAAAAGTTGTAATCTGTTCTTTACTGCTGTCCGTTTCGTTTGGACAGAATCTGCCTTATAAGTTCATCTGCCTGTAGGCATTTTATTTTTGCCGAATTGGGTTATCTCGCAAACTAGAATGTTGTAGATATGTTCGTTAGGTTTCTTTAGGAATTGGGCTCACCTCGTTCCGAGTCCCAGATCAGTAGTTATGGTTTATTTCGTGTTGCTGTCCAGATTCGTTCCTGTGGTTGTGTTGCATGTTTTTAGAATAGGGTTAATGGTTAATTCTTTGGTGTTCAGGAAGGTGTTGTAGAACGTTATTGGTAGTGTCCCACACCATGTTATTCTTATTTCGAGTACTTACTTGTGTAGGCGGAGAGGCTTTGGGTTTAGGGGCACCTTCATTGCCTACTAACGCGTCTTAACACGAAAGGCAAGTACTTTGATATTCTTATGATTGATGAATGCTGAATGCTTGATATTCGTATTGTGCTTTTCTGTGATCCATGAGAATATTCAAAGTTTATGTTCCTTTCATATGTGTTATCTCCATGTTTTGAGATGATGTCTTCCATAATTCATATTTCAATACATGCATCCATTTTCATGTTCCTTCCACAGGAGTGGATTATAAGACCCATCAATTCCAGTATGGGCACGTAAGACCCACCATTCCAATGTGGGCAGATTTGGACACCCGTATGAAACGTTCTTCATACGGGATTTGGATCCCCGTATTTTGTTAAATGCGGGCTTAGGTGAACACCGACGGGTGTGTCACTAGCTATACCAGTATAAGCATGTGTGTAGTCGATTCAATTCATTCAATCCATTTATTCCATTCATTTGTATATTCATTCGGTGTTATGTTCATATTTGTTGTATGTCCACTTATTCACTGTACTTGCTGAGTCTTGGACTCATTCTTGCTTTGTTTGTTTATTTTAGGTGATCATTGATGATGGCTCTATTGGGAGGGAGTAGACACGCACTATTCGTTCACTTCACCATATTCTATTTCAATAATAGGACTTGGTTCTATCCTTCATTCGTTAATTGATGAACTGTAATAAATAAAGTTAGATGTAGTTGATAACCCTCCCTATGTTATGGTTGATTAAGTACTGCTTGTGATCTTTGATCACCCTTTTGATATACTTGCTTGAATTCAGATTATATTCATGCCATGGTTCTATTAAATCATGATCTCTTTATGTCATTAGATGATATATTATTCAAATTCTTCCGCATTATGGTTGTATGTTAGATTATTTATGTGACATCTTGGATTCCGAATAGCCAGGATGTTACATTTAACTTGTGTAGGAGGGGGGATTTCGAGTGTAGCGCCATCCGTCTTGCCTCAAAACGCTTCGCAGAGTGAAAGGCAAGTACTTTAATATTCTTAAGGCTAGTGAATGCTAAATGCTTGATGTTCGCACTGTGTTTTTCTATGATCCATGAGAAAACTCAATGGTTATGTTCCTTTCATATTCAATTATTCCATGTTTAGAGATGGTGAGTTTCATTATTCATATTTTATTCCATGCATCCATTGTTCATGTTTCATCCACGGGAGTGGATTATAAAGACACATCAATTCTAGTATGGGCACGTAAGACCCACCATTCCAATGTGAGCAGATTTGGACACCCGTATGAAACGTTCTTCATACGAGATTTGGATCCCCGTATTTTGTTAAATGCGGGCCTAAGTGAACACCGACGGGTGTGTCACTAGCTATGCCAGATATAGCGAGTGCGATCCATTCATTACATTCAATCCATCCATTCCATTCATTCATATGTTCTTTCGGTGCTATGTTCATATTCTTTAATGATGTTGTCTTGTTCATATTTATTGTATGTCCAGTTATTCTTTGTACTTGCTGAGTCTCGGACTCATTCTTGCCTTTGTTGTTTATTTTAGGTGATCGTTGATGATGGCATTATTGGGAGGGAGTAGACATGCACTATTTATTCACTTCACCATATTCAAGTTCCAATATTATGATTTGGTTTATGTCTTTAATTTGTTAAATGATGAACTGTAATAAATAAAGTTAGATGGTGAATGATATCTTTCTCTATGTTATGGTTGATTAAGTACTGCTTGTGATCCTTGATCACTCCTTTGTTATAATTATTTGGATTCAGATTATATTCCTGCCTTGCTCTATTAAATGTTGATCTCTTTATGTCATTAGATGAGATATTGTTTAAATTCTCCCGCATTATGGTTGTAAGTTAGATTCTTTATGTAACATTTTGGCTTCTGAATAGCCAGGGTGTTACACCATTACTGGAATTATTATTCCCAATATATCTTTAAAAGGTAATTTGACAAGATATTTATTTCCAAGATTATTTATAACATCTTCTAACCGGATCGCCCTACCTTCTTATTTATATATTGTTTGTTCTTTAAATTCAATATTTTCAATAATTTTATCTTTCTCTGATTATTAGGGTTTATATAATTTTTAAAATCTTCTAACTCTGCTTCTAATTTATTTATCCTATTTTCTAATGTTCTGACTCTACTAGATAAGATTTTTTTCATCGGATTCTAATTCTACTTCCTTTCTCCATCTTTGATTTTTTTTTATTTTAAACATGCTATGCATACTTGTTTTAAACATATGCTGCAAGTTGCCCTATTTTCTTGACTTGGATAATATATATAGAAAGTGTATTTTATATTATAATCTCCTTTCCCTTTAATCCAATCATGCTCACAATTTACTTGATCCATCATTTCAATTTTTAGACCAGCTAATTCATCTATTAAATCTATTTCATCAATATCTAACTCATATTCATCTTCATTATTTTCTAATACTTCTGTTTCTATTATTGAGTATTGTTGCGCACAAAAATGTGTTGCGCACAACACAAGGATCACGGCAGCAATTGGATGCTTCGGATCTTGGCACCAACGTGCAGCACCTAGGCGGAGCTAGTCGTGGCATAGCACGATGGTGATTTGCTCTGGCCTGATCTTGAGACCCAGCCGAGCAGCAAGCAAGGAGAGGTTGGGAAAGAACGGGACTACAGGAAGCTACGATAAAAAAGTAGATGCGATTTGTATTGATTGATTGGTGATGATTTCAATCGGCCATGACCCTCTTCTACTTAAAGGGCGGCAGGTCTTAGCCGTGGGAGCTCAGGACTCCTAAACCGAACCAAATTCTGAATCACGGTTCGGTTATGATCTCCAAACCTTCTATAATTGACATATCTTTCCTATCTGGTCACGTCAATTCCCTTAAGGAGCTCCTGGAAGGAGATCTTGGATGCTTGGCAGAAAATCCCATGGGAGATCCTGAGGAAATTCCCGCGGGAGGTCTTGAAGAGGTCTTCGCGGGAGGTCCTAAGGAAGTCCTCGTGGGAGGTCCACGCGGGAGGCCTTGAGGAGGTCCTAAGTGGTCTTGATGAAGCTTGAGGAGGTCCTGAACGGTCCTGATGAAGCCGTGCGGATGCTCCTGGGGAAGTCTTGAATGGTCCTGATGAACCCTGAGGAGGTCTTGAATGGCCCTAATGAAGCCACGTAGCGCTCCTAAGGAGGTCTTTGGATGGCCCAGATGAAGCCGCGCAGCGCTCCTGAGGAGGTCTTTGACGGCCCCGATAACGCCGCGTAGCGCTCCTAAGGAGATCTTGAGCGGTCCTAATGAAACTGTGAATCGCTCCTGAGGAGGTTTTGCGCGGTCCTGATGAAGCCATGTGAGCGCCCTTGAAGGCGCGCGAGTATCCCTGGGGATGTCTTGTGCGGCCTTGATGAAGCCACGTGAGCGCCCTTGAGGAGGTCCTAGGTGGCTCTGATGAAGGCAAGCGAGAGTCCCAGGGAGGTCTTGTGCAACCCTGATGAAGCCATGTGAGCGCCTTTGAGGAGGTCCTGGGCGGCTCCGATGAAGGCGCGCGAGAGTCCTTTGGGAGGTCTTGGGCGGCTCTGATGAAGCCACGCAGCACTCCGGAGGAGGTCTTGAGTGGCCCTGATGAAGGCGCGCGAGCACTCCTGAGGAGGTCCTGGGCGGTTCTGATGAAGCCACGCAGCACTCCTGGGTTGGTCTTGGCCGATCCTGATGAGGCCACGTGAATACTCCTGAGGAGGTCCTGAGCGGCCCCGATGAGACCATGTAGCGCTCCTAGGGAGGTCTTGGCCGATCCTGATGAGGCCATGTGAATGCTCCTGGAATGTCTTGGACGCGTTTTTCCTTGTCCTCACAACCTTCTGCTTTACAAAGACCACATCTTGGACGTTTTGCAAGGATTACCCTTTTGAACCAATACCTCCTGTTTTACAAAGACCACCCTTTTGGTCGTTTTACAAGGACCACCCTCCAGGTCCTCCTAGGAGGTCTTGGCGGATGTTTTCTAAGACCACCCAGGACGTCCCCTAGGACCTCTAAGGAGGTCTTTGAAGAGATCGTTCAAGACTCCCGGGCTGTTCAACGAAGTACTGTAGCGAGGAGGTCTTCCGAAGGCGAGGAGGTTGTTTTTGAAGCCAGGACCTCCCAGGAGGTTTTGAAGAGGCCATTCCCGGACCTCTCGTAGGAGGTCTTTGTAAAGATCGTCTAGGACCTCCTTTGAAGCCAGGACCTCCCAGGAGGTCTTTGAAGGGGACATCCCAGGACCTCTCGGGAGGTCTTTTGAAGCCCGGGCCTCCCAGGAGATCTTTGAAGAAGCCGTCTAGGACCTCTCAGGAGGTCTTTTGAAGCTATTCTTTATAGATGCCAAATCTTGCCATCAACAAGTATATTGACTCATCGTCTTTTATATTATCATCGCAAACTAAAATATTTTCATTTACACTATCAATAATTAGAACCCTTTCTTGTTCTTCATATTTACTAGAATATCTTTTCTGGTCTTTATTAGGACAAGTTGTATTTAGATGGTCGGGTGAATTACATATAAAACATCTACATGTGGTATCATAAGTTTTTCTAGGATTATAACGCCTTACATTTCTTTTATGCAGATAAGGAATTCTATTATCTGATCTTCTTAGAAAGAATCTTTTCTTTGTCTTATAACCTTTATTTTGAGGTTTACGATATTTTCTATTCGTAGATCTTTCTTCTCCATATGTTAATGGTATTTGGACTATCTTATTACAAAAATTATAGTCTGCATATTTCATGGATCTTTGAGCTTGTATATTTGTGCATAGCTTTTTTAATTGCTTAAAAACAAAAGTTATAGCTTGGGATATATTAATAACTGAACCTTGAGTTTCTTTCTTATATTCATCATATATCATGCTACCTAACGGATCTGGTAATTTGTTAAAAAATTTCTCAATTATACCTCTATTATATCCTTGTTTAGCAGTAGTAGCATTATATAAAAAATGTTGTGAAAATTCCTTTATTCCCTTCCAATTTGTTAAAGTTAATTTTTCTAACTCTCTTAACCTTTCGTTCTGAAGAGTAGTATGCCCTAATTCTGGATCTTCTGCAATAATAATATTTGAAATCATATTTGCAAAATTGTTTGGGTTACTACCTGCTCTTTTTAATTCTTGATAAAGACTAGGATTTTCTTCTACCCATTGTTCCCATAATACTTTTACGGATTCTCCTAAAAATGTTTCTAAATAGGTTATCATATCTTCAACTTTATTTCCTATGTTATGCTGATTTTGTATATATTGTTGCACTATCAGACCTTTCCATATACTTATTATATTTGGCCAATCTATAGGATCATGTGCGGCTAAATTTAATATTGCACCATCACTCTTATGATTTTGAAATTTTACGGCTTTTTCAAATTCTCTTCTCTTAGATCCCATGTATCTATATTGACCAGGGATATAATTATATGAATAATCTTCTTTTTCCGGAGGCCAAACTCCTGCTGCTCTAGATGGCCTTTCTCTTTCTCCTTCATTTTTAACTGAACTTTCACCATATCTTCTTTTCTTTCCAACTTCTACTTCCATTGCTTCCATGGCATTATCTAAATTATGCAAACCAATCTCATCTAAGGAGCTTATGAAATTACTATAATTTTCTGAGACTTCTGTAATTTCTTCTTCAATGGATATTTCATTCTTTAATTTATCTTCTTCTTCATAGCTGTAACACACTGGCTATGCGGAAGCCAAGATATCACCTAAAAGTCTAACATTCATCAACAATATGAAATAATTTCAGCAATCTATCAACTAACGACATGTAAGAATCAACAACTGATAGAATGAATATAAGAATTGAATCAGAATTCAATAACATATCAAACTCTTTCATCTAATCATATAGAATCAATTATGATACAACTATCAGAAGTCTATACTAAGATCATAATCCAATACCAATACAACCATATCATAAAGAATGATAATATCAACCATCAACCTCTTTTTATTACAACCCAATTATTATCAAAGGAAAGGTAATGACAAGTTCATCTAATTTATAAGTGAATATTATGAAGTGAAAGAAAGATTGTGAAGTGGATGAAGTGATCCACGCGACTATACCCTCCCATGTATGCCGTCTTCAATGTTTACCTAAAACAAATAAACACGGCATGAATGAGTCCACAACTCAGCAAGTACAATAGAACAATACGAACAGTATTAAATAAGAACATAACAATCACATAATATAATACGAATGTAGAACGGATAAGTAATATCATTATATAACAGAATAGAATTCGAATGTGGAATGGAGGAATAAGAACATAACATCACACTAAAGAATATGAAGGTAGAATGGCAGGAAACATATGAATGAATGAAATGCATGAACTCCACTTCTGCTTATACCGGTATAGCCAGTGACACACCCGTCAGTATTCACTTAGGCCTGCATTTAACAAAATGCGGGGATCCAAGGCCCGTATGAAGAACGTTTCATACGGGGATCCAAATCTGCCCACATTGGAATGGTGGGTCTTACGTGCTCATACTGGAATTGATGGGTCTTTACTTTCCACTCCCGTGGATGTAATATAAACAATGAATGAATGGAATGAATTATGAATAATGAAAAACATCATCTCATTAAATATGGATTAACGAACGTGAAATGAACATGAAGCATTGAATTTACTCATGGATCATAGAAATAATAGTATGAACAACAAACACTCAGCATTCACCAACAAATAAGCATCACAAGGTACTTGCCCATATTGGAATGACGGGACTTCACTACCCACTTCCGTGGTGAACATGAAAGAAGGAACGAATGAATATACTGAACGTAAACATATTATCAAAGAATCATGGTATATCAATTATGAAGGGAAACAAGAAATACCAATATTACCCATTTGCATATTCAACAATCAAATGGAACAAACAACAAACAAGACAATTCAATTGTACTTGCCTCAACCGTGAGACAGAAGACAACGATGGAAAGCTCTAGCCCCGGGGTTCACCACCACCTGGCAGCTGTAAAACAATATACTAAGTACACTAACCAACAGTGTACAGCATAGCAATTGAATAAAACGAGAACAAGCATCCCTACCCACAACCCGAACATTTAATCAATACACTCTCAAATTCTCAAATCTGCCCAAACAGACAGTGGTTAAGGAAAACTTCATAAATTTTGATTCAAAACTCTAAAAGTCATGAATCCAATTTTCCTAGAACCTACACAAGCCTAGCTACAACTTCTCAGGTGGCCGAAAGATCAAACTAGTTCATCTAAGCCTTTGTTTTTAATTCCAAAGACCGATCTGTCATCTCCGGTACTACTAACTTGTGAATTTCATAACTTTTGTTTGGCTCAACCAAACACATTGTTCTAATACTCTCTGGAAACTACAGGAAACCAGCTATCTTAATAAAATTATCTCAAATATTTCTGCTATGCAACAAAGGTTGCAAACAGTCAAGTAAAACTCTTCTGTCCACAATAGAGAAACAGATTACAGCCTTAGCTTCTAAAATTCATATCTTTTGATCTAGAAATCCAAAAATTATGAAATTTAACTTTCTGGAATCATAGTCAAAATATATACAAATCTCATGAGATCAACTGACCCAATTTGGCCGTCTCCAAGATCAAACTTACAGATCTATGTTCGTTGCACAAGTCTTGAGACTGATTTAGCACCCAGTCTTGAGAAATTCATAACTAAATCACCGTTTATCCAAAAATTATGATTTAAGACTTTCTGGAAAGCTAATGCAATTCCCCATCTAACTCCAGGAGACTCTAAATACAGAATCCACCTAGAACTACCTCAAACTTGTGAGTCAACATATCACAGATTAAACCGATCTACTACAGCAGCTATCATCTAGCATATGGAGACAATACGCATAAGATCAATCTACCAAAACTAATTGGGATCACAAATTTACCCACAAGAATGACGCGAGATGCCGCTGAAACCTTCGCAAAGCCCTCGCGAAGATCACCCCCGCCTTCTTCTTCTTCCTCTCCTCTCTTCTTCCCTCTCCTTTCTCTTCCTTATGGCCGGCAACAATGGAGAAGCACCGGAGGGGAGGGGCGTGCTACAGTATCACCATGCTACAATGATGTCGGTGCTACAGTACACGTGCTACAGTGCTTAGGTGCTAGGTTTTGGTCCCCCCCCCCACATGGGCCCAAAGAGTTATGGACCAAAGGCCCGAGTTCTAAAACTCCTACAAAATTCTGAATTTTCCCTTTCTAATTATATTTAATTCTAATACTAGTCACTTATATGATTGATATTTGAACGGGATATTACAATAGCTTTCTAAAAATAATTTTTCATTAATTTCTCATTGTTTTTCCTCACTTACTATTGGTTTTTCTTTAGGGCCTTTGCCTATTACTTTTTCATTATTACACAATTGGTCTAACTTGTCATTTTGAATATCTAATTTATCTTTAACTATATCTTTTTATCCTTTTTAACTTATTTAACCTATATGTTTCTTTAATAAAATAGAGTTTCTTATCTCTTAACTTGGGCCATTCGCTTTGATAAGTATTATTATATTCATCTTCTAGAAGCTTTAATTTATTTTCAAAATGTTTTATCTCACTATCTAAATCTAATACTTCCATGAATTCAGATATACTATTTCTTCTATTGTCTTCGATATCTTGTTCAGATATAACAGAGTCTAAATCATCTAAAGCTCTAGCTTTATAATTTAGAAATCTAATGCTAGTCTTCCATTTATTATTTTCATAGCTTATAAAATCTTCAGGTTGCCTTAAAACCTTATTTTCTATTAAATTGCTTATATTCCATTCTTCTCCTGCTCTTTCTTCTGAACTAATTCTCAATGGACTCATGAACTTTATACCTTTAGATTGCATATTTTGAATCACATCATTCACATTTACTTTATATTTAGATCCACTTTTATTAGTTAATCTTCCTATAAATTCTATACTGACTATTAAGTTTGTTCCCTTAAAATCTTCATAGCCTTTAGTTTAGAATCTAAACTTAGAAGTAACTTCTGGGAAGAATATCAATACAAAAGACAATATCAATATAACAGAATAGAATTCGAATGTGGAACGGAGGAATAAGAACATAACATCACACTAAAGAATATGAATTTAGAATAACAGAAATCATATGAATGAATGAAATGCATGAACTCCACTTCTGCTTATACCGGTATAGCCAGTGACACACCCGTCGGTGTTCACTTAGGCCCGCATTTAACAAAATATGGGGATCCAAGGCCCGTATGAAGAACATTTCATACGGGGATCCAAATCTGCCCACATTGGAATGGTGGGTCTTACGTGCCCATACTGGAATTGATGGGTCTTTACATTCCACTCCCGTGGATGAAACATGAACAATGAATTAATAGAATGAATTATGAATAATGAAAGACATCATCTCATTAAACATGGATTAACGAACGTGAAAAGAACATGAAGCATTGAATCTACTCATGGTTCATAGAAATAACAGTATGAGCAACAAGCACTCAGCATTCACCAACAATAAGAATCACAAGGTACTTGCCCATATTGGAATAATGGGACTTCACTACCCACTCTTGTGGGCGTATATGAAAGAAGGAATGAATGAATATATCGAACGTAAATATATTACTGAATAATCACGGTATATCAATTGTGAAGGGAAACAAGAAATACCGGAAATACCCATTGCACATTCGTCAATCATGTGGAACAAATAGCAATCAAAACAAATCAATTGTACTTGCCTTTCGAACTGCGGTGCATTAGGAGGCAAGGACGAAGCCACTAATCTCGAACAATCTCCTCCTACACAATTGAATTACTTGAATAAGGAACCACGTGAATAGGACGTCACTCGAAACATTTAATCACAGCATCCTAACCCCAAGGTTCACAAAGTCGATCTACCCAATTAAACCAACAGTCTAGCGTGACGATAAACGGGGCAGCAGAACTAAAAACACCATAACTTTTGATCTGAGACTCGAAACGGAGTGAGCTCAGATCCTATGGAAATATAACGAAAATATCCACATTAAACTAGCTGGGTGAATTCTCTAAATCGGCCAAAATATTAGGCTAACAATTAGATGAAATTCTATTATAGAATCTGCCTAACAGAAATAGACATTAGTAAAGAAATGATCATATCTTTTGTTCTACAAATCCAAATAAAGTGTTCTTTATCAATCTAGAAAGATGATAAAATTTTATACAGAAATATTTTTGGGCAACAAGTCTGAATTTGATCCTAACCAAATCATATTTTAATAAACATCTTTACTGATAATTCTCGTCAGATTTCAGGGCAGCAGGAAAGAATCTATCATAACTTTTGAACCGTAAATCGGAATTTAGTGATCTTGGAGGCTACGGAAAGCTAAGAACGATTCCCACATAACTCTAGGAGATGGGATCTTCAGATTCGTGACCTAAACATATGAAAACCTTCGCGCAAATTACTGGACAGAATTGATCTAATTGCAGCAGGAAACCGATCTACTAAACGTAATCGAATTCGCATCTATTATGAATCATACAACGAAGAATGGCTTTCGTTACCCTTGTAGAACCCCAGGAAGACGCTAAACAAAAACCCACGAAGAAGCTCTCCTTCCTCTCCCTTCGTCTCTCTTCTCCCCCTTCCTTCCTCTTCCTTATGGTCGGCCAATCTGTAGGGGAAACACCGGAGATAGCAGCGACGGCCAAGGGGCGTGGCCACTGTAGCGGCGTGGGTACTATAGCAGGGGTGGCGTCACTGTAGCGGTACGAAACACTGTATCAGACTAGGGTTTGTGGCTTGATCCCCCTCCCCCTTCCTTGCCTTCAAGTGGGCTACCAGCCTTCCATGGGCCATGGGCCTCTAGGGCCGGCTCTTTCCCCCGCGACTATGGGTTAGCGGCCCAAAACTCTCTCAAAAATCTAAATTTTGAACTTATTTCCATCTCTAAACTTTGTTGCATTTGATATTGAATAAATTTCCCTCTCCCGAATAATATTCTCTCTAATTGGAATTTGAGGTATTACAATCTCATTATTTTCTTTAACATTTAGATTACTTCGCTAATCTTAACCTCATTAATCTACACCGTCATATTTCACCTATGCAACCATGCGAATTACTCAACCGTGATACTCCAGTAAGTTGATCAAGATTTTCATAATTGTGTTAATTCTATATTCCATCGAAATGAACAAAAGATCTTGGACCACATATCACCTTAGGTTCTACCAGTTGCAACTCAGTTTAGCCCCAAAGACAAACATTCTGTATAACTAAATTTCTCTCTAAGAATTATACACGAAATCAATTCATCCTCTAATGCTCCTCAAATAACTTACAACCCAAAGTTATTTTCTTTCTCAAAAGACCCATATGAAACGAATCGGCTGATTCTTTCTCAAAAGAAAAGGCAAATGAAAACAATTTTCACCACCTAGAAAAACATTTATCGCTCGCAGTGAACACAGGACCAGCGAAATAGTCAATTAGGCAATGAACTCGAAAAACATAAGGGGAGTCCACAATTAAGGGCACAAGTACCGCACGAAGAGAATATCAAACCTCAAATGAGAAGAAGGTATTGCCTTTAGAAATCGGGAAACTCTTATGGGCAAAAGCAGAAAATTCAGGCCCACTCAATAAACCTCAAGTTACAAAACTTTACTTCAATCTCAAATACTTCTACTTCACTCTTTCCTTTAACAAAGAAGGTTATTTTCTATGATTACTACATCACTTTGCCAGCTCAACCAAGATAAGCTCTTAAGACCAAATTAGATGAACGACTTAAGAACCAATAAAATCTTTCAACATGTCACCTTGCTCGAATCAGTTTCAACTACCACATAACTCATGAGGTCCGAATGATCACAAATGCAAAACTTGAAATATTCTCATTTAAGTGATATCACCATCGGCGACCAATTACTTTATCTCTAAAAGAATTATCATCAATCTCGCATTCGAACCTAGAACCCTCAAACCTTACTATCTCGTCTTAAAGCTTTCCAAAAGAAACACAATATGCCACTTCATTTTACTTTCCTATTATCTCCATAAAACTTCATCAATTAATTAATCTATGGAAAACCTATTACACAAGCCACCAGGTAGAAACGAATTTTCTTTAACAAGATCATACTGTGCAATGGCAATTCGTAAGGCACGCTAACAAAGACCACTTATGAAATTCATTCGCTCAGCTGTTGGTGTTACTCAACACCACCTTCAGCTCTCGTTATCAATTGACGATTGTATTAATTATGTAAGTAAATATGATGCTACTTTGCAATCACAAAACCATTTATAACACAGATTCAACATTTCACTCTATGTTCAGAAATTAGAACAAAACATGATAGAATATTTACTATCATAGTTTCTATGAACAAGGTTTCACGAATCGATACTGTAATACCTCGGCCTACTCGTATGCGGCCCATGTGGCCCATGAGGAGTTGTGTGGTGGGATTAGTCCCACATTGCTTGTCTAAAGTGAGTTGTACTAGTATATAATGCCTGTTGGGTCCAAACATAGCACCTCCGGGTTAACCCTTTTACACGAAGCGAGGACGAAAGTGTAAGTGGGGTGCTATGTGTGCTGTGGTCCGCATACGTGTGTGGGCATTGAGCGGATTTTGGGCCAGGGTGTTACAGATACTCCAACACTCATCTAGTCCTTTATGCAGGGTTCAACAATTTTAGCATGTTAGGAATTAGATAAATCTAACATTTATGTAAGATCATCAAGTAAACATTTACAAGGTTGTTTCGTATTGATATCCACTCTTCATAGTAACGATGTTGATTCCATTTAGGAATAGATATATTCTAAATCACAATTCATCAGGTAATCATTGCAAGGCAGCAATAATTTAACCAACTACGCTACCAAATACATCAGCTAAGTTTAATTGCGCATCACGCGAATGACCCAACTTGGCATCCCATCTTATCAATCATCTTGTATTCATGCAACTTCTCACTTAACACAATGAAACTTTACAAAAGAGATTTGACCCGTTCTTTTGCAAAGAAAATGTTCTAAATTTCAGCACTCCAACTACTCCAAAAGAAATAAGTAGAGTCAAAACTTTCTTCATTGAACTTTGTAAAAGATAATTTTCATTATCCAAAATATCAAACGAATAACCAGGTCACCTTTATCAACAAGAAAGATAGGACTCTCGTGAAAGAGTACAATCTTGTCAATAACAACATTTACAAGTAGCAAAGAAAGCTGAACAGTCGGAAATACAATAATTGTTCTGAAAAACAAATAGGGACCAATTGAAACACATACCAATCATTTTATTTGAATACAATCTCTTACTTAACCACAACAAGGCATCACAAAAAGATTTTAACACTTTCCTTCAGAAAAGAGACGCATTAAACTTCAACACTCGGAGTGATCCAAAAGAAATACATAGAACCAAAGCCTTCTCATGTTAATGAACTTGCAACAGAGAACTTTCATTAACCAAAGTGTTCAACGATTGAACAAATTGTGTTTCCCAACAAGAATCATAGAACTATCCAATAAAAGATCAACCTTATAAATGAGCTATGCTTACTAGTAGCAAAACAACTCATCATTTGGAAGAACAAATATTAGTTTTAAGGAACCAACAAAGACCGATGAACACCCATCAACTGCAATGAACCACGAACCCAAGAGAATTTCATCAACCTCCACTGGACAAGATTCGGCCAAATTCAAAAATCAAGGAAGAGAACAACTTCCTAAAGCAACTCACACTCAACACCTGTAACTATAGAACGGGGGTAAGTACTTCTCTATTCCCCTACCACGAATGATGGTACAGCCTGGCGAAACGCAGGACAACAACCATGACCTCAACTTCTCAACGTTCGTTACCAACACGCCTAACCAATATAATCATTTATGAATATAAGGTCATCTCATAGTAATCATAGAATAATTTCATGGATATAGAAGATCATAGTAGATCATAGATTAACAACAAGAATGATAGTACATAAGCAATTCAAGAACAGATCAACATGATGAAACATACCACTAGAAAATGCGGATGCAATGGATTACCCAAACCCCACCTACTGTGCACAGTGTGTCAATTTAATATTTAATTACCACGGACCTAAAGCCCGCTCTGATACCAACTGTAACACCCTGGTTATTCGGAAGCCAAAATGTTACCTAAAGTATTAACATACATCAACAATACGGGTAATCATCAACAATATCTCAACAAAAAGTATAAAGAGATCAACAATATATAGAACGAATGCAGGAATAATCAAAATCCATCAACGGTTCACAAACTCCAATTATTCAAGTCTACTGAATCCACTAAGATAATTATATCAAAGGAGTAATCAAAGATCACAAACAGTTAAATATTCAACCTTAACATAGAGAAAGATAACATCCCTCAACAAACTCTGTTTATTACAGTTCATCATCTAACGAATGAAAGGCAGGGATAAAATCATATTATTGGAACTTGAATATTGCGAAGTGAATGAATTATGTGTGTCTACTCCCTCCCAGGAATGCTCTCATCAGCGATCACCTAAAATAAACAAACACAAGCAAGAATGAGTCCAAGACTCAGCAAGTACAAAGAATAATAAGAACTACAACGAATAGGAACATAGAACTGGAAGAAACATATGAATGGATGGAATGAATGGACTACACTTCTGCTTATACCGGTATAGCTAGTGACATACCCATCGGTGTTCACTTAGGCCCGCATTTAACAAAATGCGGGGATCCAAGGCCCGTATGAAGGACGTTTCATACGGGGATCCAAATCTGCCCACTTTGGAATGGTGGGTCTTACGTGCCCATACTGGAATTGATGGGTCTTTCTTTTCCACTCCCGTGGAAGAAATATGAACAAATGTATGAATGGAATGAATCATGAATAATGAAAGACATCATCTCTTTAAACATAGATTAACGGATATGAAAGGAACATGAAGTATTGAATCTATTCATGGATCATAAAAACAACAGTATGAATACAAACACTCAGCATTCACCAATATTATGAATTTCAAAGTACTTGCCTTCCACTCTGCGAAGCGTTATGAGGCAAGACGGAAGCTGCTACACTCGAAATTCCCCCTCCTACACAAATTAAATACTTGAATAAGGAACCATGTGAACAAGACGTCGCTCGAAACGTCTAATCGCAGCATCCTAACCCAAGGATCACAAAGTCGATCTACTCAAATAAACCAACAGTCTAGCAGGACTACAATCTGGACAACAAGTACAAAATAAATCATAACTAATGATCTGAGACTCGAAATGGAGTGTTCTCAGATCCTATGAAAAGATAACAATATCGTACACAAAAGTCTAGTTGGTGGGATCTCCCAAATCGGCCAAAAACCTACGTCAATAATCCTCTGAAAGTCAAACATTGAATCTGTCTGACAGAACTACATAGCAGTAGAGAAATAATCATATCTTTTGTTCTACAACTCCAAATTGAGTGTTCTTTATCATTCTGGAAAGGTTAACAAAAATTCTACAACAACCTAGTTGGGTGAAAACCCTGAATATTCCATTATCTTAATCATATTGTAAAAGACAACTTGACAGTTCAATCACGTCAGGAATTCAAGACAGCAGGAAAGATTATACCATATCTTTTGAACCATAAGTCAGAATTAAGTGTTCTTGGTGGCTACGGAAAGCTAAGAACAATTCCTATATAACTCTAGGAGATGGAAATCTCCAATTCGTCCTCTAAGAATCCGAAATTGGCTGCGCAACAATCTGGACAGAACCAAACTAACAGCAGCAGGGATTCGATCAAATAAACCTAATCGAATTCGCATCTACCACAACCTAAATAGCGAGCGAAACCATCGTTACCCTTGTAGATACGCGTGCTTACTGAAATCCCCCTCTAGAAGTTCCTCTCCTTTTCTTCTCCTCTCTCCCTCCCCTCCTTCTTCCTCCACGGTCGGCCACCAAAGCAGGAAACGGTGACGCTGGAAGATGGCAATGCGAGGGAGCACCAGAGCAACACATCCAGAAAGTAGTGGCGGCGGGATCTTTAGCACATCGTGCTACATTATTAGGGTTTTGGAGGAAAAGGGCGCCTCCCCCCTTCGCCCTTTAAATGGCCAGCTCCCCTTGGGCCTCCTGCGCCAAGGCCCGAGGCCCAGGTTCCCGAATAATAGCAGAAAACTCCCTTTTTAATCTATTATTCTCTGTTGGATACTTCCTTTGCTAGAATAAAGAAATTTGCAAAAAACCCCTCGGAGTTTGTGAAAATTGCACGCATATTTTCTCAGAACTGAAATTTTGTGATTTAACCCCTAGAAATTGCAGAATTCGCCAAAAAATTATTTTCCAGTAGAAAAGGGCCTCGGGAATTCATTTTTTTTGAATCATTTTTTGCATTTGAAGCATGTTTAACTTTGTTATTATTGTTTCTATGCAATTTATATATTGTATTTACTGTTTGTTGATTATCTATGATTGTTTATATTGCTTTTAATCCCTGAAAATAGCAATAAATCATAAAAAAATGCATAGAAAAGTATGAGATCACGAACCGGGAGTTCGAAGAACATTATGAGAATTTTGCAACCATTTTACACAAATTATCAGCAGTAATCTTATGAACTCTTTGCATGAATATAAAGATGACTGGCATCATGAACCAGGAGTTCGAAGAACTGACCTAGCATTGCCAGAATTTGTATAGAATTTGTACAAGTCTTTAACTCTGTGATAATGTAATCACGGATGAGCAGAAGATTGAGAAGACTCTCTCTACCTTTCACCCAAATGTAGTGCAATCCGCACGCAACTATCGTCAAGACGGCTACAAGGAGTATACCGTATTAATTGACACCGTGCAAGTTGTGAAAGCTCAAGATAATGTTCTAAGGAAGAACTACATCTCACAGCCACCTAGTAGCAATGTTGGTCATGAAGTCAATGCTAGCAACTACAAGGTGATGAAACCTTTCACGAAGGAGATGGGCAAGAAGGGTAAGGTCGTGGGTCGCACGTTATTGATGCTTTCTCGTCTAAGAAGAAGGGCAAAAGACAGCATGAGGCACACATCGCCATTGCAGGCACGGAGGATCTACACCCATTAGTTGCACTCATGGATGTGGACAGCCCAGTAGCAGCCCCCATCATCCCTCCTTTGGACATCGTAGTGGCCGCAGTCGTAGTTGCCCAAGAGGAGAAGATCACCATGGAGCAGATTGAGGTAGAAGTTTCTGAATACTTCGTTGATTCGATCTAGTGCACGCATTGCACTTGGATCTTTTATAGTAACTTGCAGTTTGCAATTGAAGCAGAACATGGAATTATTTTATTGAATAATGGTTGTAAGCGCTATAAGAGCAAAGCATTAAATTCTTATTATGAGTCCTGCAAGACTTATTCCCGTATTTATAATAGCAAATTATGTTATGATATCTGAAGTATTTTATTTATGTGTTGCTTGCTTTCTACTGCATATTAATAAAGTACATTATATTAGAACGCGTGTGGCGCCTTTTGGAGGAAGTGTCCTTAGCAGGAAAGCAGCACAACGAATACCACCTTGAGACAGACAAAATCTTTCAGTCGATCAACAAGAATGCTGGTAGTCTTATGACAATCGCAGGCAGCGATACTTGTATAATAGGCTCAGGAAGGGCCACAATTATACTCCCAATGGGCACAACTTTGGTCATTAAAGCAGCCTTGTTGTACCTAGAATCGACTAGAACTCTCAAAGATATTCACGCTAACAGTTTCCACGTAGAGACTGAAGAAGATTATGATAAGGAATACCTGCTCATTACAAAGCGTGAAGAAAGTGGAAAAGAGAATTAGAACGACTTTCTTCATATGAAACTGGCCTATACTACACTAATATTAAGGCATCTGCAGCCTATACTGCCCTGAAAACCATATTTAGAAGCTCTAAACCTTTTCTATATCTGGTATGATAGATAATGCCACCTAAGTCTTAGGATGATGAGAAATATAATTAACAATTCACAGGGACATAATGTCAATATAAAGAATTTCTAGAATCAGAAAGATTTTGTATGCACCGCATGTGCCACCGAAAATTTAATTACTAAATCTTCTACTCTGAAAGCGAAGGATGAAGTCCCTGCATTCCTGGACCGTATCCAGGGAGACTTTTGTGGTCCTATATAGCCCCTGTAAGGTCCCCTTTAGGTATTTTATGGTGCTCATCGATGCTTCCTAAAAATGGTCGCATGTATGTTTATTGTCTACAAGAACCACGCTTTTGCAAAGCTAATCTCGTAAATAATTAAAATTAGAAATAATTTCCCTGATCATCATGTGAAGTCCACCAGAATGGCAATGGGAATTAAAGTTGAGCATTCCGTACCGCATGTCCATACCCAGAATGGACTAGCAAAGGCATTAATTAAAAGGATTAAATTTATTGCCCGACCACCTTTAAAGAATTGTAATTTACCAACTACATGTTGGGGACACGTAGTCCTGCACGCAGCAACTCTCATCAATTTTAGACCATCGGCATCTAACATCCATTCACCTATGCAACTAGTGCAAGGGTCAGCACCGAAAATTTCTCATCTTTGAAGATTTGGTTGTAAGGTTTATATACCTATACCATCACCACAACGAACTGCAATGGGCATTCTCCGAAAGTCGGGGATATACGTTGGTTATGAGACATCATCCATAATTAGGTATTTTGGACCCTATGACGAGAGATTTCTCGCCCACTGCCCGATTTGCTAATAGTATATTAGATGAGGCTGGTTTCCCGTTATTAGGGGGGACGAAATCAACCCCTTGATGAAAAAATATCAGGAAATATAGAAGTCCAGAAGATAATTGAAATCCATGCACATGACCCCCGCACTAGTGAAGCAAATACAGAAGTCCAAAAGATAATTGAAGTCTAGAAGACAATTGAAGTCTAGAAGACAATTGCAGTCCAGAAGATAATTGATTTGCAAGCATTAACAAATCATCTACCTGACCACTTTAGTGATTTAAAGAGCGTGACCAAGTCGCATGTGTCTGCACGCAATGCACTGGAGAGGGTTGAAATACCGATAAAGATATCCCTAATCCTGTCCTAAGGCCTCTGAAAGGAGGAGAACTTCGGCCCCTCGAATCCGAAGTAACTAGGGACGTCTGGTGAAAAAGGATAAGAAGGACTTGACACAGCCGATCATCGAAATTCCCCAGAACCAGAAGGGGAGCCAGTTGAGACCTGGCACCAGTATGGAACCTTCAGAAAAGGCATACTAGAATTGAACATCCTTATGAAGAGAGACATCAGTGTCGGGACCCAAAATATACAATTCTGGACCCTCTGTGTATATTGCACTAGTCCAGGATCACGCTAGTGCACACAGTTGCGACATCAGTGAAATATCATTTCCATATACAAGGATAACAAATAAATAGGCAAATAACAATAAACATCAGAGTAAAGACCTTAAGATCAAAGCTTACAATTAATGCTTCAGAGGGCAAATAGCTCAATGAAGCTGCAGCGGAACGAAGCAAAATAACTTCAGTGAAGCCCTCCATATGCCCACAGGCAATCCGCTGGGGCGCGCAACCTAGTTCTCCACGATCCTTGAAGTAGACCTTGTTGACTGACGATCCCTTCACTTCTGCTTGATTTAATAAAGCAAGCATGAGTACACAACCGTACTCGCAAGTCATACCACAGAATGCAATTTATAGATGCGCAGCTTATTCCAAAGTAATGGCTTCTGTGGTTCTTTTGCGAAATGCGACATTTGCAATTGAATATGAATAATAGATTGAAAGCATAATTCAAAACAAATAACCAATAGTAATTTTATCATTGTTTCCCAAAGACACATGTCCTAAACAAGTTATTCACATAGTGCATAAGTTACCTCACACAATTTGTCCCATCCCAAGTTTTATGAAAATCTACCCTCGTGTGAAATCCTCGAGCATATCCATGATCATGACGGCTATTCAATAGATTGTTTAACACTCTGCAGAGGTTGTACACTTTACCCACAAGATGCAATCAACTTGTACGGAGCTGATCACAACAAAACCTTTCAAAAACTTCATCTCAACATTGACACTCCCAGTATGCTTAGCCGCCACAGACACACACTGTTGGACAGGGAAACGGTGAACCGCCCCATGATGCGACTACTTGGTACTACACACCTCCACCCAATCTGACACAGCTAACCTACAACCTGAGTAATCAATGTCAAGACTCCATAACTTACTAAGTTAGGCCCGTCCCATACCAGGCATGTGGTTGTACAAAAGACCCAGTTCAATGGCGCACAAGGTTAAGTCCTTAACTGACCGAGGCAAGATTTCCAAATTCTAACCTATCATTCCTGCCAACATAGATCCACCATAAAAGTATACCAGACCACTTGCCTCAGTCTAAATCCTTTCCCACCCTGTTGGTTAAGTGCAACATATGTCATCAACAAGTAATAGCACATAGTACACACAATTCTATCAAATGGTTCCATAGTCACTTGGTCAAGTTTATTATTGTGACTCACGTAAAATGATGACTCGTAGCATGGCTAAGCAAACTAATCGTATCTAACCAACCCACGTTGGTAATACAATAGCACCAACTAAATGAACGAAACTAGGGTGACAAAATATTATGGCATACAATTAGACAAGGAGGTCATAACAAATTGGATATTAACTAAACCCAAAAGCATTGAAACAAATAATTAAAGTAAATGCAATACTTTGAATCAATATAACTTTTGAAAACTGGGTTCAATATGATCAAAGGTATAACTTGCCTTGAAATAGGTCTATGTACTGATCTTGATCTTGAGGTGCTCCTTCTTCTTCAAAAACTCCCGCAGTATCGATGTCTACTCGCAAACGAAAGCAAATACACAAAACAAATAAATAACAGAGGCAAAACAAACTCCAAAAATTAAATAAAAATCTCGGATAAATAGATCTCGAATTTATATGAATTTAGAAATTTGAATGGGCTCAAACGGAGTTCGGATGCAAAAGATATGAGCTTGGGAAGTTGAAAATCTAAAGAAAACCCTAAAACTGGATTATTGGAATTTCCCGAATTATTCTTTAACAGAAAATCAGAATAATGGCGTCGGCTGACGTCAGCGAAGAGATTTCTGGGAAATAAAATAAATAAAGGAATTATCTTACATGCGGGACCCACACGTCAGTCTCACGGTCCACGGTAGACCCAGTCTACTGAACCGATGGATCTGGAGACCGGTGGACTGAACCACACGACGCTGACGAGGCACTAACTCGGTGCCACATCAGATGACACGCGTGCACGAGAATGAGGTGGACGCCGATGTGGACAGCCATGTGGCACGACACGTCAGCTGGACGCCGGTGAGAGCTTCGGTTCGTCCGACAACGGCGCTACGGAGCTCGCCGGCGAGGGTGAGTGGTGCCATGAGATGGCTCTCACTAATGCGCACCTGATGGTACCGGAGTTGACATGGGAGATCGACGGTGGTCGCCGAAATTGCCATCGGAGCGGAGAACAACAACCGGGTATTGTCGGGAACAGCAACCGAAGGCACTCCAAGGCAAAGAAGAGGTCCCTAGTGACCCCCTCCACTCCCGTGGAGTTGTGATCAATTATGATCACCTTCTCATATGCAAAGATACTTATGAATGCAAAAATGCATAATTTCATCATATTCATCATATCGAGTGTCCTCATGTTCATCAACAAGATATAGTCATATCATTCCATTGCTTGCAATTAAATAAAAATAAAAGCACAACAATAATGGTAATGAACGGTAATTAAATACAGTGATCAATCATTGATCGTTGTCTACCATGCACATGCCTTTACTAGTTGCGACACACGGTCTGGCTAGAAGATGGCAACAAGCACGACGTCTCTCCTACAATAAACATTCAAATTTCAATACAAGCTACAGCATTACAAGATCAACAATTAATTGACATCGCTCCTATACATCCCCCAAATCCGCAACGCTTCCCCAATACCGAACAGTCACCTCTTGCTATCCTGGTACTAAAAAGGGTGTAACTTTTGACTCACAAATCCGATCATGGCAAACCACTCTAATTTGGAATCTACACAAAATTCCCCACATTTTCTTAGATTACCATGACTTCTAATTAAATCATCCAACCCCCTGTTTTTATTCCAGAAGACCGATCTGTCATCTTCTAGACAGTGAGCCTTACTAAATTCATAACTTGAAAATTAATCGTCCGCTCGATATAATTAAATACTCTATGGACAGATACCGAAATTATGTACAATTAACTAATAGATGATATTCCCAAAAAATCGCCATTAAGGTGCCCGAATAAATCGTACAACAGAACGGCAGACCAAAACCAATCTACTATTCGATATCCCCCGACTAGAAGCATGCTAATAAAACATGCGGTACTAACTAGCTAATGACTCACCTTTACTATTTAAACATGCATGCATGTATACAATGCTACGGCCAAACTAGTTAACTACTAATTAGCATTATGTAATTAGTCTCTCTCTTTCCTACTAACCCAATTAAATATTCATGGCAACAACACAACCGAGCATGTCATGCTAACTAGAAACAGCATAGGACAAAACTAATTAACTAATAATTAGTACTACTTAATTACTCTCTCTCTCTCTCTCTCTCTCTCTTACTACTCAAGTTATTGAACGGCATGTAAAAAAGTAGGCTGCACTACTAGTTAACACCTAATATTAGCAGCATGACCCCAAATAAGGAAACGCATGCACAGCATACCATCTACTCTCTCTCCCTAACAATACAAATTAAATAATCAGCATTAACTAATCATAGCAGGCAAAGAACCAAGTCACGGAAGGACAAAATTAATTACTACTCATGCAGCCTTACCAAACGCTGAACAGCAGCAGCACAGATTGGCAAACGTTTTCACGCAGCGACAACTAGATCAGCTAGGAATCAATGCCGCATGCAGATGGCGCTGGACCAAACAGCAACGCAGCACTCGGGCGGGCGCACACACGGCAGGGCTTCACGCGCGGCAAGGATCGAGTGGCGGCTGGCGATCGGCTACACGCGGCCGGGCAAATGCACGCGACGGGCAGGTGACGATGGCCCCCACAGATCGTAGAAAGAAGCAGTGGCGGCGCACGGGAGAAAATAAAATGTGGCTAGGGTTTTTTTTTTCTAGATTCCACTTCTCCACGATCCTTTTATCCCAGCACGAAATAACTTCTCCCTAAAAACTCTAAAATATCCCATTTTTACGTATCTCCTTTCGTCTAATTACGCACGGGTCCCAAGAGGGTTATTTTCAAGATATTACATTTTAAGACTCAGAAAATTGGGATGTTACAATCAGCATGGATGTGTGAGCACACATCGAAGCTGAAAAAAAAAACTAAAGGGACTAGCCTCCGTAATTGGAAGCAGCGGTGAGCAAGTTGAAGCATTAGAAGCATTAGAAGAATTAGAAGAATCACCATTTGAAGAAATAGCTATAAAATTTGTGACCACGGGAGAATCTTTGAATAAGACAACAACCTATATCGATATTTACTTTGTAAAGAAAATTGCAACAATCATCGATTTTGATCCAGAGCCTGCATCATTCGCTGAATGTAAGAAAAGATCATATTAAGAAGAATGGAAGAAGGCAATAGAAACTGAATTATTCTCTCTGAATAAAAGAAAAGTGTTTGGACCTGTAAGCCGTTCGCCTCCCTATGTGCACCTCGTAAGACATAAGTGAGTATTTGTTCGAAAGAGAAATGAAAATAAGGAAGACTCATTGCATAAGGTTTCACTTAACGTCCAAGAGATGGTTATGAAGAAATCTATTCCCCGGTTATGGGCGGAGCCATCCTTTAGATATTTAATCTCAATGACAGTAAACTTGAAGTTAAAAGTAAAATTGATGGATGTGGTAATTGCACCCCTTTTATGAAATTTTTTTGATTCAGACATTTATATGAATGTACTTGAATGTATCCCTGTCCCGAACCAAGATAGCGCAAATAGGAATCTATATAGTGTGAAACTCAGAAAGTCACTGTACAGACTTAAACAATGAGGCAGAATATGGTATAATCGCTTGAAGTGACTTTCTATACAAGAAAGGCTACACAAACAATGAGGATTGTATGTGTGTATTTATACGACGATCCCAGGATGGATTTTGTATAATCTCAGTGTATGAAGATAATCTGAACATCATTAGAACTTAGGAAGGGATTAAGAAAGCAAGCTCTTACCTAGAGTCGGAGTTCAAAATGAAAATTTTGGGTAGAACCAAATATTGCCTAGGCTTGTAGCCTCAGCATACCCCTGAAGGGATTTTAGTACATCAGTCAACCTACACTCATAAAGTGTTAGAAATGTTCAAATTTGAAAAGGCATACTATTCGAAAGTGCTAATAGTCGGGAGATCTTTGCAGTAAGACAAAGACCCGTACAAACCTAAAGAAGATGGGGAGGAAGTTCTGGGACCGGAATTCCCATACTTGAGCGCAGTAAGAGCACTCATGTATTTAGCAAACTGTACTAGAACCGACATTGCATTTGTCGTGAACCTATTAGCAAGGTATAGTGCAGAATCTACCAAAGGCATTGGTAGAGAATAAATGACATCTTTTGATACCCCCAAGGAAGCAAAGAGCTTGGTCTGTTCTACAGAAAGAACTAAGATCTGAATATGAATGGCTATGCAGATGACGAGTACCCGTAGAACCCGAATACAGCCAAGTCGCAAATAAGCTATGTATTTCTATGTGGTGGAACTGCAATTTCATATAAATCATCTAAGCAGAGTCTTGTATCGATTTTGACGAACCATTCAAAAATCATAGCACTGTACGAGGCCTCACAAGAATGTGCTTGGTTTCGGCGGATGATTCACCACATCCAGTAGTCGTGTGGATTGAATATCGCGTAAACCCCCACTATTATCTATGAAGATAATGCAGCTTATGTTCCTTGCATGTTCCACAAGTGCAGATGGGTTATGTGAAGAATCCTCTCACAAAGCATATCAACCCTAAGTTCTTCTTTGCTCATGAATTGCAAAAGATGGACGAAATTAAAGAACTGCATACTAAGTCATGTGAAAATCTTGCAGATTTATTCACTAAGTCACTTCCAGCATCTAGCTTTGAAAGGTGCATACGTGGAATTGGAATGATGAGACTTAGAGAAGTGCAGAATTGAGAGGGAGAATCCCCATAAACTCATTATTGAAACTTGATCACGAAGATCGAGTACCCAAAGAAGAAATCCTAGAGATCGAATGAAATTAGGTGGATTGTACTCTTTTTCTCTTGACGAGTTTTCCTGAAGTTTCTCGACTAAGGTTTTTAACGAGGCAATTTATGCAACGTAGCAGAACACATGTTATGTATTCTTTCTCCAAAATTTTTTCACAGAGTTTTTATGGAGTTTTGATAAGACATAAATACGACAAATGAGTGTTCAAGGGGGAGTGTTAAGAAACCGAGCCCAGGCTAGGAGTCCTGGCTTAGGTGGGCTCCTCATCTATCCAGTAGCCTATATGTAGGAGGGGGGGACCCCAACCATTGTAATGTTTCAGAAGAGCAATAAAGAGATGCCTGAAGTCCCCTCATATATCTGTGTTCAATCTACTATTTTGTCCTTGTGTTTTTATTTTATTTTTACGATTCTGAGTTTATCTACGAGATAATCGCTCGAATTAGACTCACCAGCGACAGTTCCTTAACACCTGCCATGCCATTCATACATGCGCACGTTTGCAGGAGTGTCTTGGATGTTGGATGACAAGCAAGCAAGCCCCAGCCAGCAGCTGGTGCCAGTTAACTGAGTGCTCTGCTAAGCTTTGTCGAACAAACCAATAGTACTGGATTAGGCTATGCTTAGCTGGCTATAAATCGTTGATCTTATGCCCTTGTTTGGAACATAGGATTTCTTAGAAGAATTCAACCCCCCCCAAGCCCTTTGGATCGTAAATAATTCCGATAGGAATCTTTCCTTTCCTTCGTTTTTTTAGGATCCTAAACATTAGCTCAAACTTCGTGTTTTCATTTCCTTGGAGAAGTCCAAGGCATCATCTCTCTTTATCTCTCCTCTCCACTGTCTAACTAAGAAGAAAATTCCTGTGAGCATCCAAACAGCAACACTTTTGTGTAATTCCCGTGTTTTCATTTTCTGTAGGATTCCACTGGACATGACACCCCAATTCACGTGGTTTTCATATTTCTGTGTTTTTTTAATTCCTGCGTTCCACGGAAGCCTAACAGTAGGCCGATCATCCCAGTTCGTTTCCTTGCCAAATCTCGAATACGGATACGAATACGAATATTCCGGATACGAATACGAATAATGTCGAATATGAATACAGAGCGAATACGAATCGAAACGAGCATGGTCACGGACACAAATATTTTTCAAAATGTAAAAACCCCTTAAATTGTACATCTGAAATTAACGAAAACATATAACTAGTTTATTTGATCCAAACATTCATGAATTATTCATATTTTCAGCAACCGCCCGTAACATTGGCACTTGGAAACTGCATTAATTAGTTCATCACATATATGACATTTTTTTACCACATTTAGCTCATAACTCATAAGTCATCATGCATTCACACTTAGTTCATCACAAACATAAAACTTAATTCACAGTTAGTTCATCACACTTAGTTCATTAATGACATACGTAGTTCGAATGTTCGATAATACGTAGATATCATGTCTAAAAAATATGTATAGCAGTACACTTAGTTCATCACATATCCATTTTCTAAACAAGCACCAGGCCAGTAGCATCTCGTCATCTTTCTCTTCCAAAAATTACATTGTATTTGCTTCCAAAAATTATGTGTGGCCTTCTCCTGCAGTCTAAACAACTTGAAAATCAATTAAATCCGACATGCCAGAGCACTGGAAAGAACTAACCATATTTTCTCCACAATCTAAATAGAGTTAATTCTTTATTTGCCATTGGAAGTTGCCGGGCTTCTCAAAATATCATCGAAAAATTGCTCATCCCTTGTATACCACTCGTTCTCAACTTCTCTCCCTTTTTTGCCACCCCCGTGAGTTGACCGAGGACTTGGCCGTTGACTTGGGCGCGAAAAGACGATTTTGCCCCTAAGTATGCTGAGATCTTTAGGGAATTGTTTGTCATAGTAATATAGTTCCAACAATTATGAAATTTTTAGGGAAAGTTCCTGACATAGTGTAGAATATTGTGTAATTTTTATAGTGTTTTACTTGCAATATGTTTTTCTCTAAAAAATCTTTCAAATTTCGGTTGTAACTTGAAAGATTTTTAGAGAAAAACATGTTGAAAATAAAACCTATAAACATTACACAATAATATACACTATGTCAGCAACTTTACCTAAAAATTTCATAATTTTTGGAACTATATTACTATGTCAAACAATTCCCTAAAGATCTTAACATATTTAGGGGCAAAATCGTCTTTTCACACCCAAGTCAATGGCCAAGTCCTTGGTCAACTCACGGGAGTGGAAAAAAAGGGACAGAAGTTGAGAACGAGTGGCATACAAGGGATGAGCAATTTTTCGATGGCATTTTGGGGAGAATGGCAAATAAGGAATTAACTCATCTAAATAACACGGAAGCGATTAAAAACCTTGGATTAATTCCTTATATGCCACTAAAATTTTGGCCAAATCCCTGATTGTGTCATTGACATGTGGGGTCAGGGCCCACATGTCAATGACACAATGAATGGCATATAAGGGATGAGGCAAACTTTCAGTGGCATATAAGGAATTAGCCCAAAAACCTTTGTGTTGGCCTTTGCCGTTAATGGTGAATGTTTGTACTTTTCTGATAAGAAATTGATATCTGCTTATCTATGAAATAGAAGTAGAAGCCTATATTTGAGATTCTCTGTTAATGCCTTTTGGCTTCTACTGTTCTGTTGTGTTGTGTATACTGTGTAGTATAAATGTCAGTCAGTGTTATAAAAGATGGATAATTTGAGACAATGGTTTCTGAAATCTCAGTTGAGCACTTGCATTCTTATCTTGCCTCATGAAGATGCGAAGATGTCAAGCATAAACTGTTGTAGCAAGAGAAGGAAGGCTTGGTGAATATTTCCAATTCTCTCCAAAAATAGAACAGTACATGGATCAAGTGTACCATTTCTAATAGGGAGAATTGATTATTTGCCACTACAAAGAATAGTCTTTTACTATTTGCCACTGCTAACATTGTAATTGATAATTTGCCACTCTAAAGATTGGTTGATTAACAATTTGCCATTTTGGACTTTTAATTACATTTTTCTCTCATTTCTCCCATTTTTTCCCCAATGAAATGTCCATACTGCTCTCGCTTATTAACACATACACAGCCCATCTCACAACTCACAACATCTCGCCTTGGCCAAATCCTTCTGTGGCCTCTCCCTCTTCTCTAGGGGCGACGGCGGCGGCGTTCTTCTCCAGGGGCGGCGGCAGCGGGGACCTTCTCCAGGGGCGACAACGGCGGCCTTCTCCCTCAAGCGGGGGGCGACGGTGGTGCCGTTCTCCAGGGGCGACGACGGCGCCTCCCTCAAGCAACACCTTCTCTAGGGGCTACAACAGCAGCCTCTCCCTCAAGCATCTCCTTCTTCTACGGCCTCTCCCTCTCCAGGGGCGACGGCGGTGGCCTTCTCCAGGGGCGACGGCAGTGGCCTTCTCTAGGGGCGACAGCGGCGGCCTCTCCCTGAAGCGGCGCCTTCTCCAGCTGTGACGACGGCGGTGCCCTCTCCCTCAACACAGGAGGCTTGCCCTGCCGAGAAGTAGCTGCTATGAAGTGTGAAGTCAGAGCGCCACCAATTCAGTCAGATAGGTCAGGCCACGCCTCGGAGGAGAACACCGCCGCCGCCCCTGGAGAAGAGGGAGAGGCCACAGAAGGATTTGGCCAAGGCGAGATGTTAATAATCGAGGGCAGTATGGATATTTCATTTGGGGGAAAAGGGGAGAAATGAGAGAAAATATAATTAAAAGTCCAAAATGGCAAATTATTAATCAATCAATCTTTAAAGTGGCAAATTATCAATTACAATGTTAGCAGTGGTAAATAGTAAAAGGCTATTCTTTGTAGTGGCAAATAATCAATTCCCTCTTTCTAATATTATTGTCCCGAATATTAGCTAAAGAGGAAGTAATGGATGGTAACATGGCAGACGTATTAGGACTAATTAGGAGTATCTCTTGGTCAAATAAAGTTAAATCGATCAATTACATCAAAGATGCTTATACCTGTACCCTAGTAAGTGTTGATCATGTATGCAATCGAAGTCCTATATTGAACTATTTCTTCCATTGTTAAACTGCTCCTGTGTATTATTATACACTTACCTGAATGTCCGAGTATAAGAGGGAAGCATCATAATGCTACAGTAGCATGACTGCTTGACGTAAAGAATCCTACCGGGTAATTCGGCGCATGTTTCCGCGCAGCACCTATGGCCACGTCGCCCTGATTCTTCTTGTCCGCCAGATCCCGCGCGCAACTCGTTGGTGGCCGTCCGATATTATTTTTGTTTTGCGTGCCTACAGCGTCGCCATCCTCTCGCGATTCTTTGGTCTTTTTCCCCATCACTCCGCATCTCGCCTGTGTCGCTGGCGCTTCTTCCCCCTCTCGACCGCTTCCTCCTCGTCTCCTCTCCCGCCGTCGCCGCCGCAACCACTCCGATTTTTCCTGGCACCCAGCTCCTTCCCCCCGCTTCCACCACCAGTAGGCGAGGCCTCCCTCTCCTCCCCTTCTCCTCCCCGGCCCAGCCGCCATTCCCTCCATCTTCCCCCATCCCCGTCTCTTCTTCTTTCGTCTCTTCGCTTGGTTAAACTTACTGCGCCCTTAAATCAGATTCTTGCCTGTTCAACCCCTTTGCTCCGTCGTTCCTTGATCTTTTTTACTTTGTATCTACTCTCGGCCTCCATGTTCTGCCTCCTCTCTCGCTCTTCCTTTTTCTGGCCTGTTCTTGTTGTGGCGATTTTCCCTTTTATTTCCTCTTTTCTCCTCGGCTCTTGGCTTTCGTTGTCCTCCCCTCCTTTCTTGCGGGGTGTAGGATCTTCTTGTTCTTGCGATTCTCTTGGTCTTACTTTTTTTCGGCTTGTTCGGGTTCTTGTTTTTGCGATTTCCCCCATTGTTTCCTCTTTTCTCCCTAGCTCTTGGCTTTCTTTGTCCCCCCCCCTCCTTTCTTGCGGGGTGCAGTGCAACCAGAGCCCGGAGGGGGAGGCGGGACTGCGGGAGGCCAGAGGCGGTCAGCGACTCGATGGACGACCATCCACCATGGGTGAGGCGCGGGCCCTGATCGCGATGGTGGCGCTGGCGTTAGCACCAAGCCGGCGACTTGAGTCGGCACTCGGCGAACCATGACTACTAGCCCACCGCCAAGACCGGCACAGTGACTCAGTGAGTTCTTGGCTCTCCCAAATTCCCTATGCAAAATGTCTATTTAGCGCCTCCATCGATTTCTCCAAAGAGGGTAGAGGAGGCGGACTGCTCAAGGTAAAAGAGGGAGGTGACGAATCCGTTCTGTTGCAGCACAATTTCACCGAGTTTTATTTGGTCTGTGCGTTCGTGAAGGAAATCAGAGCGAGGGCAGCATGATTGGTGAGTTTTTACGAGCTCATGTTCTCGTGCTCCACAGAATCCCTCCCCCCACCCCACCCATCTCTACTCATTTTACCCCAAATTGATTTCTCCGAAGAAGGTAGAGGAGGTGGACTGCTCAAGGTGAAGGGGGAGGCGACCAATCCATGCTGTAAAAGCTCGATATGAGATGATCTTCGCTGATTTGGATTTCATTGCGAGGGCTATTCTTGAAGTAGTTTCATGATTCCGTGAGTAAATCAGATTATGAAGCGCTTAGATCAGCATTCGTATTGGTAAGATATATTGTTTAGTTTAACCCTTGCTCATTTGTTTCCGTACATCTCCCTTTACTGCTATTGAAGTTAATAGAGCGATTTTTTCTTTTCATTCAGAAACACACCCCAGACCATCGAGACTTTGATTTCCACAAGTACATGATTCGTGCCCTTGAACATGATTTTAATGAAGAGTTTTGCACAACACTCTCTCATGTTTATATCATGTAAAGTATACACATATATATAGAGTTACAAGAGGGAGAGAGAGAGAGAGCACAGAAAGTGCAAAAGAGGTTACAAGAAGCGCATGACTTGCATGGCGCGTGGGAGCCGTTCAGGCTGCACAAGAATCGGTCAGAGTCTGTTGTGATCCGAGCGCTGCGCATCCACAAGACCAGGAGCTGTAGACTCTTTCCAACCCCCCTACGTTACAACGTCCTTTGGGAAGAACGTTGAATTTGTATGCGAACTCATGAAAGACCGATGATGGCAAGCCCTTGGTGAACACATCTGCATATTGGGTGCTAGAAGGAACATGCAGTACATGAACTTCGCCAAGAGCAACACGATCCCAGACAAAATGCAAATCGATCTCCACATGCTTTGTTTTCTGGTGCTGAACTGGATTGCTAGAGAGATACATAGCACTGATGTTATCACAATAAACCATAGTAGCCCGTTTGGGAGGATGATGAAGCTCTGTCAAGAGCTATCGGAGCTAACAAGATTCCGCTACGGCATTTGCAACAACGCGATATTCAGCCTCGGCGCTTGATCGGGAGACTGTGTGCTGGCGTTTGGATGACCAGGAAACAAGATTGTCACCAAGATAAACACAAAATCCGGACGTGGACTTCCTGGAATCGGGGCAACCAACCCAGTCGGCATCGGAGTATGCTATAAGGTCATGAGAAGAGGATTTGTGGATTTGTAGGCCGAAGTGAGATGTACCCTTAATGTACCAAAGGAGACGTTTGGCGAGTTGGAAATGGGGTTCTCTTGGATCATGCATAAACAAGCAAATTTGTTGGACAGCGTAGGAGATATCCGGGCGAGTTAAGGTCAAGTATTGTAATGCGCCGGCGATGCTGCGATAAAGAGTGAGATCTTGGACGGCCTACCCGGACTGAGCAGACAGTTTAGACTTGGTGTCAACAAGTGTGGAGATGGGCTTACAATTAAGCATACGGGCACGGTCTAAGATTTCTAAGGCATATTATTGTTGGGACAAAAATAGACCAGCAGGTGATCTATGAACATTAATGCCAAGGAAGTGATGTAATTCGCCAAGATCAGTCATGGAGAACTTCGTGTTGTAAAACGAGATGATCGACGGAGAAGAGAGTTGGTGTTAGCGGTGAGAATAATGTCATCAACATACAATAAAATGTAGGCGAAATTTGTATGTGTGTGGTAAATGAAAAGAGAAGAGTCAGCTCTAGAGGCAACAAATCCTATAGAACACAGGAAGGATGTGAAGTGATGAAACCAAGTCCGGGGGGCTTGTTTCAAGCCATAAAGGGATTTGTTTAACCGACAAACATGATTAGGATGTGATGAATCGAGAAAGCCAGATGTTTGACGACAATAAATTGTTTCTTGGAGATTACCATGAAGAAACGCGTTCTTGACGTCTAGTGGATGAATCGGCCAGGAATTGGAGATGGCAAGACTGATTACTGCTCGAATGGTTGCAGGTTTCACCACGGGGCTAAATGTTTCTGTGTAATCAACGCCGGCTTGCTGTGTAAAGCCCCGAACCACCCACTGCGCCTTATAACGAGCAAGAGTACCATCCGAGTTCAGTTTGTGACAAAAAAATCCATTTGCCTGTGACAAGGTTAACACCTGCTGGACGGGAAACCAAAGACCAAGTATTATTCTGAATCAAAGCATTATATTCGTCTAACATGGCGTTGTACCAATTGGGGTCTTTGAGTGCAGCACGGTATGAGGATGGAATAGGAGAAATGGATGTGGTAGTAGTGGAGAAACTATAATTTGGATTAGGAACATGGAACCCTATCTTAGCTTGAGTGATCATTGGATGTTGATTCACTAGAGGGGAAATAGGCTGAGCATGTGGCGGAACATCAATTGTCGGAGGTGGCTGAGCATGTAGCGGATCAGCAATTGTCGGTGGGACAAGCAGAGAAGAAGCGGCCGCAGAGAATGGGAAGAAGGAGGGAGGGAGTGGTTCTGGTTGAGCTGCGTGCTATATCTGAGGAAGGGCGAACAAGACGCGCTGCCGAGGTGGATGACTCGCCTAGTTCGAGGGGGATCACCACAGGAAGTGGCGTCGGATGTCGGTGGTGATGGAGCCGAGGCTGCGGAAGAAATGGGAGACTAGGCAAAAGGAAAATGAGACTCATCAAAAAGCGGCGTGTCGGGAGATAACAATCTTCGGTGGATAAATCCATACACAGTAGCCTTTGTGTTCTGTGGGTAACCAAGAAAGATACAGCGGATGGATCGTGCTGACAGTTTGTGAGGGGAAGTATCTTGGGCATTTGGAAAACAGAGGCAACCAAAAACCTTGAGGTGGTCATAGATGGGGTTCTGCCCATAAAGGGCAAGGTAAGGTGTATTGTAATGATCGACATGGACGCCAGTTAAGAAGGTATGTTGCAGTATGCAAGGCTTCAACCCAAAATGTTGGTGGTAAATTTGCTTGGAAAAGAAGAGTGCGCAAAATGTCATTTGTGGTCCGAAGGAGACATTCAGCCTTACCATTTTGCTGAGAGGTATGGGGGCAAGATAAATGATATGAGATGCCGTGGACGGAAAAGAAGTTGTGCAATTCAGAATTGAGAAATTCACCACCATTATCACATTGCACACACTGAATTTGAAGAAAGAATTGAGTGCGGACAAAAACAAAGAAGCGTTGGAGAGTAATGGCAACATCAGATTTATTTCGCAAGGGAAAGGACCAAGAATAATGGGTGAAATCATCAAGAACTACCAAGTAATATTTAAAGCTAGAAAAGCTAACAATAGGTGATGTCCATACATCGCAATGAGTTATTTGAAATGGCATAAAAGTGGTAGTGTTTGAAAGAGAGAAAGGTAGATAGGGCTGTTTTCCTAGCTGACATGCCTCACAGACTGATGATGCGCCACGAGGTTTATTACATAAATGTTGGGGCAGATGAGAAATAGAAGAAATGCTTGGATGCCCAAGCCGGCGATGCCACAAATCAATCGAAGATGTGGTAGACGACAGTGCAAAGGAGCTAGAGGATGAGCCGGCGAAGGGGTAGAGGTCTCCATCGCTACTGGATCTCAGAAGAGTTGTCTTGGTGGCTAGATCCTTCACAGAAAAGTCAGATGGATCAAACTCAACAGAACAAGAATTATCTTTAGTAAATTTACGCACGGAAACAAGATTCTTGACAATTTGTGGAGAAATAAGAACATTGTTAAGCTGAAATGGATGTGCTTTGGTGGGAAGGATAGTGGAGCCAGTGCCAACAATAGGTAAATAAGACCCATTTCCTACAACAACATGCTGAGAATTATGCTTTGAAGTAGAATAAGACTTGGAAAGGAGATTACCACCATCAACAGTGATATGGTTGGATGCACCGGTGTCCATGTACCAGTTTGAGTTGGGTTGAGTTTGCTGCATAGCAATGTTGCTCATGGCGGCATTGAGCATGGAGTTGTGATCCCACGAAGGTACTGAAGGCATGCCCTGTTGATTGGAATACATGACAGGGTAGGCTTGAGTTGGTGCGCCAGGCCGTGCACCAAGAACTCCAGGGGCATTAGGAGCCCATGGTGCACGCCACTATGGAGGCCATGGCGCACCCCAGGGAGCAAAGTATCCCATCCACGGCTGCTGTGGAGAGACTGAGCCGCGTCCACTCGAGTTGCGACCTCTGTCGCGACCACGACCACGTCCGCGGCCGCCCTTGCCGTGACCACGATTGTAGTTGTTGTTGCCATGATCTTGTTAACTGCCACCTGTCCACCTTGAGGGTGGTCACCCTGATTGCCACCCTCGGTACCACGGTCGCCGAATCGATCAGTAGCAGATCGATCAGTAGAAGAGCCGCCATTGGTACTGTTAACGTGCAGGGCGTTGAAGGCTTCTTTGCGTTCCCTGTTGTTGATGTCGATCTCCTCAAGGAGAAGTTGAGATCGAGCCTAGATGAAGGTGGGAAATAGGTGCTGCATCGGGAGAATGGAGGCCATGACAGAGAACTTACGTGAGAGACCTCTAATCATCTACAGCATGAGCATCTCATCTGAAACAGGCTGGTCGACATCACTGAGGGCGTCGGCCAGTGTTTTAAGGCGGCGAGTGTAGGCAGCAATGGTGCGATCACCTTGAATGAAAGATCAGAATTCCGACTCAAGATGAATTGCACGGCTTCTCTTGTTGTCCTCAAAAGCTGCTCAAGGCGATCCGGACTCCATAGCGATGGTCTCTTTTTGCATAGCGATTTCAAGGAGTTCTTATGAGATGGTGGCGTACAGCCACATGGTGACTCCGAGGTCTATGCGACCCCAGAGAGGATCGTCATGAGCCGGCTCCGCATCCTCATCGATGTGATCGTGCACATCGTATCGCCCAAACACCATCAGAACGAAGTTTCTCCACTTCGTATAGTTGTTTTCCTGGAAGTCTAACTTGAAGGAATTAGACTTTGGATATTGGTGATTGCATTCTTTGCAAGAATAGTGAAGGCGTGATGCGGTATGATGGGACCAGCGAAGTTGGATTGAAGGATAGGGTCTTTGGAGTTCGAGTCCGCCAGAGGTGGTCTGTGGCGGTGGCATGACGTTGCCATGAAATGCAAAGATCGGCATCGGCGGCGACGTGCTTGAGTCATCGCTCATGATGACTAAGCGAAAGGCAGGAGAGATTAGAATAAATCTAGCAGAGAGAATAAGAAGGCTCTGATATCATGAAGAGTTTTGCGCAACACTCTCTCATGTTTATATCATGTAAAGTATACAATATATATAGAGTTACATGAGGGGGAGAGAGAGAGCACAGAAAGTGCAAAAGAGGTTACAAGAAGCGCATGACTTGCATGGCACGTGGGAGCCGTTCAGGCTGCATAAGAATCGGTCAAAGTCTGTTGTGATCCGAGCGCTGCGCATCCACAAGACCAGGAGCTGTAGACTCTTTCCAACATTTAAGAGGGTTGTTGGTATCAGGTTGGTGTTTTGATAGTCAAGTTCTAACTTAAATATATTAGTGACCTTAGTATTAGTTACTTGCATGCATTTGGTACACTGTGGCTTTTGTCATCCTTTTCTGTTCTTTGAATATAAATGGTAGTCTACCTAAACCTATCATTCAACACATGTTTTAGATCATTTGATTCGCACACTCATGATCTGTGACCCCATTAAAGCGGCATTTTTTCTTATTGCTCCCACCACATGCTGTCATCTGAATACTAACCATTAGTGTCTATTGAATAACTTGAACCAAAGACTTGTCTGCTGAATGAATTAGCATGCTTTATGTGATTATGTCTACTAACTTTAGTTTTCATATATCAGTATCAGTCCTCTTTTGGAGCAAGATATGCATCTAATAGTTTTCTGTGGTTGTGTAAGTTCATTATCTTTTTATTTACTGCCAAATGCAGGATGACACACATACTTCTGGTTAGCTTTCTTGCCTCTGTTTGTAAGTATGAGATATTATCTTACTACCTTGGATCTGTTCAATTCAAGTATCCTACTTTTCACTTTTGAATTCTAACTCACACCTATGTTAGTTGTTCTATTTAAAAAAGTAAAAAGTAAATGATTTTTTATCTGAATGAGAACAATTCTTAATATTGGAGTCAATTGTAGCTCCTCCTTATTGTTGGTGCAAAGCTAGAGCACATTATTACTCGATTAGCTCAAGAGGTAGCAACATCGTTATCAGATGGAACAAAGGAAGTTCCGAAAATAAAGACATCCAACTAACATTTCTGGTTTCGCGAGCTTGAAATTGTCCTTCATTTGACATCCTATTCCAGAACTCCGTCGAGATTGGTTTTTTCTTCTAGGTCTTGGTATTATCCATTACATGCTCTCACTTAAGCATTTCATGAATAAGACCTTGGAGCTAACAAAGTGATCACTCCACAGGTTGGGATTACAATGCACAGGTTTCTAATGAAAGATGGTACTTGGTTGGGAGTTGGGACCAGGGCAGAAGAGATTTGTAGTGTTTCTTCTTTTTTTTTCTCCCATCCAAGATCCGACTACAGCATTTGCATGTTCTTTTTAGTTGATTCAGTTTTGTTCTCTCAGCCACTGACCTTTGTAGCAAAACATTGTACTACAAATTTTCGATTGAAACTTTGTCCAAAATATACCTTCATCCTTTTTTGCTTGAATTATATTCCTTTTTTCAGTTATCTGTATTAACTCAATATGCAATATTATTTGGGCAAATACAATAGTAGTTGATAGACTGACACTCCACAGATTTCCAAATTTTTATCTATAATCACATAGGGCTTGGATTCAACATATTTCACAAATCTAGAATACATGCCCCATAATGATGAAGTTTATTTCCTTCTTTTTTCCGTGTGCACAGACGAAGTGATTTGATGCACATATGATCGTCCTGCCACCCGGAATTTACCATCGGTTCACCCTCGACAGCGCCAACTATTTGAAGCTACCAATGGGATCTTAGATACATAGCAGCTGCTGATATGATCTTTTAGTGATATTTTTTTGTTAGTTACACATACTATTTGATAAGATCTGTTTTATGAACTGAGGCAATGATAACATGACTGAAGGGCTAGTTCTAAATGTGGTGATCTGTGAGAGTCTGAGGAATCAAGAGGCGTCATTGTGGATAAGGGTAGATTTGTGACCACCGAGGCAGATTTTGAGTAGTATCGCTCATTTTTTGAGCTATTCTGTTTGTTGTGGTTGGAATTTAGGTGCCGCTGAGGTAGGTTATGCGACTTGGCAATGCTAACCCCCTAGCAATATACCGAGAATCTAAGTGCTCAAACTATTTGTCTCCTTCTATGCATTTGCATCATCATGTTTGCCACAGTGTGATGGTTTTATGACAATATCTGCTCGGGATTTGGTACACTTGGGTGTTTAATATCGAGAAGTATGTGGTTTTTAGTTGTTTTTTTTTACTTCTTTGTCTAGAATTTGTGCGAGATCAGTATACCATCTTTAGGGGAAAGGGGATTTTGGGATTCTATTGGTGGACCTTTTTTTACACTTATTTCTGGAATCTCTGTTTTTTGCTTTTGTTTACTTTAGAATGTATTGTACGATGAATAAAAGAACACATGCGAGATAACTTTGGTATGTATCGCTATTGTAAGCCCCCAATATCTACGAGCTAACTAATGCAGGGATATCTATCTGCGGGTTGTTAAGGATGGTGTTCACATTCTCAATCTGCCTTATCGATACTATTGCGAAGGATGGTGTTCACATTCTCAATCTGCCTTATCAATACTATTGCGATATGTTCTATTGTGCTGGTAATGTTGTTTCTTACATGTATTCTTTATATCCTAGATAGTTACATTTATGTGCCTAAACACTGGTCGAATATATTTTCGAACATATTTTCCCTTCTATTATTTTGTGCCTGTATTTCCGGCCATACCGTATGTTTCCTTCTATTGTTTTGTTGCTCCCTGATTTGTTCTACTGTGTTACATTTCCTTGATTATTAATGGTGTATCATAGGTATGTTCTAAACATCCTAGATGTCTTCGGTTACATATTTTCTCATTTCTTTCTCTCTTTTTAACTTGCCAATTCTTTAGGTTATGCATCAATGTTTATGCATATATGTCCGTTTTCAAACCCCGTATTACTCTGCCTTGATCGTTGCTGGTATTTACTATTTAGGGATTAGGTATTTTCATATGTTAGTCCATTAACCCATTTTAGATTTGATTGTTTGTTTTTCCTATACTATGAGCCTTAATCTGGGTCTGATTTGGTTCCTGTCGGTATTTACGGTCAAGAGTCTATGTATTTTTCATGTCTATTTTTATTGGGGCCGAGCATTGTAGGTGGAAGTTTTCAGCTTTTCACAAGACTACGGGAGCGAGGGGTTGTCCGTCCTTTCACCGGATTGGAAGATGTAAGTCTGTCAATCCTGTTTATGTTGTTTTGCGGTGCCTACTTGATAATTTAAGCATACCCTGTTTGGGTACATTGGTTTCTTTCCAACAATGTTATAGTGCTTATCATTGAATTATTTTTTTACAGAATCCTTAGCCTTTGTTGCTTGAACTTAATTTCTGTGCATCTTGGTTTCTAAACTCTTTGCTTTTGTTAATTTTGATCATAACTCCTAATTTCCCCCCTCTTTTTTTGTTCCTTCTGCACCTCTCTAATAGAATCTCATGCACCACGAATTCATTTACTCGATTATAGTAGCACAGATGCTTTATGCTTGTTCTTGCCATCAATTAGAGTTCCTGTGGGAAATACTATAGGTGTGGCTGCGATAACTTTTTTTACAATACTCAAATCGAAATACATTACAAATTTGGAGCTATCTTGATGTGGTGGATGACCTCTATTACATGGCAAGTGCAAGTTCTATGACACATTGATACTTATATGATTTAAATTGTATAGCTTGTCCCACCATGCATAAGATTTTAGTAGATATACTGATAGAAGCATGAAAATCAACAGAGTAATTTATGCTTTTGAAGTAGCTACATGCGATAGCTGGAAGTTTTTCACGTAATTTATTTTTGGAGATTTCCTCGAGGTTCACGGGTATGTTATCACTTCTCTTTTTTCCTTGTAGATTTCAAATAGCTGGAGCTACCCTCCCCTAAGTAATGCTATTGAAGTAGCTACACATATTCGTGACGTGATTGCAGAACGAGGGTGGACAGTGGGATGATAGTGATCGTAAGGAGGAGTGTATAATTCTGTGTCAACTTCTCTTCTAGGTTAATTACAGTAAATTATAGTCTGATTAATAGAGTCACATGAATTCTGCTTATGTTGGTCCGAGGAAGCATAATATAGCCATGTAACGGCATGTACAAAAGTTGTCCTTTTCTTTTGGTGGTATTAGTATACCTCATTTTTTAGCGACCACACAACTCCCAGAAAATACGTTTTGTTTCGACATCCTGTTGCCTCTTTATGTACTTTAATATTATCAACTTCCTATATATATGCTACTAGCCTGCACAATATTTGGGTCTACTATGCTTCTTTCATACAGCTTGTTCTCCATTTCAGTATGCTTATTTTGCTTTTTAGCTCCGATGAAACTACAACTGAAAACTACCCAGTTCTTTTTTTACTTTTTATTGTTGTATATAGATCTGCCTTTGTGTACTCGTATTAAACGCATCTTACACTCTTTTTTACTTCATACATCATATATCATACTATCTATATACATCTATCTTTGCATTCTGATGTATCGTACTATCGTACTCTTTTTCCTGCGCGTGCCGGACTCTAGTTACAAATGCATTGCAGACCGGCTTCTAATTCAGATTATGCACTTGCAATGTATGAGAAGTTCAGAGCATATATATCAGATGGCTATGTACATACATACATGGATACATCCATGAATATCTAACATCTCACATAAAAGTATATTTCATCCTAAACCATTTTCAAGAACTAACTATTTAAGTGACATCGGAAATTTAAGCAAAATCCAGAGTTGCAAACCACATCTCACATTCAAAATTTTCATGATCTAACAAGTTCGAGAACCAAGCACAAATTGAAACCAACGCCGAACGACACATTAGAACATCTGGATGATGGAAATCTATCTCTAGTGTGACTTGACGTACTCCTGCACTATGTTAAGGGCCTCCGATTCCTCTCCGTAGTCCTGGTAGACAAAGGAAGACAACCAAACATCACAATATGCTTTGTATGCTGCAACAGGATCTTGCATCACAACAGGAAATCAATTTCTCACCTTCACAACAACGCATGAGCAACCTCTAACCTTCCTTGCCTTGCCCTTAGAGTCAATTTTGCAAAGCTGCAAGAAACCATGCATGCAGTCTGTCAGGACAGAGTCATTCCAGGTTTCATGGCAGAGACTTAACCAGGAGCTGGCGGAGGCAGGCGAGGGGGCCGCGAGAGGGAGCCGGCGGAGGAGGGTGAGATGGCTGTGGCCTGCGAGGGAAATCCGGCAGAGGTGTGGGGGGCCGGCAGAGGCAGGCGAGGGGGCGCTGCGAGGGGGAGCCGATGAAGGCAGGCGAGATGACCGGGCGGAGGCTGGCGAGGTGGCTGCGAGGGGGATCCGGCGAAGGCAGGGGGGAGCCGGCGGAGGCAAGTCAGGGGCCGCGAGGGGGAGCCGGTGGAGGCGGGCGAGATGGCCGACTGAGGATGACGAGGTGGCCAGCGAGGCGGGGTCGGCCTCACGTCGTGCGGCTTGAGGAACGAGTGAGTGCCAGTGGTGACTTCGTGGCGTGGTGACAGTGCCGTTAGGCTACGAGGAACAAGCGGTGAAGACACGTCATGAGACTGAGGAACCCTAAGGAGTGATGGGTAGGTCAGGCTAGTTGGGCTATGGGCTTAAATGTTGGATATCTGGTCTTATTATTATCTGGATATCTATATTCGTATTCTACAGATAACAGATCTACCGTATTCGTATTCATTTTCGGCAAAAAAAAATCCTTAATTATTTTCGATCCGAGAATTATCTGAGAAAAATCCAAACCAAGACAATCCAAATTCGTTTTCATCCGGAACGATCGGAAACCATCCGATCCGTTTTCACCCATAGATGCCAGGCGTGAACTGATCTTGGATGACAAGTGCATGGGTGCAGCACCGTGTAGTGAACGAGGGAGGGCAGCAAAATGGAATCAGCTATTTCTTCGGCCCAAAGAGCTTCGTGCAGGATTTGGGTTGGGTGCCATGTTAATTGCATGTCAGGAACTTCGTGAGAGGCCAATAAGCTATCACCCCTTATGGGCATTTTATTATGTTTTAGGCCGTGCAAGTTCAGAAGATGAACCTTCCAAATCTGATTTGGGCTCGGTTCTTGTCGACCAAGACCAGTTCCTGTAAGAAAGGGTTACTCTGAAAGGACCTAACGTAATGTTAAATAATGAGGTGTGGTCCTCTTTTGTTGACCTTTTGTTGACCGTGACAATTCAGCTCACTTACCATGGTATAATACCTATCAATTTCAGAAAGTTCATCACATTATCAAAATGGGATGAATAAACTCAATTAGGGGCATGCTTGTATTTCTCTTTTTTATGGCATATGGACATCTACAAAGGAATAACTAAAGTGGTTATTTATTTTTCTGTTGCAGGTCCTTGATAAATGACAACTTCTTCAAGTTGTCTAGGAGAAGGAACAGGGATTGGATTCACTAGGTAGGAGACCTTGCTGCATCTATACTTTGGTTTTTGGAATTCATTTTGTCCTTAACAAACTGGGAATTTCTAGATGCACCATAGTCAAACAGGAAATTCTGCTCTAGTCATTTCAGTATTCAAAATGTGAAAGTACATGTGCCACTAAATTTGTCAAACCATTAGTAGTCCTAGGTGTATTTGTTATATTCATTTTCTAGCATGATATCTGGAACTGTCTTATTTGTAGTACTGGTCGAGATCTTGTCATATAGTTGTGGAAGACGGGCCAAACTGGAGCATGGGCCAAAGGCAGCTCTTCTGTTTGGGACGTGCACTATTGAGAAGATGTCGTATCTTAGTTCTCGATGAAGCCACAACTTCTATAGACATTGCAACAGATGTTATCCTTCAGAAAACGATTAGGACAGAATTCAAATATAGCATTGTTATTACAGTCGCACACCGTATAGTGACAGTTATAGACTGCACTATGGTACTTGCAATGAGTGATGGTATGTTTCTCTTATCACCAACTTATACTACATAGTAGCAATCCAATGAAATTCACTTTATTTTGCTTTTTAGAACATGTGGTATGGTTTATTTGGAATCCGTTGGAATACACGGGCACTTGGCTTCGGAGTTATTACCTATTCATTAACTATGCGGATGCTTTTGCAGTTGAGTACTCGCCATTTTTTGGTATCGAGAAAGGGGTTGTTTTGCAGGAGGCGCGAGCTTTCCATGATCCTTAGCTTGATGCCATACGGTGCTCACAAGTAGGTGTTGCACACAATTGTTCTCATTTTTGCATACTTTCCAAAAGTACATTGAGCTTTATTTTTCGCATTGTTTTTCTTATGGAATTGCTCTTTGCGTGACATCTGTCTTGGGACTTTGCAGGTCATCACCAAACTATTGTATTTACTTAATCAGGGAGAGACATTCACAAAGGTACGATAGGAAACATATGTCGAGTTTTTTATGTTATCTTTTACACCTTTGTGTCTTCTGCGACCAAATTATGCTACATTACAGTAAATTTGGATTTAACAATGTAATATGCATCACTACAAAGTACATTGTTGATCTAAGGAATAGAAGAGGGGATTCAATTGTGTTACCAAGTGTGTTATGCTTGTTTTATTCCCTAATGGATGCATTTTTGTTGCAGGTTGAGGCCACATAAGTTTTCTTTGTAGTAACTAAGTTATTCCAGTCTAGTGATGCTGGTCTTAGGAGGTTGGTGTATTTAAAGATCAAAGAGCTTTCTCCATCATCAAACGTGATCAAAGGAATGTCGTTTTCAGATGTATAAATTTGGATATTTGTTTCATGCCTTGTAGTTCTAAGTTGTTTGTATTTTTGTGCCTACAACAAGTTATCATAGTCACCATGTATGCTAGACACCGCCCATGCCCCTAGTCCGACTGCAATGTATTTGTTGTTCTAATGTACATTATACCTAAAAACATCATTGGTTCTGAGTTCTCACTCCAAATGTGTGTATGACTTAAGCTATTATAACTGTTGGGTTTAACTTCAAATGTGTGCCTAATTTTTTCAATATAAATATGTGTTTTCTACTCGCTTTGAACAACAGTTTGAGATTTTGTTCATTTTTTTTAGCCATGGGATGCAATGCACAACTGTTTTGCATTCCTGACTATTGAAAATTTCAGTGGGAGATGACTTAGAAAGCTTCAGCTTTGTACGTACGCTTCACACAATATGGAAATTGTTTCATTCAAAATTTGTTTTCGTTGCAACGCACGGGCACCCTACAAGTAGATGGAAAATTAGGTGGTAATTCATATGCTAGTGTCACTTTTCGCCACTGGGAGTTCAACCGACAGGATGGTCTGAACTGAAAAGGATTGTTGAGAAATGGAACCAATCGGTCAAAGTCCAAATTGATTAAAAACAGTTTTCCTAATTTCCGGTTCCCTGTAAATTATAAATCTCTTGGTCACCTAAACTTGCAGACTGCTAAGACTAAAATTTCAGTACTAAGTAATGTGCAATTTTAGTAAAGTTTTACTGCAGTTTTTAGCTCTTTTTTTGTATTTGTATGAGTTCATGTTGGTTTATGTTTTTTTTGTTTAGGATAGAAATTTTTTGTCTTTGTATTTTGTAGGGGTTCACCAAACTTAAATTTATTTTACTGTTTAAGCTAAAATAATTTTTTTGTTTTAATATTTGTCCAAGCTAGGGGTGAGGAGTGAGTTTATACAAGAAGCTAGGGAACTATTGATAGTGGTTGCATATCTCTCCCTGATCTAAGGTTGCTGGGAATGGTGGTCTCATGCTCACTCTGTACGTTTAGTCCTCCAACCTGACGTCGCCACCTATGCGCCTTGTGGTTCGCTCGCTGCTCCTGCTCAATTCGGTTGGGCCGCCTTGCGCCTGGGCTGCTTTGGCTGTGGCATGCCCTCGCGTGGGGTTTTGCTGGGCCGGTGCTGCCCTATGGCCTATGTGCCCTACCTGCCTGGCTGTACTACGTGTGTTGCCTTGGCTGCATCGTTCGACTTTTGCTAGAGGCAGCCAGGTAGTCCTTAGTGATCTGTGCCGCTCCATCCATACACCGTCGCGTCCCGAATCGTCCTCCTGACCGTGTCGGTTCTGTGTCGCCACTCTAGTTGATCATCCCCGAGTGTGCCGATCCCCTTCGTTGTTGCGCTGCGCTTAGCCGGTTCGTCCTTGCCCCTTCCTCTGTCGGCATCTCGCCGCGGCTTTCTACCCGGTCCACTCGCTCCGCTGTGGTTTCCCTGACCGTGCTGCTCGCCTTACTCTTGGTTGCACGCTTGCTACAATCGACGCGGCGCTCCTCTTCTCCTATCAGGTGGTGCCGGACGGTATGGCTGGAGGTATGCCTCCATGCCTTACCTTTTTAGGGCACGCCTGTGCCTCTTGGTTCATATGGCTCGCCACGCCGCTTCCCTTCCTGTCGGGATCTGAACATGCAAATTCAGACACTCTGTGTATTCTGAACTAGTCTCATGATCAGTAACTAGTTCACACAGTGGCAACATTGATGAAATCATATCCATACAATAAAACAGCTAAGAAATAAGCAAAATATTATTAAATATAAGTAGCCGACCTTAAGGTCAAATTTTACAAAGTTTGCCACACAAGGCTTAAGATACCAATAGAACTCTTGCAACAGAAATAAGAAATCTCATGGTGGCCGTCCGACATGCCCACAAGCAATCGAGTAGGGTGCGCATCTAGTTCGTATGGTCTTCAACGTACTCCTCCTTGTAAAACTCTGGATTCTCTAATTCTTCCTCGGCAACTGATCAACAATGGCATAAAGGCGTAAGTACATAAAGTACTCAGCAAGTCGTAGGGAATGATATGCAAATAGTATTCATGCAAGGCTTGAACAAGGAATAGTTGTATGGTATTTTGCAAAAAGCAGTATTGATAGTAAATAAAGTAAATATATTGAAAAACATAATTTAAAAGATTAAATACAAAAGTAAACAAGTACTTTACCCATTCACTTCCCAACCAAACCACTATTCCAACATTTTTAAGAGAAATCTACCCCTCGTGTGAAATCACCAGGCATTGTTCATAACTGGGGACACGACTATTCGAATAGTTTTTAACACTCTGCAAAGGTTGTACAGTTTGACCCACAAGAGATAATCAGTTTATAATGTCCATCTGACACACTTCCGAAGGTCTACGACTAAACGATTATCATAAAGCTTTTACAAAGCTCTGTTCTGACCTAGTTCTGTTCGCTGAGGTTTCGTCATTGACCAGACCCCTCTTGCGCTAAACATCAACTCAAATAGAACCAAATCAAAATATTGCTAATTAATTAGCCAGGTCCACCCCATCTTGGACATGTGGTTGTACGGATTGACCCAGATCAATGGCGCACAAAGTTAAGTCCTTAGTGACTACTCAAGCGAGACAACCACATCCCAAATACATCCCCTTTACTATACGATCATTTGCCTGAGTATGAAACTGTTTTTGTTCAATCCGGCCAAATGACAACCCTTACCATGACACAATAAATTTTAATAACAGTGGCCCCGCCACAATTCCATATTTCATTAAGTCAAATTTTCATGATTAATCATTATGAAGGAACCCATCGTACAACTAAAGCATGATTAAGCATATTTACGTTTTCCCATGCCGGTAATAAAATATGTCCAACTAAAATTATCCAATTCTAGGGTTTCGAAGGAAACATGGCATTCACAAATTATCAACGTGTCATACTGTCGAATATGTACTTTGTTACTCCCAAAAACAGTTGATATAAAATTAGCAATGCATTTTGATATAAAACAATATAATCTTATAAAAATGGGTACAATATGATCAAAGGTCTACGACTTGTCATCGTTGAAGAATGATGATATTCTTGCAGACTCAGACTGATCCGAGCCGGATTCGACAACGATAGAATCTAAATGCGCAAAATGGGATAAATAAATAAATAAAAATCGAAAAATCATAAAATTAGTACTATTAGAGATATTTTGAATTTGTATGAATTTAGGAACAAGAATCGATGGAATCGGAGTTCGTATGAAGGAGAATGAACATCCAGAAGTTTGGATACCACTGGAACTTTACCCAATTCCGGCAATTCCTTGCCGCTAAGGGCATAGAGATGCGAGTGCTCCAATATCGGCACCACTTCGACTTGCGAACCAAGTGAACTGGTGAGAGTGATAGTCTTGCGAACACAATCAATCTGACCATGATTCTTGGACAGCCAATTCAACCCAAGAATAACATCAATGCCCACTGAATCAATCACAATAAGATCGATCAAAAACTTCACCCCATTAATCCCAATCTCAACTTCACGACATTCGTGCCTGCTTCTCATTTCTGAGCCCAGCGATTTAATCATCATAGGTATAGGCATCAAGCTAAGTAAGATATGGTGGAGTGTAGTAAAGCTCCTTGACAAGAAGGAATGAGAGGCTCCAGAGTCAAACAACACGGTCGCAAGTGTCGAATTGACTAGAAAGGTGCTCAACACAACATCGGGTACTTCTTTTGCCTCCCCGGCGGTGACATGGTTCACATGACCACGACCGATGTTCTGAAGAGTGACATTAGACCTCTGATTAAAGGTTGCTTCAAGCTCTTGGCCTTGACCGGAATCAGTTGGGTGCTTCTCCGAACAAAATTCCGCAAAATGCCCCACATTTCTTGTTGCGGTGATGTCGGCTTCTTTGCTTTTTCCAAGGCCATACTAGCTGAATCTCACACTGAGATGGATGAGATACTTGCATAGGAGGTCTCAGAGGTGCTAGGACTTGAAATTCAGGAGGGGTGGGCTGCCATGCACGCGATTCTTGAGAACTGCGTCTTGCTGATTTTTGTGTGGCCCACTTGCGCTTTTGCAGTTCCACAACCGCTTGCATCTTATTCTCCACCACAATGGCTTTGTCAACCAAATGGTGGAAGTTGCAAGTCGTGTGCAGCAAGCTCCAGTTGCATCACTTCTGTCAGCCCATTCAAGAACTGATCTTGCTTTCTTGCATCAGTAGAGACATCGTCCGGAGCATAACGAGCCAAATGGTTAAACTTGTAGAAATACTCCCTCACGGACTTCTTGTCTGGCTTTAGCGCGAGAAATTCATGCCTCTTGATGCTCAAGATGCTTGTGGGAACATGCTCTGCTCAGAAGACTGACCGGAACTCATCCCATGATGGAATGTGATTGGTGGGTTGCATAGCGCAAAAATTATCCCACCATGCACCAGCTGCTCCTTCAAGTTGGTTGGAGGCAAAAAGAACCTTCTCATTGTCAGCACACTGAGCAATGTTCAACTTCCGCTTGATGGTGCGAAGCCAATCATCGGCCTCGAGAGGATCTTCTAAACGAGAGAACACATGAGGCTTCGTGCTCAGAAAATCAGCAAATCGGGAACTGTCGGAACCAGCTTCTCCCGCTGCCATGTAAGCTCCTTGGCCACTGGCGGTGTTCTGAGCAATTAGTTGTAAGATCTTGGTCTGATCTTGGCGACTTTGCTCCATCTGGGCCAGCACTTCGGCCACGAATGGCTACAATGGAGACACCTCATCTTGCCGACCCACATGCCGAAATTGCGGATCGGAGTGCTCCGGATTATGCTGATGAGGAATCAGAGGCTAATCATCTGGAATTTGGGAACCCACGGGCTGTGAGTCCTCCATGATCTCCGATATTAAACGAGTTTTTCGACCCGACATCCTGTTGCCATACGAAATGTTAGCAACCGACAAAGGATACGAGGAAAAAGCATAAGATAAGTAAAAGACATGGGGGACTTAACCTAGCATGAATGCAGCACAAATGCACATTTATGCAACACAAAGTAAGGTGCTTTAGTCTAGGCGACCAGCACAAGATGCAACTTAACACATTTAGTTTTCCGACATAGTTGCTATACATTTACCTGTAGGCGATGCGCAACTACTCGGAAAAGAAAAGAGCAAATACTCAAATTACAAAATCCAGTGTCTACGAGCTAAGGATAATAATTAGGGTGTATATAAGCTAAGAGTAATCCCTACTTAGTCCTAATATCGCTGCAAGACGACGTCTTCTCGTCCTTTCACCATTGCTCTCACCGAAGACTACTTAACTTGTCTATTGTTGGAAAAGAGAGACGAGCAATGGAGAAAATTATTTTCCACAAATCAAATGAGTAAGGAGGTAAGAATTAGATGCTAGGATGGGTAAGAAAGAAAGGAATTATATTACTTATATTTTTGCCAAGGTTTTGCTAGTTTAAAATATTCTTTACAAACACAGTTCCTAACAATGTCTATTGCTACGGTTTTAACCTACAGCCAGCATGCTCTGATACCAACGCTGTGAGGACCCCGAAATTAATCTTGTTTCAAGTTAAGTGATTTCGCCCGAGACGTAACCCTTAACAAAAAATAAGAATAATTTCGAGTACCCGGATATGTGTCTCATTTTAGCTCCTAGGATCAGCTGCTAACATGCACATATCCATACAACATTATATCACTTGCATATACGATTAGAATATAACGAATAAAAATTAGTAGCAGAAAATATTAAGTAAACAAGAATAGAAGGTTAAGTAATAAAAACAACCTTCCCAATGGTCCGCCACAACCCCAAGGGCAACCGACTGGGATTAAAGCCGAAGTACCAATCATTATCACCTCAACTATGACATTCTAACCTGCAACAAAGACAAGCCAACTGAGTACAAAAACGTAATCGCAAGACTTACGAATAGCAAGTTTAATTAAATGCACTTGGTGTCAAAGGATGGCTAAAATGGTTCTTTTTCAGCGTAAAGCCAGGTTATTTGACAGGCTAACTAATATAGATTGAAATTGCCATTTGACAAACATTTGAAATATGATATAATAGTAGATTCTCCAATTCATCATCAATATTTCCAAGATTTAACCATCAAGAAAATCATACCCAAAGTGGCTACTTCACCCGGGTAAACTAACATCAATACATGAACCTCCTATTCGTAATGACAATTTGTTTCCAACCATACCCTTTTCCTATTCCCAACAACTAACTGTGCATGGTTTCCCACAAGTAATGTCCATGACCGGGGACACGGCTATTCGAATAGATTTAAGACTCTGTAGAGTTTGTGCTGCTTTACCCACATGATATGAATATCTCTCAATGTCGGCCAATGCACTCTTCCATAGGAGTGTGATTGAGATATCATAACGAGGTCGTTACAATGCCATGTATCAGCTATTAAACCAACCCGAGGATACACACCATGGCAGACTGTTGGTCGCCTGAACCACGGTTACACCTCGTTGTGTAAGTAAGTCCTCGCGAAGCTTTACCGCAAACACAAGCGACCCTTAAAGGCAAGTAAGACAAAACTTAACATGTCCCCACTAGATTGACAATACAACAGTAACAATAATAAAAACAACAATTGTCAACCTTTTTGTGGTTTGATAGCAGACACACTACAAATTAATAGTCCAAGCCTTCGCCATTAACCCAGCATGTGGTTGCACGGTTGGCTTGGTTCAACACCACACAGACCGGTCCTTAATCACCAAATGGGGCTACATAATTTCATTACAAATTCTCATCATAATCCTACACCCATCCAAGTTAAATTGTAAAGAACCCAAGGACCAACATGTCCAAAATAATTAGATTCAAGATCTAAACATAATTCTCAATTCCAATCATAATTCAATTTTAATCTCGGCCGATGGACTAGCTCGATCAACCAAAATCGACTACATCTACTAGCATGGCTAAGCATCATTCTAAAAATCATTAAACAAACCCATATAACAAATAACCTTAATCAGTCAAGGTAAAAATCGTAATCAATCAATCAAGGAAGGCCAATGCAGCAAAAAGAATATAACTAAACTACCCAATTGACATACAGCTATTTGAAATTAGAGCGATGCATAGAATACTTGAAAATCAACAAAAATAGTTTTTGAAATTAATAGGAATTCAACGTGCATCAAAAGGAAAGACTGCTTGCCTTTGTTGGTACCACTCAAAAATACCCTCAGATTGAATTCAATAAACGTCGGAATCGTCAAAAACCTAAAGAAAAGACGATATTGCAATAAACTCCAAATAAAGCCAACAAGAACAAATCATTCAAAAATGCATAAAATTCACACAGTAGGTAGATTAAGATTTTAAGTGAATTTAAGTGAAATTTTTAGTTCATTTGGAGTTCATAAGAATTTTCTACAAATTTTACAAAGTTAAAGTCATTAATGTACAAATAAAACAAATAGCAAAAAAATTTCCATAACAGAATTTATTTCATCCAATTTGTAGTTAAATTGAATTAGTTATGAATTTTCCAATTATTTGAATTTTTAGTACAACTTTAAATTGTTTCGGAATTCAAAAAGGGCTAAAAAAATTTTCTCAATCACCTGCTGCTAGCCAAAGGGAATGACAAGTGGGGACAGGGTGAGGGTTTGACTCGGTCAATGTTGACCCAGTCACAGCCACTGGCCACACCGAAGGCGTATTCTAGGGAATACGTTTTCTAATCATGAATGCATAAATTCATTCTAAGCGTAGTAGGAATACGTTTTTCCTTAAGAGAATACGTACTGCTGAATCTATACATTCACTTAACCGACTAAAGGGGTCCACATGTCAATCACTTAAAGACTTTAAACGAGGTTAATTATTTTCTAATCGCGTTTATCCCTCGGTGGGACCTACATGTCATAAGTTCAACACAAACTTGCTTATAACTCATTCGAGATGGCAGGGAGCCCAGAGGTCGCCGACAGCGGCTTTGCGACGGGCGGAGGCGGAACCGAAGAAGCGGCGCTCGAGGAGGCCACGCTCCGGGCGTCGAGGAGCATCGGTGAAGGTGGCTTCAGGGTCGCCCGATCTCCACGATCGCAGCGCCCTCAACACCGTCGAAGGAGGAAGTCGGGGTTGGCCGAAACGTGGGTGGCAGAGCTTCACTGTGATTGGGGAAGATGGACTTGTGCTCCCTCGGTGACACAAGAGAGTTCAATTAGACACGCCAGTATACTCAGTGACATGATGCGATCACAAAGGTAAGGGTATCGAAGAGAATGGCTCACCGTAGTGCGCACGAGCTTCGTGGCCATGGCCACTGGCCGCGAGAACGAAGACAATGCGCTCGGCGATTCCGTGGATGAGGAAAGCCCGGATCAGCAAAAATGGGTGCGACAAAGATCGTGGAACTCGGTGATGGACCTCGGGGCTCACGGAAAGCATCCGCACGGCGGCGCTCCACCGGTCTTGTTCCTCGACCGAAAAGAAGAAAGGAGTGAGGAGGACGAAATAGAGTACGAGGAAGGGAAAGGATGGGCTCAGGGTGATGGTGATGTCCAGACGATACCCTAGAGACGGACACGCGGCGCCAGGTGTCACTTTGGCAGCACGGTGGTGAGCATGCAGAACTCTAGTGCGCACGGCGACACCGATGAAGAGGAAGATGCCCACCGCTCGGACGTGGGGCCTATTCGTCAGAGAGAGAAAGGAATCAGCGCAGTCGAGTGCGAACGAATGGGTTTGGTTCGGTCGAGTCAAGTGGAGGTCGGACTTGGTCGCTACAGTGATATGGTCGAGCCGGACTCAGGTCCGAGTCGGTGCGGTGCAAACGAACGGGTCGAACCAAGTCGGGAGGGTCCGACTGGAAGCTAGGGTTTAGATTCAATTTTGACCGAAATGCTAAAAATTTGACGGGCCGATTTAAAATAGAATACAATTTTGAAAAATTCTGAAAATTTTGTTGGGTGTTCTAAGAATTAAGGAAGACTTAGGGAAAATAATTTCAAGCACTGTTCATACCAAATTTTGTCAAAATTAAATTATTTTCAAAACTATATTAGTGAAATGGTTTGAATTTTGGTGAGATCCAAATAACTTCTAAAAATTTGTGAAAAATAATATTAATTCATAATAAATAATCTAGTATTTAAATAAATTAATTCCAACTACTTTTAATTGCACATTTTTCTGGATTTGTTTTAAAGCTTGGATTCAAGTTGAAAATGTAAAATTTCTAGACAAATTTTATTACATCAACCAAAGTTTTACATTAATACATAATTTACACACATAACACTTGATATGATGAGCTAATCCAACCTAAGGATTTTGAGGACATTACAAACCTACACCCTTAAAAAGAATCTCGCCCCCAAGATTGGGTAGTTAGGAAATGGGAATGAGATGCTCCTACACAGTTCTTTTAAAGGAAAACAACATCGGTTGTCTTGATTTCCTTCAAAGATAGTGCTGAGATGCCTTGACAAGGTAGCACAATATTGCTATCATATTTTTCTTTTTATTGCATTGTTTAACCTTTCCTTTCTTAATTCGAAGGCACTTCAGACATAAGGAAAAAGGTAGGGGTATTCAGTCCTCATATGGTCCTCACGTTCCCATGTCGCCTCATCTGTAGTATAGTTGCTGTAACACCCTGGCTATTCGAAAACCAAAGTGTCACCTAAAAAAAACCTAACATGAAACAGTATCGAAATGTAAGACAAAATTCTAAATTTCGGCAGAACCTCCCATGTATAGTTAACTATACCGAAGGTCCCAACAGTCATAAAAATCAAGACAATAAAGGAATCAATAATTGACAGTACCATAACAGGAGTATAGTCTAAATTCAAGCAATTAACAAAAGAATGATCAAGATCACACGCAGTACTAAATTAATTATAACGTGGAAGAGGTTATCAACCACAGCCAACTTCATTTATTACAGTTTATCAATTGACAAATGAATAAAATAGAACTAAAACGTAATCATTGACTTGATTAAGGTGAAGTGAATGAGTAGTGCATGCCTACTCCCTCCCAATAGAGCCAACCTCAATGATCACCTAAAATAAACAAACAACACAAGAGTGAGTCCGAGACTCAGCAAGTACAGTAAATAAAGGGTACATACAACAACAATGATCATGACAGCTTCATTGAAGAATATGAATGAATTACAGAACGAATATTTGAATGGATGGAATGAATGAGTTGGATGAAATGAAAGGGACTACACACATGCATATACCGGTATTGCTGGTGACACACCCGTCGGTGTTCACCTAAGCTCGCATTTAACAAAATGCGGGGATCCAAGTACCGTATGAAGAACGTTTCATACGGGTGTCCCAAACTGCCCACATTGGAATGGTGGGTCTTACGTGCCTATACTGGAATTGATGGGTCTTATTAATCCACTCCCGTGGATGAAACATGAATAGTGGATGCATGGAATGAAATATGAATATTGAAAAGACATGCTCTCTAATCATGGAGGTAACACATTTGGAATGAATATGAGCATTAAATATTAACATGGATCTTAGAAACACAATACCAACATCAGGCATTCAACATTTTATAATTATAAAAACGTTAAAGTACTTGTCTTCCGCGATGCGACACGTTAGTAAGCAATAGCGGTGCTCCTAAACCTGAAGCCTCTCCGCCTACACAATATATACTCAAAATAAGAACAACATATAATAGGATGCTTCCATTAACGTTCTACAACGCCTTCCCGACAACCCACAATTAACTAATTAGATTTAATCTGAAAACAGACGACATGATCATGGAACCAATTCTGGACAGCAGTACGGAATCACTCATATCTAACGATCTGGGACTCAGAACGAGGTGAGCCCAGATCCTATGGAAACTTAACAAACATATCTACGAAAACCTAGTTGGGGAGATAAACCAAATCGGCAAAAGAAATATACTAACAAGCAGATGAACATGAAAGACAGATTCTGTCCCGACTAAACGTACAACAGTAAAGAAAATAACACAACTATTTATCTACAACTCCGATTAAGGCGCTCTTTAACATTCTGGAAAATTTATGAAATTTTATAAAATATTCTAGTTGGGTGGGAACCCTGAATTTGCCTCTAACATAAACATATTTCAAAAGACAAATCAACAGATTAATCTCATCAGAATTCTGGTTAGCAAGATTGAAGCTATCATAACTTTTGATCCATATGTCGGAATTAGATGTTCTTGGTGGCTATGGAAAGCTAAGATAATAAACTACAATTCTCATAATGGGGAGGAATCCTGATTCGGACCTTAACAATATTCAACGTGCTACACAAAGTGACTGCTGAGAATTAATCGATGTTCTGGACAGCAGTACACAAATGGCCATAAGTCTCAAACCATAACTCGGATTCAGGTGAACTCAAATGCTATAGAAACCTGACGAAATAATATACAACTCTCGAAGAGATCACAAATCCTAATTCGGCCTTGATCTAAATGAAAATCAACGCACAACAGAGAACAGCAATCTGATTCTGAACACAGCACTATCGACGAATCGGTAACCGATCTCTACCAAGAACGAACTGAAGCAAACAGCAGGGATGTGAGATGATAATCTAGGAGATGCGTGAGATGCTGGTCCTTGCTCGGGTCACCAGTGGACGACGGCCTTCAGACTCTTCCTCCTTGGCTTGGCCGGCGGCACCAATGGAGGGGAAAGGAGGTGGCTACCACCAGGAATGGCCAGGAGATGAGGCGCAGGGAGGAGATGAGGTGTAGGGCGATGGCCAGGAGATGAGGCGTAGGGGCGGCGGCTAGGAGATGAGGCAGGGGGCGGCGGCCAGGAGATGAGGCAGGGGCAACGGCCAGGATATGGGGCAGGGTTGGGAGAAGGCTAGGGCAAGAACATCCCCCCCCCTTGGATCTCATGGCTGCTCCCCCATGGGCCTTTCGGCCATCTCCTTGGGCTTGTTGGCCAAGGGCCCAAGCCCAGGGCAGGGTAGAAAAGCTGAACAAACCCCCCCTTAACTCTGATTTAACCAAGAGCTCAAGCTTCTGCCTCACAACCAATACAGGGTATTACAGTTGCTCCACTGGACCTTCATGAATTTGATGATGCGATTTCTTGTCTTGTACTTCGTTTCTTCAATAATAGCAATCGAATACTCCGGGTACGAAAGGTCAGGTTGTAATTCAAGAGCTTCAAATTCGGTGGCTTCAGTTGGAACTTGCAGGCACTTCTTCAATTGGGAGACCTGGAATACATTGTGCACATCAGAAAGTGATGGTGGCAATTCCAGCTGATAGGCCACCGATCCTCGCTTTTGCTAGAATTCGGAATGGACCGATGTAGCAAGGAGCCAAGTTGGCCTTGACTTGAAAATGTTGCATTCCTTTCATCGGAGATACTTTAAGATAAACATAGTCATTCACTTCAAAGCTCAGCTCGCGTCGACAACGGTCGGCATAACACTTTTGACGTGACTGTGCTGTCCGAAGTCACTCTCGGATCAACCGGACTTGCTCTTTGGCCTCATTTATCAAGTCTAGACCAAACAATTTTCTTTCTCCAGACTCGAACCAGTTGAGAGGCGTTCTACACCTTCTCCCATATAATACTTCAAAAGGTGACATTTGGAGGCTTGCTTGATAAATTTGTTGTTATAGGAGAATTACGCAAATGGCAAACATTTCTCCCATTTCTTGCCATAGGACAGCACACATGCCCTCAACATGTCTTCGAATTTGATTTACTCTCTTAGTTTGGCCTCCGATCAGGGGGTGGTATCACGGTGCTAAGGATAAGCTGTGTTCCCATAGCTCCATGAAGGCATTTCTAGAAATACAAGGTAAATTGAGTACCTTGATCTGATATAATTCTCCTTGGCACACCATGGAGACAAAAAATTCTAGAGATGTATAACTCTGCCAATTTTGCTCCTAAAAATGTGGTCTTGACAGGAATAAAATGAGCAACTTTCGACAACGGGTCAACAATCACCCATATAGAGTCATACCCTTGCTGAGTTTTAGGAAGTCCAGTGATAAAGTCCATTCCGATTTCATCCCACTCCCACTTGGGAATAGGGAGAGGTTGAAGTAGACCCGCTGGCCTTTGATGCTTAGCTTTCACTCGCTGACAAATGTCACACTCGGCAACGAAATGTGTAAACTTACGCTTCATCCGAGTCCACCACAATTTCTGCTTCAAGTCTCGATACATCTTTGAGCTTCCTGGATGAATGGAGAAGAGAGAATCATGGGCTTCATGAAGAATTAATTCCTTAAGCTTTGCGTCATTTGGCGCTACCAATCGTTTCCCGAACCATAGGACATCTTGGTTATCTTCAGAGAAACATTTGGCTTTGCCAGCCTTCATCTTCTCCTTAATTCTATTCACACCCTTGTCATTCCTCTCAGCCATCTTGATCTGATCTTCAAGAGTACGTTTCACTTCTAAGGCAGCGAGAAATCCAGCATTAACCATCTCCAAGTTAAGCCGCTGAAATTTGTTGCAAAAGGTCTTCATTTCGGGCATAACCAAAATGCAATTGCATTGCAATTTTCGGCTCAAAGCATCAACGATAATATTGGCTTTCAACGGATGATAATGAAGTCCCATATCATACTCCTTGATCAATTCAAGCCATCTCCTTTGCCTTAGATTCAGATCAATTTGAATGAAAATATATTTCAGGCTCTTGTGATCAATGTAAACTTCACAACGATTGACGATAAGGAAATATCGCCATATCTTCAGGGCATGGACTGCTGCAAGCACAAGGTCATGAGTGGGATAGTTCACGTCATAACTCCTCAATTGCCTGGACACATACGCCACAATTCGGCCTTCTTGCATAAGAACACATCCGAGTCCAAGGCGAGATGCATCGCAGTAGATATCAAAGCTTTTATGAATGTCCAGCAGAACTAGCACTGGTGCAGTAGTTAAGTGATCCTTCAACATCTGAAAACTCGCTTCACATTCCGCTGACACTACTACAAAAAGGCCAATACTGGACGCCTCATCACAGACGGTTGACCAAAACCGTCTGTATTAAATACAATCACATACGGTTTTGGCTTAGCGACCGTCTGTGTTATTGGCTGCGCTAAAAACTGTCTGTGAAGAAGTAATATCACAGACGGTTCATGTTAAAAACCGTCTGTAAAGTATCTCCATGCCATGGTAAAATCTTCAAGCCATGGTAAAATCAGAGTGTTAGTGATTTCATGCCATGGTAAAATCTTCAAGCCATGGTAAAATCAGAGTGTTAGTGATTTCAAGCCATGGTAAAATCAGAAAGTAAGAAAAATTCTAAGTCATGGAAAAATAAGAGTGTAAGGAAAATTCCAAGTCACAGACGGTTTTTAATACAAACCGTCTGTGATAAGATATATATCACAGAGCGGTTTTAATATGAGCAAATGCATGATAAATATCTTATCAGGCGGTTCATATTAAAAACCGTCTATGATATATAAATCCTGAGCGGTTTTTGTATGAAACCGTTTGTGATTCGCATGAGAGTACGAAAAATTTTGAGCGCTTGCGGGAGATAAAATGTTTTGAAGTTGTCCTTATATATTATAGCCACCCGGCCTTGTTTTCCATCGTCTCTCCTCTCCCCCCCCTGCGAGCTCAAGCGACCACCCTCGATTCCACGTTGCGGTTCAAAGAAGGAGACACTGGCCAAGCGGCGGCGATGAGGAGGATGCGGTCATCTTGAGGAGCTCCTTATGCATTGTAGGAGGTAGGCGCGGAAGGCACATGTACATCCCATAACATACACAATTTGTTGGCTGTTTGTTGTAATGAAAATTATCTTAATTTTGTGTTACCTAAGGTCGAAGCGCCGTTGGAGGTTTTCAATCGTCTCTCCTTGCCGACGAGCTTGAGTCAAACTCGACGACATGCAAGAACATTTTGTGATATGCTGGTGAGGTATAGAGAGGAGCTCACAAGACCAATCCAAGAAGCCGATGAGTTCTTCAGGAGCTTGGTGGCATAGATGGTTTCTAGCTAGTTTAACTTTGTAACTTTATTCTTTTTTCCCATTCAGAGGGGACATTGTGAAACCTTCTGGTTTCCCTTTCCTGTAACATGTTTGCCATCATAATTTTAATTGGATTTTAGTTGTCTTGCTAGAGGTTGCATATGGAAACTACTGTCTAGCAATTGATTGGTTTGATTTTTTTTTTGCAATAGAAAAATTTATCACGAGGCGGCTCGAATAAGAACCGTCTATGATAATACTTACCCGAGCAGTTCTTGTTGAGAACCGTGCGTGAAAATAAACTATCACGAGCGGTTACGAACAAGAACAAATGCGTGATAATATTATCCGAGCGGTTCTTGTTGAGCAAATGCTGTGATAGCTTTCCTGAGCGGTTGGAAAATGCGTCTGTGATGATCATGTCATTATTGACCTATAAACTCAGACGGCTCACGAAACCGTCTGTGATGACTTTTTTGAACCGTCTATGAAGGTCTTTTCTGTAGTAGTGTGACCATTCAAACTTCTTTTCTTTCTGCAACAACTAGGTCATTGGTCTTGCTATTTTCGAGAAATTCTCGATGAAGCGGCGATAATAACCGGCAAGACCGAGGAAACTGCGGACATCGGGAACAGACCCAGACTGTTCCCAATTAAGCACATCTTGTACTTTGCTTGGATCCACAGCAACTCCTCTTTCAAATAATACATGACCCAGAAAGGCAACCTCTTTTAGCCAAAATTGACATTTGCTGAATTTGGCATAAAGTTGGTGTGCTCGGAGCTTTTCTAACACAAGCCGAAGGTGTTCTTCATGCTCCCTTTCAGATTTGGAGTATACGAGGATGTTATCAATAAATATAATCACAAACTTATCCAAATACTCTATAAACACTGAATTCATGAGGTTCATGAAATAAGCCAGTGCATTTGTCAACCCGAAGGACATGACAGTGTACTCATATAAGCCATAACGAGTTGAGAATGCTCACTTGGGAATATCTTCAGATCTGATCCTAATCTTATGGTAGCTCAATCTCAAGTCAATCTTGGAGAATATACGGGCACCAGATAACTGATCGAACAAATCATCAATCCGTGGAAGCGGATACTTGTTCTTGACGGTGGCCTCATTTAACAGACGGTAGTCAACACACATCCGTAAACTGTGGTCCTTCTTCTTCACAAAGATAGCCAAACATCCCCAAGGTGAGGAGCTCGGCCTAATGAAACCTTTCTCTAAAGCTCCGTGAGTTGCTTCTTCAGTTCAACCAACTCATTCGGCGGCATTCGACAAAATACTCACCGGAGCAAAAGATTGATCGCTGAAGGCAATTTCGGCCTAAAAGGAGGAAATGGCAAAATCTGGCGAACTACTACACAAAAAAATGAATTGGTTGAGGGGAAAAGATCACTATGCTTGGGAACACGTCGTGATGTGGTTTGGTGGGCAAGGGGCTCCTTTGGATCGGCAGAACGCGAGAAGAGGTGGCGGACGACGACGGGCAAGACTTCGTCGTCTGGTGGCAGCAATGCTCAAGAGAAAAGAGGGAGTTCAAGGGGTGAAGATGGTCTTTGAGGCTTCAATGTATAGACGAAGGCGGGGAGTGGAGCGAGCGCGGAAGAGAATGGGATTAATAGTGGCGGGAGCGGCGCACGGCGCGTCATAAATAGGCATTGATGGTGCGGACGGCGCGACACAACGTGCGAGCACTGGCACGCGGGTGACACGGGCGCAAGACGTAGGCGGCGCGACTAGGACATGCGCACGGCGTGAGCGGTGTGGCTGGAACAGCATGGACGACACGGGTGTGTATAACGCAGGCGTGGCGGCAGAACCTGATGCAAGGGGCGGTGTGAAGCGCGAACAAAGGCGTAAGCGGGCGAAGCGAACACAACAGTCTTTGGCGCTGGCTGGCTCGAGAAGACGAGCAGAGATAGGGAAACAGAGAGCAGGAGAGAGGAAGAAGAAAGAGAAAGAGGAAAAGAAAAGGAAAGAAAGGAAAGAAAGAAAATAGACACAGAGGGGGGAAAGGAAAAAGGAAAAAGATTTTCGGCCAAGAAATAAAAATGAAATGAAATTACGAGATTTACATTTCAGAGAAAATTCAAATAGAAATTTTAGAATTTTGAATTTTGAATTTCGGCTGGGATTTGAAATTGAGATGAATTCGAAATGAAATTTTGAATTTAGAATTGGCCAAGAAAAGAATTGATTTTGGATCAAGGATTTGAATTGAAATTTTGAATTTGAATTTTGATTTGGAGTTGAACTAAGATTTGGGATTTGATTTGAATAATATTTATATAAGCAAGAACTCCAAATTAAAGCCAACACTTTAAAATAAGTAATTAAATTAAATTTTACAACAAAAAAAGAAATTTTGGGAAAAGCAGAAAAATAAAATAATAAACTAAAACTCCAAGAAACAAAAAAAAGAACTTGGAGAAATCCAAGAAAACCTAGAAAATCAAATAAACCAAATTTTGAATTATTTGAATTTTAATTTATTCATATTAAATTATTTTAATTTCTAAAATTTCAATTTAATCTTTAAACAAATAAAAAAATCAATTGATTCCTTTTATTTTGAATATTTCAAAAAGAGTCAAAAATTGAGTTGTTACCCTTCCTCTCTCTCGGCCGCCGCCACTCCACCCGCTCCCTCTAAACCCGCTCCCCTCACCCCGCTCCTTCCCCTCAGCTTCCCTCTCCCCGTCTCGCTTCTTCGCCTCTACCACCCTAGTCGTCACCGCTATTACTGGGTTGTACGAGATCCCGCCTCCTTCCCCTCAGCTGAGGGGAAGACGGGGTTGGGGAAGCCATCGCTATTACCGGGGCACGCTCGATCCCGACTCTATTACCGCCGTTGTCGTTGGTGCACGCGCAAAAAAAGGCCACTGTCGATGTTCTCGCCACTCCCTCGGCTTCTGGCACTTCCATCCTCTCCTCGTCGCAACCCCTCCGTCTCCCCCACCACTTCTTTCAGACATGGGTGCACAGATCCAGGCGCGTGCAGGACATGAGCGGCGGCGGCGAGCGGGGAGGGCTGAGTGAGGTCGGGGCTTCATCGTTGGCCGTCACCCTTCTACTGTGTCTCCCAGATTGCTATGGCACTCCAATCCAGTGGTTGCCATGATTAACCACCTTCTTGATTGACGAGGTTACATTATTACACCCTCCCAGCATCACAGGTGTGCAGCCTTATTATCATGTAACATCCCAAATGTATAATTAGGGTTAATCAAGTATAATTATATGTGTAGAAATTAAAACTTTTTCTCACATCTTGAAAAACCCTAAAATCTTATGTAATTCTTGTCCAAGAGTTGTGTAATTCAAAAACACAAAGCTCTTGTTGACCAAAAATCAAACTCATTCTCCAATTATCTTAAATCTTGTGTCAAACATTTGGAATATATTTTCCTTGGTCCCAAAAACTGATATGGGACCCCTTCTGAAAAATATCATGAGTTATAACACTTGTTGATAATTTTTGGAGGCAAAACAATCCTTTAAACAACCTTCATGAATTTCCTGAGAAAAATGCATTGCATAATAACCTCTGGAAATTTTATGCAAGGTTGATCTCATGTCAACAAGCTCAGTTAAAATTTCATCAAATTTGGAGTTCATTTGCTATCTCAAATAATTCTGTAAGTTTCATTTGTTAAAAACTAAATTTAAAAGCCTACCTTGTTCCTTGGGCTAGCCATATTCAAAGTTGGTCCAGCCCAACCATGTCTGCACCTCGTGAGACCTCATCTCCACCTTGATCGGTCATGGTGGTTGGATTTACATCCAACAGCCACGACCTCCTCATGATCAACACCGCGAGGACCTCCCGCCTCATGAGGTCATTGCCGTTGGATCCGTGATCCACGGTCATGACCTCCCCATGTGTTAAACCTCAAAGACCTCCTCGAGTTGTTAAACCATCGCGGCGAGGTCATCCCATTTGTTGAGGTCGTGGCCGTTGGATCAAATCCAGCGACCACGACCTCCTCCTCAACATACTCGATCGGGTCCTCCCACTGCGTGAGGTCATAGCCCTTGGATCCAAGATCCATGGCCACGACCTCCCCTCCTTGTTAAACTAAACAAACCTCCCACCTAACCTAGGTCGTAGCCGTTGGATCAAATCCAACGACTCACGACCTCCCGTGATATCAAGCACTCACAACCTCCCCATCTTTTGTTGTGCACCGTTAGATTAAAATCTCGGTCACGACCTCCTTTGTCTCATCGCACAGACCTCCCGGCGACGTGAGATCGTAGCCCTTAGATCTAAATCTAAAGGCCATGACCTCCCTTGCACATTGCGCATCATATCGAGACCTCCCGGTCATTGTGTGCCCTTGGATTTAAATCCAAAGGCCATGACCTCCCCTCATGTCTTTTTGATCGCGTGCAGTTAAGTCCTCACTGGAGGTCCGCTTGCGTTGGATGGAGATCAACGCTTTGGACCTCTGTCCCTTTTCCTCACGTGCGTTTTTGCGATTAAGAAATCGGAGGCCACGACCTCCCCATCCTTGATCGTGTGGTGGGACCTCCTCCCGGCCACTTAAAACATAACGGTTCAAAAATGAGATCCGATGGTTAGGACCTCCCGAGTCTTATCCAGCGGTCATAATGACCTCCTGTTCTTCTCCTTCCTCTGGCGCGCATCGTGCTCTCGGCAGTGGAGTTAATGTCGGCTTGTCCTTGTGTCCTTTCATGACTCTTTCTTGACCGCATTTAATCTTGGTCGACTTTCATCTATCAGTCGGCACAACCACCTGCCCTTGTCAACCTTTATGTCTTGTCCACCCATGGACCAACAGTGGGCTAAGCTCACCATGGAGCTTAGCCCAGTTCAAACCTTCACTCGGGCTATAAAGTATCCTTTGGGAGCCTCCTTGGCTTCCTTTACACCCAATTGATCTCGGTCTTGCACTTGTGCGTGGTGAGCTCCTCCTCACTCACTTCCTCTCTGGTGGCTGCCATTGTTGAGTCCTTGGAGCTCCTCGGTGGCACAAGAAGATCGATGGCTTCCTTTTCAAACCCTTGTTCGCTTTTGCTCCCAACACCTCTTGGAAGTTATCCCGACTTAGTTGTTTGGGCACTTTTGAAGGAGGACAAAGTGGAGCTGGGCTGGTGTCTTGGCGGTGAAGCTTCCTTGTCTTCCCCAACTCGGTCATCACCTCCACGACCTCCCGGCACCTTAGGACCTCCGGTACTCCTCTGTAGTCCTTTAGATCTTGGCACCCTATGAATGATTTTGCGGAGCTTTTCTTGCACAAGCTTGAATGTTCTTGTGAGCTCCTTTTTGCATTTTCGTGTTTGGCGTCTTTGGTCATCTTTGCCCTCTCGGCTCATGGCGTTCAAAGCCGCCGTCGCCGTCGAGAGGAGGTCCTTTGGAGTCGCATAGCGTTATTGTGCACTCGGTGGTATCATTGGACCTCACCGGCGAGCTCTACATCGCCGGCGAGATCACTTCTTCACGCTTCGGGATTTTGTCGGACGTCCGGCGTGTCATTGTCGTTTTAGGACATAAATTCACCGTTTTAAATGCCCAATCATCGCAATCATTGGTGTCTTAAGCGCCATTAACCTGTCCCTTTGCGCGCATTAAAACCCCTCGCGCGGACCTCCTCGTGGTCATGGCGCATTTATCTCATCTCCAAAGCTGCGTGTGGCGTTGGAGTGCAGGGCGTCGGACCTCCTCCGAGGAGATCTGGGCGTCCAAGACCTCCCCTTGCGTAATCATGGCCGTCCAGACCTCCCTGGAGGTCTGTAACGTTTAGACCTCCCTTAGGACCTCTCCGTAGCCATCTCGGTAGTTCATGACCTCCCGGGTAGATCTTGACCGTCAAGGTCCTCCCTCGGACGATCTGAACCATCGAGGACCTCCTTGGAACATCTGGACCGTCCGGGACCTCCCTGTGAGGTCTGGCGATGTAGATTTTCCTCGGGAGATCTTGATAGTTTGGACCTTCCTTTGGAAGATCTCAACCGTTGAGGACCTCCCTTTAGATCTGGTCAGTTCAGGACCTCCTTCTGTGTTGTGGTCAGTTGGATTTCCCATCTCGGCCACGACCTCCCCTCACCTCGCGCATGTGAGTTGCTAAGAGGTCAGGACCTCTGGACTTCACGTCTTGGCGTGTGTGATGTTCTCTGGGAGGTCTTGAGCCGTTGGATCTGAGATCTGTGGCTCACGTCCTCCCATACCCTTGTGGGTTTTAGAAATTCGGTGACATTCTTAGTTAAAGCTGAAATAAGGTATAGACTTTAGAATTTCATATCTTCTTCATTTTGAATCCTTTTGAGGTCATTCAAATTGTGTTAGCTCTGTTTTGAACTTGACTTTAATCCAAAAATGATTGTAAGTTGAGTTCAGCTCGAGCACTGATTTGCCATTAGATTTTAAAACCAACTTTAAAATGTGCACTTAAATCAATGCTTAACTTGTAAAATACATAACTAATGCTCTATAGATTATTTTTGGGTGAGACCAACTTTGTTGGTTTCCTCTCTTAGTGAACTCACTGTGAAAATTAGTTTTGAGCATGTTGCTGTTAGGAAAATGAGGACTTGTGCATTATAATTTTGTTCAAGTTCTTGTTTTTGAAAATTTGTAGAGAGTGCAATATAGCTCCAAATGAGATGAACTCAATTGTGTTATTCATCTCATGAGGTGCTGGTTTTACAGTAAAATTTCAGCTTCACTGCTGTTCTAGAAAATGTTGCCTCATAATTAAATTAGTGAATAGTGCAGTTTGGTATTTTAGGGCTGAGCAGAATTGTTTTGCTCATATCTTTTGCATTGAGAATCCAAATCAATTGGTTCTTGTTGCAATATTCCTAAAATCACCCTCTTGCTGCTGTAGAAAATTCAGAGAATTTGGAGTTCGTTTGTTGTGCTGTCTTTGTTGTGTTTAAATCGTTCTTATCGGTTCTTTCTCGCTTTTCCGTTGAAGCCGACATTTGTGGTGATCGAGAGTGACCCTCCGCAACAAAGTGACCACCAGCAACAAGGCAAGCAGTTTGATCATTTCCATCATTGTCCCATTACTTTAAAGCTTAATACTTTGTTTTACTTCTATGTATGCATGCTACTTTGTGTTAAATGTAAGCTAGCAAGCCTATAGTTGCATAATCTGTAGGAATTGTTTATCCTCTACTACCATGAGCCTAGGTTATTTGCTGTGGTGGGAGCTCGTTGGATGAGCTCCTATCACTTAGTAGTTCGATTTAAATTGCTTAGACATGCTTAGTTTTCGGTAGAAATGGGCGATCATCGACTTAGTCGATGGTCTTGATCACTCAAAACTGATTATTACTCCTATATGTCCAGCACTTGTGCTTTGATTAATTGTAAAATCAAAAACTGAAAATAAAAGATTGATTTAGACTTGGGCATATTGGATGGATGGTGCGGTTTTTGGATGTGGTGGTATGCTGGGTCCCTAAGGACCGAGTACTTGAGTCACTAAGCCAAGCGATTTAGCGTACTAACCACACGAGGGCATATGGAACCCTCTTGACTAAGTACTTTAGGCGGTGTTAATTGGGGTCGCTCGGTTGGTGTGTTTTAAAGATAAAATGTGTGTGTGATGTGGGAGGAGCATTAGCTTCGGGAAGGTTGTGTGATGTCTCCTTCTCCCGTGGGTTGTGCGACTCGAATTAGCATTGTCCATTGGAAATGTCTCGTAGGACTTAGCCGTGCGGCACACCTAAGGTAGTGTGCCTAAAGGAAAAGCGATGCGGCGTGTGGGTGCAGTGGTACACCTGCAGGATAAAACTATTGAATAGCCTCGTCCTAGGTTATGGACATGCTTGGTAAGGTCGTTCAAGACTAGACTACAACCTTTAATTAAAACTTGACATGGTTGGTATGAGCAGGGAGTTCATGCTATTGTTGTGGTGACTTGGGTTAGTCACTTCGAGATTGTTCTTGTTGTTGTTACTATGTTATTATCTCGTTGTTACTTCAACATTTAAAAATGCTTTGTCAAATTGCCTTCAATCTATTATGTTATTGCAAATAAATGTTGCTTTATGCTAAAATGAGTCCAAAGCCTCATCCACTTAAATAAAGCTTGCATGTAGCTAAATTATAGTTACTGTTATCTTACGTCGGTCTTGCGAGTACAATAAACAATTTATTGTACTCATTTGCTTTCTTAACAACTTTGTTGCAGAGGAGGTAGAGCCCAAAGGGCTTTACTTTTCTTGAGTTGTCTGCGGTGGTTGGGAGAGCGACTAGCTTGGCGGTCGGTCGATTGCCTTGTGGGCTAAAGGCACCTTGGTTGGCTCTTATTTTGGGCCATCTTTATGGCACTTTTGCTTCATTGTTATCTTTTGTAATTATTGCTATTTGGCCTAAGGGCCTCTCTTTTGTAATATCTATTCCATATTAATGTTAACTTCGGTTTGTTGCTTATGTTCTATGTGTTGTATGGAATTGATACATTCTTTTGTTGTGAGGTATGTATCTTGCATGCAGGAAGTATACATCTCTCGAGATTGAGGTTTATTTGGTTGATAATACTAGGGTCAATCGGATGACTAAGTATTATGAGCCTAATAAGCGTCGAGAATCTCTAAAAGTTGGTATCGAGCCATTATGACCGTAATGCATAAGCAAGTTGATCCTTTAGGATATTTTGAAAACCTATTTTCAAAGCATCAAATGAGTTTTGAAAGCTTAGGTAAATTCTCGGATTTTATTCCTTACCTATCTTAGCTTTCTCTTCTCATCTCACTCTAATTTGAGTTTTAAAAGTTGTTTTCCTCTCTTCCTTCTACAAAATAGTTGTTGTCGATTAACTTTGGGTTTTGGGAGAACCAATGAGATTGGCAAATTGAAGTGTGAGCTGCCCACTACAAGGTTTTGAAGTTACGGGTCGGTGATTCGACAAGGAGCTTGGATCACGAAACACTGGACAGCAAGCATCAAATTTCGGACAGCAGTCTCGAAGGTGTCTAATTAGGATAGATAATGAGAGGTTAATCAACTAAAACTTGTGGGAATAAAAGGGTAAGATGTGATACTAGTTAGCTAAGTATCTAACACTTATTTCGCTGCATTAACCTTGCTCTCTAATAGCATTAGCTCTCACCTTACAATCTGATTTTTGATCTTCTCGACCAATCACTCGTTCATTCAATACGGGTTAGTTGAGTTGAGCCTTGCTTTTGGTGTTTCTTGGCTGTTTTTAGGGTCTTTTAGAAGCTTTTTAAAGTTTAAATAACCGCTGAGTTTGGCTTTCGTTTGGGGTGATATTCCATTCCCCTAGTCGATCGCTTTTGCTTTCTTTAAGGCTTTGTTTTGGGTCTAGTTGCTAACCAAAATTCATTATAACAGGATGGCGGGCCTTTTCGTAGCGGCCAAGGCGATCGGTGGTCGGACGAGCTTCCTCCTCCTCCGACCATGGCGAGGTTCTTCTTGGATCGGCGCAACGCGCGGATGTGAGAGAGTTCTCTTGGGCGTCATCGCGCATAACACCACCTTACACTTACCGGAGCTTGAGGATCTGGGCGAGGAATGCCCATCGGCCGCGTGGAGGACTCGCGGAGTTTCTTCGTACTCAGCCCCTACCTTTTCGGTCGAGGACCCTTTGGATCGCAGACGATTGGCCGTCTTGTGGGCGTAAGCCGCGCGCATGATGCGAGAACGAGAAGGCGCTTTCGCATCGCACCGGTGGAGGTGCGGCTTTGTCATGGTGGGAGAGCTTTCTCGCCATGCGGCCGTGGATCACACCGTCTCTTGGGAGGAGTTTCGTCTTGCCTTCCGTCGGGCTCACATCCTGCGGCTTGATGGAGATCAAGAAGGGGAGTTTCTTTGCGCTCAAGCAAGGCGTAGCTTCGATCATGGAGTATGTCTCTGAGTTCAACCATCTAGCTCGTTATGCTCGAGGATGTGGCCACCTTGATATGGCTAAGCGAGGCCAAGTTGGCGTGGCTTATGCGAGGAGGTGAAGGACAAGCTATCCATTGTCGACTTTCTGATTTTCGGACCTTGGTCGACAAGGCCATTGTCGTGAGCATGCGGCTCGAGCTTATGGACTCCATAGCGCAAGTGGGAGGCCCATAAGTCATCGAGGCGATTCTTCCGTCCCGCTTGAGGCGGTCTCGGGGTACCACTCTCACTCTTGGCGCCCGAGGTCACTGCCCTGTTCCTCGTCCTTCGCGAGCCGTGTCTCGATCCGTGCACTGCGAGTCGTGAGCGGCCCCATAACCAGTGCGGGGTCACATGTTTCTCATGCAACGGAAGGGGCATTATGCGAACCAATGCCCTAAGAAGGCGAGGAAGCCCCTCGTCCTAATGGAGGGCGGGCGAGGAGGTGGTGCGGCTCGGGACCGAAGATCGTCCGGCTACCCAAAGGCGTGGGTAGTGGTCGCGTCAACGCCATCACCACGAGAGGAGGCTCGGGAGGCACCGGCGTCGTGCTAGGTACACTTTACATTAACTCTCATCCGCTCTTGTTTTGTTTGATTCAGGAGCATCTCATTCATTTGTTTACGAGTCTTTTCTTTGCTGTCGGAGAGCTTCTTTTCTCTCCATTGTCGGTCCGCTTCTCATTCGCTCTCTGGTTCGGAGTTGAGAGCGAATCTGAGTGTAAGGATGTCCTATCGAGATCGAAGCGTGGGTTTCTTAGCAAACCTTATCCTTCTCCATTCAGCGAGTCTTGATGTGATTCTTGGCATGGATTGGTTGTCCCGGCACATGGGGCAAATCGATTCGCCGAAGCTCATCTCTCTATCTAGTCCTCCGTGGCGAGGTTAAGCTTTTTGAAAATTGCTAGATCCGCATCTCTTGGCGCTTGAAGCGAAGCCGCTCTAGATATTAGCGAAGTCCCAGCAGTTTGTGACTTTGTTGATGTCTTTCCGCGATCTTCGGGGATGCCACCCGTTCGAGACCTCGAGTTTGTCATTGAGTTGGCTCGGTACGCCCCTATCTCAAAGAGGCCTTATCGGATGCCACCGAGCGAGTTGGTAGAATTGAAGAAGCGATTAAGTGAGCTGCAGAGAAGGGTTTCATTCGCCCTAGCTCATCTCCTTGGGGTTGTCGGCAATCTTCGTAAAGAAGAAGGGCGGTACTTTGCGCATGTCGTCGATTACCGCCACTTAATGAAGTGATGATAAGAACAAGTATCCATTGCCCGCATTGGCGATCTCTTGATCAATTGCTGGAGCTCGAGTTTTCTCCAAGATTGATTTGAGAGTGGGATATCATCGAGTTGGATTCGACTGAGGATATTCCAAAACGGCGTTCTCTACTCGCTTCGGCTTGTATGAGTACCTTTGTCATGTCATTGACAACCAATGCTCTGCCTTGTTCATGAACCTCATGAATTCGGTATTCATGGAGTATTTGGATAAGTTTGTCGTGGTCTTCATCGATGATATCCTTATCTATTCCAAGAACGATGAGGAACATCCGAGCATCTCAAGCTTGTGTTAGGCAAGCTACGTGAGCACCATTTGTCTGCGAAGTTGACAAGTCGCGCGTGCAGTTGAAGAAGTGGCTTTCTTAGGCCATATTCTTTCGGCGGAGGCGTAGCCGTTGATCCTAACAAGGTCACCGATGTTCTTTCATGGAGTCGCCCTGCCGGTCACCGATGTGCGGAGTTTTCTCGGTTTAGCGGGATATTATCGTCGCTTTATCGAGAACTTCTCCAAGATCATGGCCGATGTGAGAGTTGCTCAAGAAGGACAAGAAGTTCGTGTGGTCCATTGGGTGTGAGAAAGTTTCCAAATACTCAAAAGCGTTTGACCACGCTCCGTTCTTGTTCTTCACGATATCCATCGAAGCCGATATCTTTTGCGATGCTTCTCGTCGAGGCCTCGGTTGTGTCCTTATGCAAGAAGGCAAGGTAGTGGCCTATGCATCAAGGCAATTGAGACCTCATGAACTCAACTACCCTACTCATGATTTGGAGTTGGCTTACGTGATTCATGCACTTAAGATTTGGCGACATTACCTAATCGGTGTCGTTGTGAAGTGTATTCGGATCACAAGAGCCTCAAGTACTTATTCACCCAACTGACCTAAACCTCGGGCAAAGGAGATGGTTGGAGTTGATCAAGGATTATGACATGGGTATACACTACCATCCGGGCAAGGCTAATGTAGTTCTTGCGATGCGCTTAATCGCAAAGCGCATTGCCATGCCTTGTTGTCGAGGAGCTTGACCCGCTCTTACGGAAGAGTTTGGCGTCTCAACTTGGGTTTAGTTGAGCGTGGTTCTCTTCTTTGCCTTGGTTGTGCAACCAACCTTGGTGGATCGGATCAAGTCCGCCCGGCGATCGGATGTTGGAGTGAGCCACATTAAGGCAAATGTCAAGGGCGGAGCGACCAAGTGCTTCTCGAGGATGAGCATGGCGTCGTGAGGTTGAACAACGCCTTGTGGTTCCAAAGGACATGGAGTTGCGAATTTAATCCTCATGAAGCCCATGATTCGCCTTTATCCATTCATCCGGGGCCACAAAGATGTATCAAGATCTCCGCGAGAGATTTTGGTGGACCCGAATGAAGAGGAGATTGCGAAGTTCGTTCTTGCGAGAGCGGCGTGTGTGTCGTCGTGTCAAGGCGAGCATCGGCGTCGCGGATTGCTTGACCTTTGCCAATTCTGAGTGGAAGTGGGATTCGATCGGAATGGATTTTATCACGGTCTACCCGTCCCGAAGAAGAATGATGCCATTTGGGTCGTCATCGATCGATTGACTAAGGTGGCACATTTCCTTCCGTCAAGCGAACTTGGGTAGGTCTTTTGGCGGAACTCTATATCGCCCGCATCGTGAGTTTGCGGTGTGCGAAAACGATTGTGTCGGATCGTGGATCCTTTTCACGTCTCGTTTTGGCATAGCTTGCAAGAGGCTATGGGCACTTTCGTCTTACCTTTATACGGCATATCACCCCCAAAGCGATGGTGGGACCGAGAGGGTCAACCAAGTTTTGGAGGACATGCTTCGTGCTTGTGTCCTTTCATATGGGAAGCATTGGGAGAAATGCTTGCCATTCGCGAGTTTTCTTATAACAACGACTTTCGGGCCGGTCTCGGCATGGCACCATTTGAGGCCTTATACGGGAGAAAGTGTAGGACCCGTTGAAGCTGGTGAGAGACGGTGAGAGACCTCTCTTTGGCGGACTCAATCAATGAGGCGGCGCCAAGTCCGGCTTATTCGTGGCGTTTGCGCCAGCTCAATCGAGCAAAAGAGCTATGCGGATCGCCGTCGGCGTGAGTTACGTTTTGAGCCTAATGACTTTGTTTATCTCAAAGTCTCTCCTTTGAAGGGCCATCAACGTTTGGCGTCAAGGGCAAGTTGGCTCCTCGATATGTCGGTCCCTACTGGCGTTATCGAGAAGAAGGGCTGTTGCCTATAAGTTGGAGTTGCCGGCTGCACTTGAGGGTACATGATGTTTTCCATGTGTCGGCTTAAGAAGTGCCTCCGTGTTCCAACCGAGGAAGCTCGTTGGAAACCCTCGATGTCGGGAAGATTTGACCTATCGCGAGCACCTGTTCGCGTGCTCGATGAGTGCGAGCGAAGGACAAGGAATAAGACCATCAAGTTCCTTAAAGTTCGAGTGGTCAAACCATTACGAGGATGAGGCTACTTGGGAAAAGAAGATCGTCTGCGTGCGGACTATCCATCTTTCTTTAGAGTGAGCCAAATCTCGGGGCGAGATTTCTGTAAGGGGAGAGATTTTGTAACATCCCAAATGTATAATTAGGGTTAATCAAGTATAATTATATGTGTAGAAATTAAAACTTTTCTCACATCTTGAAAAACCCTAAAATCTTATGTAATTCTTGTCCAAGAGTTGTGTAATCCAAAAACACAAAGCTCTTGTTGACCAAAAATCAAACTCATTCTCCAATTATCTTAAATCTTGTGTCAAACATTTGGAATATATTTTCCTTGGTCCCAAAAACTGATATGGGACCCCTCTGAAAAATATCATGAGTTATAACACTTGTTGATAATTTTTGGAGGCAAAACAATCCTTTAAACAACCTTCATGAATTTCCTGAGAAAAATGCATTGCATAATAACCTCTGGAAATTTTATGCAAGGTTGATCTCATTGTCAACAAGCTCAGTTAAAATTTCATCAAATTTGGAGTTCATTTGCTATCTCAAATAATTACTGTAAGTTTCAGTTGTTAAAAACTAAATTTAAAAGCCTACTTTGTTCCTTGGGCTAGCCATATTCAAAGTTGGTCCAGCCCAACCATGTCTGCACCTCGTGAGACCTCATCTCCACCTTGATCAGTCGCGGTAGTTGGATTTACATCCAACAGCCACGACCTCCTCATGATCAACACGCGAGGACCTCCCGCCTCATGAGGTCATTGCCGTTGGATCCGTGATCCACGGTCATGACCTCCCCTGTGTTAAACCTCAAAGACCTCCTCATTTGTTAAACCATCGCGTGAGGTCATCCCCTTGTTGAGGTCGTGGCCGTTGGATCAAATCCAGCGACCACGACCTCCTCCTCAACATACTCGGTCGGGTCATCCCCTGCGTGAGGTCATAGCCCTTGGATCCAAGATCCATGGCCCGACCTCCCTCACTGTTAAACTAAACAAACCTCCCACCTAACCTAGGTCGTAGCCATTGGATCAAATCCAACGACTCACGACCTCCCGTCGATATCAAGCACTCACAACCTCCCCATCTTTTGTTGTGTGCCGTTAGATTAAAATCTCACGGTCACGACCTCCTTTGTCTCATGCTTTGAGACCTCCCGGCGCCACGTGAGATCGTAGCCCTTAGATCTAAATCTAAAGGCCATGACCTCCCTTGCAGCTCGGGACCTCCACCTCCTTTGATGCGCATCATATCAGACCTCCCCCGGTCATTGTGTGCCCTTGGATTTAAATCCAAAGGCCATGACCTCCCCTCATGTCTTTTTGATCGCGTGCGATTAAGTCCTCTTTGGAGGTCCTTGCACGTTGGATGGAGATCAACGCTTTGGACCTCTGTCCCTTTTCCTCACGTGCGTTTTCGCGATTAAGAAATCGGAGGCCACGACCTCCCATCCTTGATCGTGTGGTGGGACCTCCTCCCGGCCACTTAAAACCTAACGGTTCAAAAATGAGATCCGATGGTTAGGACCTCCCGAGTCTTATCCAGCGGTCATAAGACCTCCTGTTCTTCTCCTTCCTCTGGCGCGCATGCGTGCTCGGCGGTGGAGTTAATGTCGGCTTTGTCCTTTGTGTCCTTTCAATGACTCTTTGCTGACCGCATTTAATGGTCGACTTTCGCCTATCAGTCGGCCTGACCGCCCCCTTGTCAACCTTTATGTCTTGTCCACCCATGGACCAACCAGTGGGCTAAGCTCACCATGGAGCTTAGCCCGATTCAAACCTTCACTCGGGCTATAAAGTATCCTTTGGGAGCCTCCCTTGGCTTCCTTTACACAATTGATCTCAGTCTTGCACTTGTGCGTGGTGAGCTCCTCCTCACTCACCTCCTCTCTGGTGGCTGCCATTGTTGAGTCCTTGGAGCTCCTCGGTGGCACAAGAAGATCGATGGCTTCCTTTTCAAACCCTTGTTCGCTTTTGCTCCCAACACCTCTTGGAAGTTATCCTGACTTAGTTGTTTGGGCACTTTTGAGAGGAGGACAAAGTGGAGCTTGGGCTGGTGTCTTGGCGGTGAAGCTTCCTTGTCTTCCCCAACTCGGTCATCACCTCCACGACCTCCCGGCACCTTAGGACCTCCGGTACTCCTCCTGTAGTCCTTTAGATCTTGGCACCCATATGAATGATTTTGCGGAGCTTTTCTGGCACAAGCTTGAATGTTCTTGTGAGCTCCTTTTTGCATTTTCGTGTTTGGCGTCTTTGGTCATCTTTGCCTCTCTCGGCGGCGGCGTTCAAAGCCGTCGTCGCCGTCGAGAGGAGGTCCATTAGGTGCATAGCGTTATTGTGCACTCGGTGGTATCATTGGACCTCACCGCGAGCTCTACATCGCGGCGAGATCACTTCTTCACGCTCGGGATTTTGTCGGACGTCCGGCGTGTCATTGTCGTTTTAGGACATAAATTCACCGTTTTAAATGCCCAATCATTGCAATCATTGGTGTCTTAAGCGCCATTAACCTGTCTCTTTGCGCGCATTAAAACCCCTCGCGGACCTCCTCGTGGTCATGGCGCATTTATCTCATGTCCAAAGCTGCGTGTTGCGTTGAGTGCAGGGCGTCGGACCTCCTCAGGAGATCTGGGCGTCCAAGACCTCCCTTGCGTAATCGTGGCCGTCCGGACCTCCACGGAGAGTGCAGTAGCGTTAGACCTCCCTTAGGACCTCTCCGTAGCCATCTCGGTAGTTCATGACCTCCCGGGTAGATCTTGACCGTCAAGGTCCTCCCTCGGACGATCTGAACCATCGAGGACCTCCTTGGAACATCTGGACCGTCCGGGACCTCCCTGTGAGGTCTGGCGATGTAGATTTTCCTCAGGGAGATCTTGATAGTTTGGACCTTCCTTTGGAAGATCTCACCGTTGAGGACCTCCCTTTAGATCTGGTCAGTTCGGACCTCCTTCTGTGTTGTGGTGGTTGGATTTCCCATCTCGGCCACGACCTCCCCTCACCTCGCGCATGTGAGTTGCTAAGAGGTCGGGACCTCTGGACTTCACGTCTTGGCGTGTGTGATGTTCTCTGGGAGGTCTTGAGCCGTTGGATTTAAGATGTGGCTCACGTCCTCCCATACCCTTGTGAGTTTTAGAAATTCGGTGAGGTCTTAGTTAAAGCTGAAATAAGGTATAGACTTTAGAATTTCATATCTTCTTCATTTTGAATCCTTTTGAGGTCATTCAAATTGTGTTAGCTCTGTTTTGAACTTGACTTTAATCCAAAAATGATTGTAAGTTGAGTTCAGCTCAGAGCACAGATTTGCCATTAGATTTTAAAACCAACTTTAAAATGTGCACTTAAATCAATGCTTAACTTGTAAAATACATAACTAATGCTCTATAGATTATTTTTGGGTGAGACCAACTTTGTTGGTTTCCTCTCTTAGTGAACTCACTGTGAAAATTAGTTTTGAGCATGTTGCTGTTAGGAAAATGAGGACTTGTGCATTATAATTTTGTTCAAGTTCTTGTTTTTGAAAATTTGTAGAAAGTGCAATATAGCTCCAAATGAGATGAACTCAATTGTGTTATTCATCTCATGAGGTGCTGGTTTTACAGTAAAAATTTCAGCTTCACTTCTATTCTAGAAAATGTTGCCTCATAATTAAATTAGTGAATAGTGCAGTTTGGTATTAATAGGCTGAGCAGAATTGTTTTGCTCATATCTTTTGCATTGAGAATCCAAATCAATTGGTTCTTGTTGCAAAATTTCCTAAAATCACCCTCTTGCTGCTGTAGAAAATTCAGAGAATTTGGAGTTCGTTTGTTGTGCTGTCTTTGTTGTGTTTAAATCGTTCTTATCGGTTCTTTCTCGCTTTTCCGTTGAAGCCGACATTTGTGGTGATCCCGAGAGTGACCCTCCGCAACAAAGTGACCACCAGCAACAAGGCAAGCAGTTTGATCATTTCCATCATTGTCCCATTACTTTAAAGCTTAATACTTTGTTTTACTTCTATGTATGCATGCTACTTTGTGTTAAATGTAAGCTAGCAAGCCTATAGTTGCATAATCTGTAGGAATTGTTTATCCTCTACTACCATGAGCCTAGGTTATTTGCTGTGGTGGGAGCTCGTTGGATGAGCTCTTATCACTTAGTAGTTCGATTTAAATTGCTTAGACATGCTTAGTTTTCGGTAGAAATGGGCGATCATCGACTTAGTCGATGGTCTTGATCACTCAAAACTGATTATTACTCCTATATGTCCAGCACTTGTGCTTTGATTAATTGTAAAATCAAAAACTGAAAATAAAAGATTGATTTAGACTTGGGCATATTGGATGGATGGTGCGGTTTTTGGATGTGGTGGTATGCAGGTCCCTAAGGACCGAGTACTTGGGTCACTAAGCCAGCGATTTTGCGTACTAACCACACGAGGGCATATGGAACCCTCTTGACTAAGTACTTTGGGCGGTGTTAATTGGGGTCGCTCGGTTGGTGTGTTTTAAAGATAAAATGTGTGTGTGATGTGGGAGGAGCATTAGCTTAGGGAAGGTTGTGTGATGTCTCCTTCTCCCGTGGGTTGTGCGACTCGAATTAGCATTGTCCATTGGAAATGTCTCGTAGGACTTAGCCGTGCGGCACACCTAAGGTAGTGTGCCTAAAGGAAAGGCGATGCGGCGTGTGGGTGCAGTGGTACACCTGCGGGGATAAAACTATTGAATAGCCTCGTCCTAGGTTATGGACATGCTTGGTAAGGTCGTTCAAGACTAGACTACAACCTTTAATTAAAACTTGACATGGTTGGTATGAGCAGGGAGTTCATGCTATTGTTGTGGTGACTTGGGTTAGTCACTTCGAGATTGTTCTTGTTGTTGTTACTATGTTATTATCTCGTTGTTACTTCAACATTTAAAAATGCTTTGTCAAATTGCCTTCAATCTATTATGTTATTGCAAATAAATGTTGCTTTATGCTAAAATGAGTCCAAAGCCTCATCCACTTAAATAAAGCTTGCATGTAGCTAAATTATAGTTACTGTTATCTTACGTCGGTCTTGCGAGTACAATAAACAATTTATTGTACTCATTTGCTTTCTTAACAACTTTGTTGCAGAGGAGGTAGAGCCCAAAGGGCTTTACTTTTCTTGAGTTGTGCGGTGGTTGGGAGAAGCGACTAGCTTGGCGGTCGGTCGATTGCCTTGTGGGCTAAAGGCACCTTGGTTGGCTCTTATTTTGGGCCATCTTTATGGCACTTTTGCTTCATTGTTATCTTTTGTAATTATTGCTATTTGGCCTAA